>WBMY01010050.1:293883-457374 GCA_013397315.1 Donacobius atricapilla | reverse complement strand
GGCGGGAAGAGAGAAAAAGGAAGGGGAAGGGGAAGAGAAAGGTGCCTCCTGAGGCACCCCATGATAAAACTCTCAAGCTGATTTTCTTGCCTTCAGCCAGCTGCCTTTTGGTCACTGTAGTAATAGGATAGCAAGGCCTCTTCCGACTTCAGGGTACCTCTGTCAGTGTAAGATCAGCTCTTTTCTTCCACACTTACATTTTAAATCTCAGCAAACCAAGACCATCAAGTTTCCTGTCCAACAAAATAGGACTGTGAAGCTGCCAGAGGAGGGCTGCTACTTGGAAAGCATTTACTTTTGTAAAATACAGCACCTGGAGTAAATCAAGGAGTGGTCTTGCAGCCATTCATCATGATAGATTTATCTTTCTGAATTTCATCTCCAATTCTTTAGTATTAACTGTAGTTTCTGACACTCACCTATTTTTTTGCTTTTTTTACAGAAAAGTTGCTTTCCTGTTATGGTGGTGTGCCTGGGAGAGGAAGGGATGCATTTGTGCACCTGCATTTACGTTTTGTAAAGGGCTTTGAGATGGAGCTGCTTGGGAAGGCACTGTATAAATTGATACACTGCGGCTAAGTCAGAGCAAAAGGAAAACAGGCTGCCTAGATACTGAACTTCCAATTTAAACCTCAAAGGTAGATGGCAAGCACTAATTCAAGAACAGGTGGCTTTTTGCTCATAATATTTTATGGCTTTCATTGCTTTACAGTGGAATGAGCTAACCCACAGCTTCCCTCTTGACCTACCCAACAACCTCAAGTTTAGTGAAAAACAGGTGTTTGGTATCTTGGCTTTCCCTAAGCATTCCCACAATCCAGGGACTTTTTCAGCAGACCAAAAAGCCTCTTACTTTCCGTTCAGAATTGAAGGCAAATAGCAGAGTGTGTATAGAGAAATGGGTACCCAAAAACTTTATCCACAAAAGGAATACTTGACTTTTATATCCTGCACAAGTAAAATGCAATAAAAGGACAACAGCTCAAAAACTCAGAAAAATCTCATGGCAACATCTTTAAAATTGGACAATTGATGATGAACCTGGGGCTGCTGCTGGGAATCACATATTCACTAAAAATGCTGAGTGTATCCACTCATGGTACAAGGCCTCAGTCAAAAACCCTCATTCCAAACTTGAAAATTCTGGTACCAATTTGAACAAAAATGTTGCAGCTGGCAACATTTTTTATCCCTCAGATGTAGCCCTTTATTGATATAGTTAGTATTTATAATGTCTCTTGTAGTAACTTTGAGTCTTGCTGCAAGACAAAACCAAACAATAAGATTCGGTTTTAATGAAAAGAGTAGTCCTACTCATGTTAAGGCAGATCAGGGGGGGAAAAAGGAAAAAAGAAAACAAAAAAGTAGCAGTAGTTTGATACAAAATCCTAACAAGCTGGTCATATCACAGAGCAAGAGTCCTACGGAGTGACACTTCTCTCAGTAGCCAGGGTTTCCATTTTCACCTGTGTTGAAAATGTGTGAAGAGAGTACTCTTCATAAAACTACCTGTTAAATAAATATGGAAAAAATATTTTCTGAGAAGTACAGTACCTTTTCAAAAGTCATTTGTTCATAATTTGAATAGATAGATGGATAGATACAAAGAAAAATTAATAGACCAGTAGGTCGAGAACTTGTGGAAACTATATACTGCTCAGCAAGGCAATTTTGATACATAGGATGCATATTCCATGTGGAAAAAAAACCATATCAATTCAACTAAGTACTTAATAGGGACTAAACAGGAGCTGTTCATCTGAAGTGTCTATGACTTCCACATACAATAAACATGGTTGCAGAATGAGAGGCCTACCACTATATGAAATTGGTAATTTTTGGAAAGCATTTTATTGGACTCATTAAATTCAGTTTATAAACAATGTATGACCGGAGAGTAGTGTAAAACATCTGCCTTCTTGTGTTGCATCAGTCCATGGGGGTCTGTAATTTACTTTTTTTTCAACCTTAAATGTTCAAGAATAATGGAAGGGCAAGCCAAGTAATATTAAAAAACCTCAAAGAAAATAAAAGCTGAAAAATGTATATACATAAAACAGATCTGTGAAGCTGACGTGAAATATTTCAGATTAACTGGCCACTTGATTAATGAAGCCAGAAGGAAAAAGTCCAGATCAAGTTTAACATTATGCTTGTGTGCACATGCAGACGTGTGTGTGTGTCTGTGTGTGTGTGTGTTTCATGGAGTTCAAGTAACTCATATTTATATATTCTGATTTCTCTTGCCCTCATCAGTAGCCTACATCTTGTTAATTTATAATTGATTTATTTTACTCACAGAAAAGTTTAGAGTTTCTGTTTCAGTGTTTAATTGGGGTGGGACAATAGTTCAAACTATTTTACCAAGACATTTAAGTGATAGTTACACATCATACAGGCGTGGGAAAATGTCATAAATGCCTGCAGAAAAAAAAAAAAAAAACTGAAGTTCTTAAAATAATAAAGATCATCAGAAAAGCCATAATAACAGTCTAACTAAAAATCAAACAATAGGAATAAGCAGAAATTTTTTTGCTTCAGAAATGACAAAGCTACAATATATTAGCAGACTAAGGGAACCCACATGGTAACATCAAATCATGCAATAAAAACTGTCACTTCCGTCACTATTCCGCAGATAAACATGGGCACACTGGTGCATGTGGGGCTGGAAGCTGGGGAACATTGTGAGTGACAAGATTACAGTGTTTGTGTTTTGGAAGCTGTACATGTACATATGGCAAGAAATAAGTGAACAGACCTATTTGTGTGAGCCAGAGGAGGAAAACGTGCAGCACAGAAATAGGTGTCTCTGACTGAGATTCAGAAGAGCTCATTAAATGAGTGTTGTTATCTCAAACCTTTCCAAAAAGTCTCCCAGAGAACCTGCAATGAGAAATAAAAACTCAAAATCTTTTAATATTATTTTCTCATATTTTTGGTACAAATGTTACAAAAGACCTTTGGTTCAGACAATGCACAGATGCTTGTGACAATAGACAGGAAAAAGGACAAAAATATATGAAAGGAAAAAATGGGAGAGTACAGGAAAATAAGTAATATTTAAAATTTACTAATAAAAAGTAGATGCTAGAAAGTATAATCTTCTACTTTAAATTAAATATTCATTCTGGGGGCCCTAAAACAAAATATGATGAGGGATTGGGCACACTTTACAGATGAGCTCCTTAGGAACCTTCTGAATTTACACCACCAGGCAGGAATAGAAATGTCTGTGTGATGTGTCAGAAACTGCTTGAACAGGGACTCATGTGGGCCACATGGGGCTCAGCAAGGTGTATCTCATTTTTATAATACATATTCCACATAAATGAGCTATGGAAAATCAGATGAACAACGAGAGTTAAGAGAAGCTTGAAATTATCATGCCAAAATATAGAGAGAGGAAAACAGAAATGTGAGGAATCCTGCAGTTCCAAAAAGGAGCTGAGAATAAGGATTGCCATATTCTCTTATCAGATTTGAACATAAAGGCTTTCTAGATGTTTCTACAACACAAAATAACCCCACTCCTCTACTTAGAAGAGCTTTATGAGGCAGAGGAGTAGAATGTTAACAGCTTCATTTTCTGGTACCAATCTAATAAAAACGCCTCACTTTAAAATATGTCCACCTTAAAGTCACAAATCAAGCAGTAGAGTATATTTCTTACAAATATTTGTAATTACCATGAAGTAGTACAGAAGCCTTAAGAATGCAAAACAAAAAGAGGTCCTGAAGTAAAGCCTATTGACACTACCTCATACTTCACTGCTGCAGACACAAGGGCACAACACGCAGTAAAACTTCTTGCACGTGTCCAAGCTCAAGTCCTGATGCGCCGCAGAGAATAAACAAGGCCAGAAAAGTGATGTCTCAGAAATCAAACCTCTGGGTTAAAAGGCTTTCACAGTGCTTTCAAATCGATCTACCAGGAGACAGTTTTCTTCCATTATGGGCATATTAAAAAAAAAAGCTTTTCTGGAGCTGCTGTAGCTGGGTCAAGCACAGCCTACTCACTATTCTTTTTTTTTAATGACCTCCTGATCGTTATACAATCTTGACTAATTTCTGCAATTAGAGAGGCTCGTTTTCAGAGACCAAGATGCTAATGTTCTTGAATTAGTTTTTATGGTTCGGGGCTTTTAATTTGAGATTTAAAAACCATCATAGCTCACAAAAAATCAAATAAACTTCAGCTAATGAAATTCACAGAAGTGGAGTGTTCACAGAACATTTCTCACTAGCTTTCCTGGATGATTTATTGACAGCTGGTTGTAAAAACAATTTTATTAAAGGTCATAATGTTTGGTTAGGAAAAAAAAAGTTTAATTTATGGTGTAATTAGCCTTCCTGCAATAGGCATGATGCCAGACCCATCACTTATGAACTTTGGCTGAAATAAGCTTGGTGGTTTTAATTATATCTTTGAGAATGTGTTCAAAGGCAAGACCACAGTGCTGTGGTGTTACTCTCTTTCTATAGCCCCTTTATGGACTTTACAATGGCCACAGGAATAGATTTGCTTCCACCCATTGGCAGTTACCCATGGTACAGCACTATCCGTGGAGCAAAGCCCCCACTCCCTGGAGGAAGCCATTTGGGATCTTCTCTCTATCCAAGCCTGCTATGAGTGGCTGGGATAGTTTGAGATGTGCAACAATTACCAAGCTTTCTAAGCAATTACAGCTTTTTAAAATGCCCTTGAGATGTCCTCTTTGCCCTGCCTGTTGTATGGCAGAAAGCCATACAGCTTCCCTAACTGGAGGGAGGCACTGTTGCTCCTCTGGAAAGCAAGGACTTCCATCAAGATATGACCCACGTTTTCTCATGTTTCTTCATTTTATCCCTCAGCTTCCAGACATGTTTTGCTCTTATTTACTTCTGATTCACAACATCAAATTTGTGGGGGTGAAAAAAGAAAGAAATTAAGGGTGAGTGGCTGTTGTTGGTCTCCAGTAAATCCAGAGCCTTTCCCAGATGGGGTTGAATTGTTCAGCTGAAGTAGGGCCATGGATAATCACTAAGTACTCATACATAAAAGGCCACTCTGCTATTGTCAACCTGGCCATGAATTTTTATTTCCACTCCTTCATCTTATTGCAGCATTATTTTCATGATGTTTCCAAGACCATGAAGTTCACACAGGAAGGTTTAGGTTGGATATTAGGGAAAATAGTCTTCACCAGAAGGGTGGCCAGGAAGTGGTGGTGTCACCATCCTTGGAGGGATTTAAAAGACATGTAGATATGGCATTTAGGGACATGGTTTAGTGGTGGACTTGGCAGTGCTGAGTTGATCTTGTCTTTTCCAACCTAAACAATTCTATAATCCTACATTGCTGCAGTAGAGAGCTGCAAAATCCTTGAGAGATTTTCATGTCCCTCTTAATTTAGGGAGAGCTCCTGATTTAAACAAAGATTTAACACCTGTATGTAGAGGCAAAGTCAGGACACTCCACACTGGCTTTTGTTTCACTAAAATCTGGAAGCAGCAGTACAAATTTCCCTGCTGAGGAAACATCCTGGGAGAAGCATACCTGTGGGGATAAGTCCTGTGACTGACAGTCGTTAGGAGAGCATTAAGAGGCCAACATCCTGAAGTGCTAAGTTAATCTTTCCATCCTCCAAGCTTACACACACAGACCACCCTACACAGGGTATGTTGTCAAGAAATGTCTTCATGAAACTTAAGAAATTAAAATCTGCCTAACACAGTAAAAAATGATAAATCTAATGCCTAAAAGTCCAAGAACCATAGCTGTGTTTTATTAGAAAACACTGCACACCAGCCATCCTGCCTGATTTTGTCACCCATAGGCTTGTTAAAAAATTGATCAATGCATCCAGCCATATTTCCATCAATTTTAAGTGAGGCAAAACAGAAAAAGAGCTGGAAAAAAACCCACAGTTTTTCTGCAGAAACTCTCCAAGGAGGAACTTCAATTATCTCCCAGTGGGAGTCTCAAAATGGGCAAGAAAGGAGCCATGTTAAGCCAGGAAAAAAATCAGAAATGTTAAGACAAACCAAACATTAATTCCACTTCTTGACTAAAACACTGTTGAAAAGAAAAAAGGCTCACAGCTGTGGGGCACCTGAGATCTAACACAGAGCTGTCTGATCCAATTAACATTTTTCTCATTTGTGACTACATTTGAGTTCTCTATGCAAAACATCTCAGAAAGCCTTATCCATCAAACCAACACAAACACTGAGGCATTGCCTGAAGTTAGTTAGCAGTGAATGTGCACCCATATTCAAGTTTCAAGGGAGAGTTGCATTGCTTGTGAAAAGCCCGTACCAGAGCAGGATGCATTTCGAAGCACACATCATGAGCACTCGAGATTTTTGTTTCAAAGAAGCCAAAATCACATTGCCAGGTCCTGCTAGACCTGATACTGGAAATTTTAGTGGCACTGCCTAATGTCTCCTTAAAGCCAATGTCTCAAGGAGGCACTAATGAGTGTGATGACTCTCTCCTAGTTCCTGCGGTTACCATTAAGCACATAAAGCGGTGTCTAGACATGGCTGAAGCCAAAGCAAAAGGTAAACACATCACTTTCTCTCTTTGTTAAGGTTGCCTTGTGTTTTTTCCCAACTCACTCAAGAACCATCACTCTCTCTCTGTTGCCCTATTTTCTGAGACATGTCATCACTTAGAAGACATGAGCAGGGCCAGGAAATGTGAAATTGTTCAAGTACTTTCTCCCAGTGCCATAGAAAAAGAGAGGCTCAAGCTGGGGGAAAGCAGTAAAACAGACAGCTGAGTAACTGCTCGTTAAAATTCTGCTCTGCCCTTCTTTAGAAAGTCTATGATCACCAATTAATTCTTTTTACTTTGCTTTTACTAAAATAATGTAATATAGGTTTACAGAATCTCATGAGAACATGAGACAGCCCCTGTAATTTAATCTGAGAAAGACACATACTTCATCAAAAGAGCAGTTGGTTTCAATGATCTACTAGGAGTCCCAAAGGGTTCTTTTTTCTAATTTTCGAATACAATTATAAAATATTATTTGGCAGCATTGTGCTTTTTCTGGCTCAGCTTCTTCAAAACAAATGCTTTATAATTAATTTTGTTTCAGTCCAGTTGAATGGTTTAGAGTTAATTCCAATATAATTAAATCTTTTCTCTGGAATCCTTCTTGCCCCAAGTCTCCCCCCTTTCTTTCTCAGACTTCAACTTTGCCCAGCACTACTCTTCACACATAGATCAGATATGATTTTTGTGGGGGCCCAGATTTTTCTTCTCCTACTGATATAAGAGAGACCTCTTACAATTTGAAGCTTCTAGCGAGTTTAACTCTTTCTTGTATATTGCATCAGTTTTGATTTTGTAAAGCTAGTAGACATGAAACGTGGCCTAAAAGATGTATTGCAAAACTAAACCAAAGGAAACAAAAATATATTGCAAATTAAATATATTCAGCACACTGAATTTAATTAGGAATCAGCTAATCGAGGAAATGGTATGAATTAAGGTGTCTTCTAAGGAGCCTAAGGATATCTGAATTACACAGACTGCTCCCTAAATCAAGTAACTCATATCTGAGATTTCCGAATAAATAACCACGAGTTCTGAAAGGCCATGAAAGTAAATGCCACATTACGCAATCTAGAAGCCGTTCTCAGTACTGTGGGCAGCAGCCTCAGGAACTTCACCGTGGAGTTGGGTGCAGAGACCTCTGCCAGCCTGGCACCTCAGGAGCCCGTGCTGCACCACAGTGCCCAGTGTGACCAAAGTCCTCTGCTGCCTGTGAATTCCAGAGTGCTACAGCTGCATGCTGGGCACTGGCTGCTGGTTGGGTTTGCATGGTGTGTTAACCTTGCACGTTTGTTCAGTGTATTAACATCAGTACCACCAGACTACACATTTCAGATAAGGCCTGTTGCAATTAAAACAGGTAGTGCTAAACATTCATTAGAGCCCAAAAGACAATGCTGAAAGAGGAGGCGATGCAATGAATTCAAAATTGGCAGATTTTCCTTCAGCAAATAAGCTTCATTTCTGTACAAAGAATACCATTCTCTATCACATACTGGTACTGATTCTGTTACCTTCCCTGTATCAACAGAGCTGGAGAAAACAAGCTTGAAAGTGCCCTGGCCATATGAAAACAGGATGGCTATTTTTAACTGCAAACTCTAACAGTCTGATAAATGTTATACTTGTTCCCAGCTTTAAAGAGTGACTTACAGTGACAAATTTATTGCTAATTGCACAAACAGTTTATTATGCGGGACCATAAGAAATCTTGGGGTCTAAAGGATGTGTACTAAGAAATTATTTAATCTGGCAAACACGGATGAATCAACACCTTATTTAGAATTTGTTAAGTTCAGAGCTTTATGCTTTGCAGTAATTCTGTAGGTGACTACAAAAACAAATGGGGTTTAGGTTGAAACCTGGCTAGCTAATATTAGGCAAGTTAATGTATACTCAGATTGCCAAGTAGTTTGGCAAATTTTTGTACTGAATGAGTACTTCCAGCACAGAAACCAATGACTTTTGACTTCAGCATCCAACCTGTTTACCCTCTTCAATGAATTGTAGCTGCATTTTCTGACCGACTTGCCCATCCTGGCTTCTCCATCTAAGCCAGCCTCACCCTGTTTGTCACAGAGAAAACAAGCCCTGTTTGCTCCTCTTCTCCTCCGTTTTAAACTGTCTCATTGCTCCGCCTGAGACAGTTTTCTAGTTTGGCTATTACCAGCTAACTTCTTTTTTCCATTCATCCCAGAGTCTGAGGAATTATTTGAATCCAGATCCCAGTTTGTGACTGATTGAGAAAATAACTAACAGGTGCCCCATCTCCAAGCCTCATACTCTGCAAGTCTGTTTCACTTATAAGAAATGGGTGTTTCTGCCTAAAATCCCATAATAGCAATATTCTACCACTGATTTAAGAAAAGGAAAGAAACAATTATTAAAACAATATTTCAAAATATGAACTGCAGACAGCTGTCTCCCACACTTACCAGGTTGAGTTACAATATAGTTCACTTTTAAAACAAGCTTTCATTTCAGGGAACCACAGAGAGTCAACTGGCACATAAATCAGCTTTCTGTAAAATGGGGAACAAATCTACAGTGGCCATTGGAAAGGTGATATGCAATGTAAATACGAAAATATCCAAAAGCCATACTCTGTCTTAGACAGATTTGGCGTCTTGTCTTTTCTGGCAAAGACTACAGACCATATTGTCTTAAACTATTTATCTCAAGAGATCTCATAAGTAGCATGGTACATGCTTGATGAGTATTATAAAATTGGCCTTCAAAGACAAAGTCCACTGGTGCTTATGACTAAGCATCTGTCGGTCAAATCTATTCCTTAAAAACTATGAATCTGAAATGTTATTTAAAAATCAATGACAATCAAATACTTCAAGGAAATAGTCTTTCCTTTACAAAAATAGATTAATAATGTGAAAATATTTTGCATGAACACTTGATCTCATCCCATTTGAAATTTCAATGTAGTTGAACATATTTTACTATCATTGTCAGTATTTTTCTCCCTAAATTAATTTCTGAGACTGGCACTTCGTTTCAGCCCAGGATGAAGTAAGTTTTGAAATTCTAGCTGCCATTCCAGTTTAAAATTCTATCTTTCAACCATCTGTATTAATTTATTTTCCTGGATTTAATGTTTACTTGGTTTACCAGTAGCAGTTCAATACCAATAACTTCAATTCCATGAGCAAAGATAATTCCATATTATAGTATGCTTAATAAAAGTATTGTATGCTTTTTTTCTGATGGATTTTTCTTCCCTCTGAAAATATGCAGTGCCTGTTTTGCAAATAGTACTTGAACACCTCAGATCAAGTGGTACTACAGTAACATAGTATAATTCTTCATGTTTATCAATGGTAAACATAGATGGTTTGTTTTCTCAGGGAAACAAACTCAGTGTGTTCTCTAGTGAAATCCTGTGTATTATTTCGTTATCCTACCTTGTGTGATGCTGGGTTAGCATTGGGGTGAAAGGCAGAAGAGAACCTGGCTCTCATCTGCATCCTGTGGCAGTCAGCAGCCCTCACCTTGCTCAGATCAGAGGACACCTTCTGCAAAGACACCTTCTGAAGTCAGCAGGGATATCATTCCAACATGCTCAGGCCCTCTTCCTGACTTCTAATTTGTGAATGGGGTTTTCATTATTTATCTTTCCTCACAGAGGTTAAATTAACTGTTGTTTGTTCAGCACATTGAAGTTCTCAGTGAAGTGTTAATATTTAAAGAGTATTTTTGTTCTAGTTTGTAGTTGTCATTTGTTTTTTAATTCTATTTGGTTTTCTGTTTGGCTCTTGGTTTTTTAGGAGGACCATCTGAGTAGTTCAAAACTGCCAGTGGAACAAGGGAAGAAATACAGCTTTTTCCTTATCTTTTCCTTATTTTTACTCAATCTCTTTAAGGAATGTCTAGAGTAAATTACTGTTTGCCAAGTGTGAGAAGTAGAAATGAATCTTCAAATCAGGTTTTATCCATGAAGAACTTTGTGTGAAAGCCACATTAACAGAAGTTCCTTCCTGAATGTCTGCTTGCCAGATGGAAATTTATCTTTAAAATCTGTACAGTAGTGTGACATTGCTGGCATGTTATTTCTATGCAGTTTGTCTGTGCATTGCTGTTCTCTCTAGAAGGAATAATCAATCCCTTTTAAACTCAAAATATAATTGCCTATTAATATCCCCTGATGCTGCAATAACCTTTAATCATGCCTAAACATAGAATAACTCATGCAGAAGTTTCGTTTTTTCTTCATTAATAAAGCAAATAAAAATATACCAAGCCATTAGGCTGATGTAGTTCACTTATAGAAACTATTATATTTATTTATTTGATTGAAGACACTATTTTAAATTATGCATCTAAAACAAGTTAATCGACCGATTTAATCTTAATTAAATTTTACTACATTAATATTTGCAGAGATTACTTGTTCATCATAAAAATACTTCAAAATATGCAGTGTTTTAAAATAGGTGAAAGTTTCAGGAAGAATATATTTTATTTTTCACTTTCACTCAAAACATCTGCTAGAATCAAACACAGATTCCTTGTCAGATTCATCTTTTTCTTAATTTCCTTTTCTGATACGCAGAACTTAATAAGTTCACAAGAATTTTTTGGAATGCTAAATGCTCCCATCACAAAAGCCAGCTGAGTCTCCTTGTTCTGGTGAATAAGCCCAGGTAAGAACAAATTTCCTCCTGTTCTGGCTATGCCGCAAGAAACTGCCATGAGAATCCTGTCCCATCAATTGGTGTACAGACAACAGAGCTGAGAAGATGAAAGCTTTATGTTGAGCTCACTGCATGAACACTGGGCAGAGCTGCAAAATTCACCTCCTGGAAAAAGAAGAGGGTCACTGGGCCAGGAATTAAGCCCAGCTATTTCTTCATTTGGTCTAGCTGGATATTTAGTGCTCACATGACTTGATGTTACCTGGTTCTAGAGCAGTGGCTTCAAATAAACCATCTATTGCTCATCAAAATCAGCAGAGACTCAAATATCATCAACCTTCTTGTTAAACTCTGGGAAAATCCTGAAATAGTTTCACTAAGACAGTAAACAGTATGAGGTAGCAACAGGGTTTTTGAGTGAGAAAAGTGTGGTTTCCTCTTAGCTGGATCTCACTGCTGACATAAATCTTTTCTGACGTTCAGCTCTGTTCAGAAAGTACCGAAGTCTACCCCAGCCTAAAACCTTTGTACTAATCTTCTATGGTGGCTCAAGTTTCTAGCTGAACTAACAAAGAGTTTTATTTCATAGCCTTGACTCTGAACTGCTGCTGTTGGACACACAATCACGCACAGATAGACACTGTCTGGTGAAAAAGCATGAACTATTTATTACAACATCTGACTCCATTTTTATAGCATTTCTACACAGACCCGGGATTGGAGAAGGTTGACACCTCTCCCATGCCATTGGTCAAGACAATTGTCCATTAGCTGTCCATTCCTCCAAGAGAAAGAATGTAAACTACTTTGTCTTAAGAAAAACATTGCTTCTATTTATAACACCCGTGTGTGAGAAAGCTAAGAGCTGAACCTTGATGTCTTTGCTTATATCTTCAGGTGGGATGAGGAGAGGTAAAAGGGCTAGTATAAACAAATATAAATATTTCCCCAGGAAAGAAAGTGAATGCAAAAAGGGGAAACAGGATTGACTAGAGTAGTCAAAATTTTGATTTCTGTCTGTTTGTTGTCCCAGTTGTGTCCAGAGTAAATTTTGCCCTGTTCATGCACAGGGACTGTCCCAAGTAAGTGTTGGATAAAAAAACCTCATGTTGACTCTACTCCTCTTCTGGATATATCAGAACAGACTCTCCGCCACTGATCTTCTGTGTGGATAAGCAGAGAACAGGACTTCATCACAGAAGAAAAAAAAAATGAGAATATGCAAATACTGCTAAAATCAAGCTGAGAGCATGACAATATAAACTATGAACCTTTCTGCCTTTGAGGAGGGATTTATGCCCATGTCATAACTCCAACATACAATCTGCTCTTAGATGTCTCAGATCTACTGTCTCTCTTCCCAGCATAGCTGTTCCCCGATAAAGCCAAACTCTCTGGCTGCCCTCTGTCAGGATGTGTTGCTGAATTTTTTTTATCCCTTCCCTCTTCTCTCCAAACTAAGCTGTTCCACAGGGAATATTGTAGGGACACACATAGGCTGAGTCACATTTGAGATGTGCCACTGCAGAAAAAGGAGATGCAAAAGAGAAAATAACATTCTGCATTTCAAGAATATGAGATTAATCCCAATTTTTCTGAAACATTTTTCCTCTGCCATTTTTCTGCACTAGGAAAAATACCATAACCAGGCAGAAAGAAATCTTCCTTATGAAAGTTAAAATGGAGAGACTGGTAATAGAACACAGGTCAGAAATTAAACTACAGGATCATTATTGCACTTGCTAAATGTACAAATCAAAGCATTCAAATTTTACATAAATTTGCAAAAATCTATATTATATAAATCTATAAAAATCTGCATGAGTTTCCCATCACACCCACTGACAGGTAAACCTTAGAAAAAGCATTTTCCCAGCTACCCACCAGCACTGCTCTTCTTGTTATGCCACTCACAGGCTCTCTGTTTAGAGGGCACAGTAGGCATCTTCCCAAGGTTTTATGTTTACTCTTCTGCTGCCCTCCAGATTAGTGAGAACTGAGCCCCTGCTCCTGCCGCTCTCAGACCTCTCCTTCATTTTTTGCTGACAACCAAACCTGCCCTTCCTCCTTTCCATTTGATGCAGAATTTATATCAGCCGCATGGAAAAAGGAGGAGCAGCTTCAACCACTGACTTTAATCTCCCTGTGAAAGGCAAGGCAACGGATGGGGCAACAAGGAGCATTGAAGTCCTCAGCATAAATGTTGTTGCTCATTACAAGCTCCCTCTCTAGGGATTAAAAAAAAAATCTTCAAAGGGGAATTGCTCCAGTCTCATACACGCCAGCGTTCCTTCTCACACACACGCGCCTTTCACATCTCATACATGTGGTTTCCACGCAGGAAACAATTACTGTAATTAATAGACCCAAATAACCCCACTGTTCATTTTAAAATGCACTTTAAATTGACAGTGGCACAAAAAAAAAAGTGGCTGGGTGCTTAGGTCTCATTATCCGTGTGGACTAAAAACCCGGTTGTGTATATAGACTGTCAGCTCTATATTTTTCCAGACCTATCACATCAAGTTCAACTCCAGTACAAACCAAAATATGCTCAAGGTTCGAATGTTATCCAGGAGGCACTCAGACATCATTGTTTCTCCCTACAACACCTAGGAGCTATTTCGTCTAGACTGAAATAAATGTGACTGGCACTGGCAAAGGGGTTCTTTTTTCATGAAGAGGCAGTCTTGATGGGGACCATAACATCTCTCAGATAGTAGATTAAATTAAAGTTTCTCATTTGTCCAGTTGGGAACATTTCCCTTTGCTTAAAGTTATTATTACTCAGAAAGGAAAAAAAGGCTACAGCATATATTATAATTTTTACCATGTTTACATTCTCCTATATCAGACACAAGAACATGATTTCCTCTTTCAGTACCTTCAGTAAGAAATATAACATACTGTGATTTTGCCAGGGAATGAATAACTATTACTTTTATTAGTTTGAACTACTTTTTTCTCCTACTGCTTGACTGCAGAAGCTGTTGTATCCCTCACACTGGCAAGATCCATGGCAAAATCCAGTTTGCTTGTGACTGTGAGATTAGAAGTCTCTAAAAAATTGTAGATACATCTGAGAACCTCCATGGGATGGGATGGGATGGGAGCCTTGCACTCCACACCCAGGAAGGTGCCAGCAGGAGGGAATAGGTTCATGGAGGAACAACACACAGCCGCAGAGCTGTGGAAGCAGTAGGGCTGCCACTGTGAGCAAAGGCTAGGCAGGACCACCACGGCAGAGCAGCACCCTCTGCCTTACGGAGCGTACAGCACTCAGCTCCTCTCTGACTGGGGGAGACAAATGGAGCAAAATTTGGCCCTGTACCCACAGTGCTGAAAGCTCTGTCCCTGGCACAGACATCCTCATAGAGGGTCTGCCGCGTTGTGACCCTGCAATACGGCAACACTTGAGTAGATGGAGTAGCTCACCAAACTGTTTTTTTCACCTCTTGTTTCTTTTCTTTAGGAGAGCTGAGAAAACCCAGGCCATATCAGCTGGTGCAACAGCTCAATGTGTTGTTCAGTTCACATATCTCACATGAATCATCCATTTAATTTTGAACCCTTACTTTAGCTTTTCAAAATAGTTTGAGGTGGGGTTTTTTAAGGCCCATGGGAAGAATATGTTATATTTGACTTCTGGTATTTGTCTTTCATATGTTTCAGTGAAATTAGTTAGATCTGGAAAATGTTGCCCTTTACCTGGTAATTCAGGAAACCAAAGAAACTAATACATTTATCAAATGAACAGAAATGGCCCTCTGGATTTCAACAAAGTTTCCTTTTGTTGTATACACTAAATTCCAGTATAATCAATTTTCTACACATCATAATGTTTTAGAACAAAGGTTGAAAATACAATGAAACTTGATTTTTATAGCTCTTTGACTGCATAAGAGAGAAAAGAAAGTAACATTTTATAGTGTAAATGTACACAGAAATAAATCCAGGAGCTCTTTTTGACAAGAAGGGCCACAGTAGTTCAATTCAGACAGTTAAAGGCTTTTATGTTGTTCTAGAGGGCCATGATTGAGCAACACATTAAAAATATATATTATGAAAACCAAAGAACATAGGAAGGTGAAAAATTATGATTTAATTTGCACTGAAGTGAAATGACCTCATAATAGAGGTTGACAAAAGAATTAAAAATGTGCCTAATAATGCACATAAACTCCAGCAGACATTCCTAAATCTGCCTGTCACTTATGAGTAGAGAAATGCTTTTTCTCTCTCCTTCTCACTTGTAATTTGGACACACATAGTGATATCTGCTGGCAAAACAGCTCACACACATTTGTCAATACAGCAAATGGGGAACTAAAAGCCCTGGATGTATTTACTCGTTAGGGGATCCTTTCAATCTGCCTCTTTGCTGTGGTTTCTGGGTTTCTTCGAGAAGGCTGGGTGTGCTCCCTGGAAGCTAAACACTGCTGCTTTCTGCGGGAGCATGTATTATGTATCCTGGTATAAGAGAACAGGAGCAGCATTGCCAGCTCAGGGTTTTACTACTGGCTTAAGTGCTCAGTGTTTTCTTACATCTTCAGCTTCTGGAAGCAAGAACATGTTTTTTGGTTTTGTCTTTATTGCTTTACAGGAACGTAAATTTTATCCCATATGGTAATGAGGAAAAATTACCCAAACACACTTGAAGGCATCAGAAGCAAAACAAATAACAGGGACTAATTATACAATATCTAGCTTTCCAAGAAAACAGTGCTAAATGGATAATTTCATATAGTCTTACTGAATGCCTTCTTAACTGCTTTATAGCCTTCCAACCAATTCCACATGTATTTGAAATAAAAGAAGGGTCAGCCATAGCTTCAGATATTTATAGCAGAGAGAAACATAGAGTTGCTAAGCCCTGTTGCTCAGGGATGTACATGCTTTCACAACTCATGACTCAGTGTGTGAAATCTTACAATGGCACATGATTTCAACAATTTTTCTGGAATATCAAGCCTCTCAATCACAGAGCCACTGCCATGGGACATGAGAAAGGTGGGTAAATGCACATACTGGCTGAGAGTGATGGTCCTCTACCCAAAGAAATCCTTGTGCGATGGGTTCCACTGCACCAAACACATCAAGGGGTTGGCAAGGGAGGCAAACAGGTCCCTCCACATTACCCCAAGTTCCCTCTGGGAAACACCGCACTCCTCCCCAACACCATGTAACACAGGCAGTGGGAGCCCAAAAAGTGAAGGACACTGACTGCCCCAGTGTGTTTGCCCAAAGGTCTGCACGTACAGATGAGCCTCACAGTCACTTATCAGTGTAACACTAACATAAGGTACAGACCAGTACAAGCCCAGGCTCCCTGTAGCTCTGTGAGCTTAGCAGGAGGAATTCAAGCACCTCCACAGATGGACAAGCCGCTGTCATAAGCCGCTGATGAAGGAATACATAGGAACTGGACTTCAGACCATGCAGTTTCTTCTCCTTTTACAGAATATTCCCAAATTGCAGTTGAAGCAACAGCTGTTTACAATTCACTGAACTAAAATGAAGGAAAAAGTATTTACTTTGGTATTTGTGTCTGCACTGCTGATGTTTCAATGATAAAGCTGCCATATATAAAGATGTGTGGATGTGAACAACCACAATGCCTCTGTAGACTCATCTACTGGAAAAGAGCAGTATCATTTTGTTCACAGAAACTTGGATGCAAATTTCATTTCATTGCTAATTCCTGGCAGAGATCTACAACTTCTTCTTTTACTGTCTTTCCTGTGTGATGTATCACTACCCACACAGCTCTTTTGGTTGTGATCTGCACTGTCAGACTCACAGGGCAAATCCAGCAACCCTACAGAGTAAAAAGTTTTATATTTTTACTTTACAGTTCCCAAGTTTTTCAAGAGACTTTGATAAGCAAATTTTTAGGAATTTTTAGGAGGAGATTTTCATATACCACAACATTTACCTATAAATATCTTCAAAAGAAACCTCCATCTTGCTGGGTCACGTATATCTTCTTACCTCTCCCTTCCCTTTGCAGAAAAGAGGGGAAGGGGGACTCCCTAAACTCCCAAGTCACAATATACAAAAAGAATAATATTTAATCAGACCCTTGTAAAAACTTTCAGGCTGAAAGAAAAAACTCCAGGGAGAAAACTCAGCTTAAAACTATGTAAAGCTCATGCAGTAATAGATGATTCAGCTCACCTTCTGAAATTATTGTTACCGTGCTACTAGGTTTCTTTCCTCTGATCTGAAACCACATTTTGGCCTGAGGATGGGTTTGCTGAGCAATTACAAATAGCCTAGGCCACTGACTCCCAAAAGTTGGTCCAGGACTTGCCAAAAAAGAGATCTGTTAGGAAAAAAATAAAAAAGAAGGTGAACTCAGGAAACCTCAGACTGGATGAGAAAATAGTTACAGGGGAAGGTCGCCTGTCCTGAATTTAGTATCTGGATAAAAAGGCTGCTAAACAACAAGACTCAAGAAAATTAGTCAAGTTCAGAAAAAGAAGGCACAGAAGATTTAAGGCAAAAAGCTGAACAGCATAGATAATGCACACTCTACAAAGATAAACAGTTCCAGTGTCTGTGTATGGCTGGGTCTTTCAAATGAGTGTCAGGTATGAAAGGAAACAGGAGGCAGAGAATGGGAAGAGAATGGATACTGACTCCAAGCCCTAAGGAAATACATTCAGGACAGAGGAAAGTCAAGTAGGAGATGAACCTTATTCCATTTACTCAGGCAACACTGTCATTAACATCCCAAACACTTGCCTGAGGAGCAAACTTATGACCACTTTCATGTCCTCAGAAAGAGTGCCCAGCTCAGCTTGAACAGTTCCTGTGTGCAGAGGGGTAGGGTTTTAAAAGAAGGAAGACTCTGGGGGAAATGGCTGCTACACGCAGAGGCTCAAATATACCATCCTAACATCTGCCTGTATGGAGGACTGTATCAGACAGTGGGATCCATCCCCTATCTATTTACTTCCCATATAAACACTTCCAGTAGCATTTTTCACAGATCTGTTCCCGGAGAGCCGGCACAATTTCATGCAGTATCAGTCCTGTGTGCAATGTACAATGACAGCAATGGATACAGGCCTATGACAAGTCTCATCAGCACTCTGACATTAAGCTGCAAAAAACCAGTTTCAGCAGAAGACGGAATGTTGGGCAATCAAAAGCTATGGAATAGTATTCATTCACAATATCGGCAAAGCTTTTTCCCTAAAATATGGGATTATTAAAAATGTTTCTTAGAGGATGTTTATGTCTGTGAAGTCAAAGTGAGGAAGGAAGAGATCACAGCACTTCAATATATGTCAAATCTTCAGTCAAAGTCTCTCCAGCAGTATGGTGGCATTATAAAAAAGCTGTTTTTAGATGTTTCCCTCCAAAGGGCAATGTGTGTTTATGGAAACAGAAATGTAGTCCTAGACCATCCACACAATCAGCCTCTGTCTGAAGCACGCTGTTAAATACCTGAGACTAATTCTAGCATCCTACATCATTTCATGAAGATTAATTGTTCCACAAAAAAAAATAATTGTCCTAATTGTTCCACAAAACTGAAAATATTTCCAACCTGAATTTAGCTATTTTCAGTCTTGTACCTACAATTGCTGTTAAGATGACCTCTTTGCAGACTTTCCATAATGGAAAATCTTATCATCATAGGCAGGAAGAAATACCTTTCCCACTCCATTTTATGCCAGGTTGAAACAAAGCTGCAGGTATTATCTGATTAAACCTTACAAAACATGTGCAAAATCTGCACAATGGAGGTTTTGTGCATAGATGAAGTAGAGGAAATGGATGTTCTTTGGGACCTCTTGAACTTTATGTTCTCTGCATGAATGGCAGAAAACATGAGTTCTGATGATTAGCCATTTTCTTCTGGGAGTTAATGATATTCAGTACTCAGCAGAATTGAATTCCTGCTACAATTTTTATTTATGAATAGGTTATCAGCTCCTTTAGAATTCCTTTAGCACACTAGTTCCACTAAAGAGAGCAGAATTAACTAACTTTGTCAGCCTCTATGCCTACAACTTTCTCTCAGAGCCTCTTTTGTGTAGAACTGAAGGTCTGGTGCTTTAGTCTTTGAGTACCCCTTGTACAATAATGCTTCAGCCTATATTTCCCACACTCAAATGATGTGATCCCTGAGCTCTCTGGAGCAGGCTGAGATTTTACACACAGTCTTGTCAACAGAGTCAGGATGCCAGAGAGGCTAGTGGTCAATCTGGCCAAAAAGTCTGCAAATCTTTCCATGGCATTCCTGTGAAAATTCCACCAGTAAAAAAAAACAAAAAAAACCTACAGATGCAGAAAGAGTTTGCTTTGGTAACTGCAGTAAAAATGAAGTCATACCTGTTCTTCCATCCAGCATCACAGAGGCAGATCATGCTAATTCTTACACATCAGTGCTCAGTTATAATCATATTATTTGCCTTGGCAAAACAGCTGGAAAAAAACAGAGAAATGTCACTGGGGGAGAATGGGGACTTAGATCATATTCCCAAGTCATTTTTTCATGATTTCCATTAAAAGTATAATTCCTGCTCATAAATTATTGGGACTTATAAAAACTATGCTAAGAAAAATCTTCAAGATAGAGAAAGAGAACATAAAACCCTACCGGCAAAGATGGAACGTCTAAAAGTTTTGATGTTGCCATTTCTTTGCACTTTTGACCTTTTGATGTTGAAATAGTCATTATACCTCCTTATTATGAAAGATACATATATAAAAATGCCTATATATAAAAGTGTGCACATAAAGATATATACATGTGTGTAAAGAATACTCTTAGATTGGATATGAGGAAAGACTCCTTTACTGAAAGTGTTGTCAAACACAGGAACAAGCTGCCCAGGGAAGTGGTGGAGTCACCATCCCTGAAGGGATTTAAAAGATGTATAGATTTGGCACCTGGTGACATGTTTAGTGATGGACTTAGCAGTGCTGGGTTAATGGCGGCCTTTTCCAACATAAATGTTTCTATGATTCCACTGGAAGAGTATTTTGGTACTGGGTGTGAGAGGTCTGGGGAGCATATTATAGGTCTGAAATTGGATGAATAGCAGTATGATAACACATCCAAATATTGTTTTTATGTAGCAGAGATCCAAGGACTCATATTTCATTCCAAAGGCAAAAGAAATATAAGTTCACTCTCAGCAAAAATCCTGGGCAGCACCTACTCCCTCCTGGGGGTTGTGAATCATAGGTGATGTGAAACACAATGCTACAAGAGGAAATTTCAGTAATATTATTTTTGTCATACTTATCTCAATCCTAATGTGTTATTCTTTTTACTTGACACAGGAGTGTGTGTGAAAGAAGACTGTCCAAGAAAAAAGTTTTGAAACCTTTACTGACAAGGCACACAAAGAGTAAGAGGCTCCCTCCAAAAATAAAGCAACTGCCTGGATGCAGAGCACAACTTCAAGCTCCTTCATGAGGAGCCCAGTGTTCTCTGCATTGAATCATTCAGCTGACTACAGAAGCCAATCTCTCTGTGGGTAAATCTTGTTAGTATTTCCATCTATCACTGCAGTGTTCTTTGATCAAGACAGTAATAAAAGTCTTGGGGGACAGGAGAAAACGTTCATTTTCTTGTAACAATCCTACTAGCATTAACTCATGTATTATAGCCTGAATGAGATCTGCATGGTTTGGTCCAAAGTTCTCTTAATTCATACATGCTCCTGCTCCAGGTTCCTTAAACTCTTGTTTAAAATACAATCCATACTGTTTACCTAACGATTTTACAAACAGTATTCTCAGTATGAAAAGGTTAAAAATCACTGAAAATTAGCATAACTTCAAGAATCCACTTGTTTGGAGAGCCAACTACATCTACATTCTGCTAACAGTAAACACTAATTAACAATGTCTGCTTGCACTAACATAAATCACAGCTGTCCCTTTTCCTCTTCTGGCACTGCACTGGAAAATATCAAACTAGCAGAAATACTTGGAATGTTTCTTACTTCTTTTTTTTAAATTTTATTTTATTTTATTAATGATAAAATATTGGATGTCAACGTGCAATGCTTTGTGCATTGCATCAGACAGCTGAAACAGTAATTATGATGAATGGTAGTGGAAGGGCCAAGGTTACAGGCATTTAAGAAGGTTCTGTGGATTTCAAATATTAGGATTGATTAAAGGTCAAATACTTTATGGATTTATCAGTGTTGTATACATTTTCTCATGACACAGAATCACTTACGCTACCTACAAAATGAAATAGAAAAGAACTGCATATCAGATAATTTTTAAGTCTTAACCCCACATACAGGCTTAGTCATTGAGAATAATTAATGGCAGAGAAATGTTTTGATTAGTCAAGCAATAAACCAGACAACCCCCCACAACCCACCCTTCAATAATTCTAGCTTAACCCAGGTTCATAGGTAACAGTCTTTCTCAATTAATGTTTAATATTTACAAACACACAATCTGGGAAAAGATATAGCTTATAGTTTTGCTTAAAATCTCTATTTATTTATACCAACCACCCTTGGTCCAGAGAGGATCTTCTAACTTAATAATTTATTAATGCCCTGTCTTCCTTGTTTTCTGGGAAAACAGAGTTTGAGATGGGTATCTATATATTGTCTTTGATACAAGAATTTTCTAGGATCCAGACAAGCAAATAAATTACTGTCTCCATTTATATCACACCAGATTTGAACTGACCTTCCTGAAGTCTGTATTTCAATTAGGACAGAGCAGTAGAAGCTTGAAGCACACAAATTAGTGGGGAAAAGCCTTGGATTTGGCACTTTTGTTTAAGAAGCTGTGCGAGGCGTCTCTGCTGGTCTCACCAACATCAGGACGGAACCTTGAGCTCAAACCCTGCAACATACTTACGTATAGTACTTACTTTAAACAAGTCAAATCAGTTTGAGATCAGTGGTTTCATTCTTCTGCGTTCAGAGGCTGATGGAGTTGCCCTGCAGAGCCCTTTTTGTTACCTTTGGAGCTCTGTCCCACACGAACCCACATGAGGGCCACATCCAGGGGCATCTCCGTGTCCCTCCAGCACAGCTGCTGCCACCCCCATGTGCAAGTCCCAGCCTGGGATTTGCAATACACTCTGTCTTTTGAACTTTACTGAAAACAACAGAAGTACCAACTTGGTAGGAATCCCACCACAGTCTTGCACCTGCATTTTAGGAGAGTCTTCGCTCGGTGTATGTCTTTCACAGTCAACAAACAGCTGGGAAGGCTGCGCAAAGACAGGGGAAGGAAGAGGTTTTCTAAGCCAAAGCTTTTCTTTTGTAGGTTATTATTTGCTCCTGTTCTGAAAGGCGCTCATAAGGACCATCTCTTCCCACATGACTGACAGTCACATTCTCCAAAGAAACCCTCCAAAGTATCTGAGTTTCCCAAAAGATGGCATAAATTGCAGCCTAAGTTACCACCTAAGGCTCGGAATGGAGAAACAGTCATCAGCTTAATCAAGGGGTGCCAGAAGAAATGCCCCTGTGGGATAGCTTACTGATAGTACATTGTGCTGTTCAACCACTGAGCAAACCTAGCTCTCAATTAACCTGAGAGGTGTGAAATCCAACCCCAAAGGCTTTGCCACCGGCACCACAGAAAGGGCTGTTTGAAGAAGCAAGATCAATAGCAGTGAGAACAGGCAGAATGTGTTGGGGGTATCCACAGACACCTCCAAGAGGGAAGAAATTTTTGCATCGCAACAACTCCAGCATTTCTCCATTTTTCTTTCTGCAAAGAAGCCACGGGCCTTACTGGTTTCCTGAGAGTATGGATATGCATATTCCAGTCCATAGCTTTTAAATGCTTGCTATAGAAACAAAGGTTTAGTTAATAGAAAAAAGGCAACCAAGACTAAATTTAGGGCTCTGCTAAATGCCAATTTGTTGCTAATTCAGTTCTTTTAAATTTGATAGCAACCTCTAGCGGGTGGGCATACAAAAACTCAGACCTGTTTCCTCAGCAAGGAAGCTTTAAAGAATAACACCCATTTGGCAGTGTAACATTTGATTAAAGCAGGCTCAGATATCCCAACTGCAGAGGTTAAGCACAGACATATGTGTCACACATGATGCAGTCAGTAAATGATGTAATGTTGATAGACCCGTAACAACGAAAAACATTCCAACACCAGATTTTGGCAGAAAGTTCGATATAATATAAAATACAATTAAATGGCTATAACTTGCATGGCGTGAGAATCAGTGTCCTGTAAAAATAGCACAATACTTATTAGAAACTTTCCAAAACTTTCCAAAATATTTATTTGCATTTCAAAACAACTGTTCTGCTTTTAAAATTGCAATTCCTTAAGCAGGTTTGTAGTGTGCAAGTTGGCTTTCATAGTTTCATTTTGGCAGGGTAATGCTATATGCTTCAGGCTGTTTCTAGAACATTTCATCTTATCACTGGCATAAAAAACCATGCTTTTGCAGCGAAGGAGGTCTAGCATGACTGTTTTTTTTCTCAAAATTAAATTTAATTTATGTCACAGGACTCCTGCTCCACTGAGAGTTTTCAGGGGAACTAAGTCATACAGTAGTCCTGAATTTTACTAGTCCATGGGTACCAAGTTAGCCACAGATTTTTAAGAAAAAAAATTGACCCACAGTTATATAAGAAATGTGCAACATGATTTTACCAAAGGCAGATCATCCAGACAGACCTTGTGACTTCATTTAGAAAGTAAACTAGTCTCCCAGAAAATGAAAAATCTCACTTGTCTATGCATGTGTGCACATTCAATACCATGATAGACAGTAAATTAGTAGAAAAACCGGGGAAAAACAGAACTCAAACAAACTAAAACCCCACAACAAACACCAGAGTGAAAGGGACCAGGATAACAGTAGTGAGTAGCTGAGAAGTGTTATCAGCTCCATCAGAGGCCACTCATGGCTACTCAGGGAGTTTACAGTGGGGACTGAGCATGTTTGATATTTATAGCCATGGCTTCAGCACAAAAACATGAAACTGTGCTGAAAAATTTCCTGATGACCACGGTAATGGCAGTACAGAAGTGTCAGAATGACATGTCAAAAGGCCTTGAGATCCCCAACTGAGGTCGCCCAAAAGAAAGTACATTGGTTTGTATCAGATGTAATACAGTGTATTAAAGGAGAATTAAAAAGCATTTCCAATGTTAACGGTGCATTCACCTACCAGAAATTTGTCCTCTTTGGTTGCTTCTATGGACTTAAGTTTCAAACCAATCCCATAATGCTATTGAGCTGTCACTGTGATGTAACCATTCTGAAAGCTAAATGGGATGGACCCAAGGCTCATGCACAAGGTATTCTCTACAGTGAAATGAAAATGCGTGAGCACCTCACAAGCTATTGCTGTGATCTGCTGTGTCAAAACAAATTGATCTTGTCAACAGTGCTTAAAGAGTGTCAAACGAGCAGTGGAGAAACAGCTGGTGGGCATGGCCTGGGAGGAAGAGTATGTGGCATCCTGTGAAATCACCTCTCACAAGGTAACAATTAAACAACTCAACTTCAAGGAGAGGTGGGGACTTATCTGTCTGCTCAATACAATGCAGGACAGAGTTGAAACTCCTTGCACTAAACAGGATGACCTGGCCAAAAAGCACAACCTGTCTATCACAACACCAAGATCCTCAGCTGAAAAATTAAGTCTGTCCAAGCCCTTCTCAGCTGAAAGACTGTTTCTGTTTATTACCAAACCAAGCTGATTTAAGATTCAGCTGAGGTAAAAAGCTTTGTAGTAATTACCCATGGATAATATCTTATTAGATTTCAGTAACCCAAAGAAAAGGTGGATTTTGTCTATCAGTGCACTAGAGAGAGACAGTTTTCAAATTTTCACCTAGCAACTCAAAATTCATTGAGACAGCCCTATAGCAGATATATCCCTTGAGAGTGTGAGTTCATGCCTGGAAATGAAAATATTTTTCTCATGTTCTTTCTCTAAGCAACCAGCAGACCCAAACTCAATTTGGCTGTGTATGAAGCCAAGTTTAAAAATTGATTTTAATTGCTTAATGTGCATAGCCCAGTTAAATGACAAGAAAGGCATCCTACTTCACAGTTCCCATGCCAGTTGACATATGCTCATAGACATACCTGATGCACGTACACTGGATGAACATTTAAAGCTCTGTGATAACATGAGTAAAAAAAAAACACTGACAAAGCCATCTGTGAAAGAAAAAATTTGAGTTCTGTTGGCTCCTTGCTTTCAGATGAAGCCTACAAAGCATTTCCATGCCCAGGCAACTATGAATGATGATACCAAAATCCATAAAATGGGAATTGTGAGAAAGCCACAGCGTATGGCCAACAGTAGAAAAGAGATATTAGTTTGTATGGAAAAACAAGGAGTTTTATTGTCCTGCTCATATCATACGAAGCATGCTTAATTCATTTATTTATTTTTTTCTAATAGTCTTACCCTTTTATGTTATTACAGTGTTTCAGAAAATCTCAGGGTCTAGGGGGAAGTTTAATGTTTGCTGTTCTGGGATCATTTGAAGCCATGCATTCAAAGAGGACAAAATCACTTTTAAGTCTGCCTGTAGGAAATCTATCTTGGCAACCAGACAACTAGAATTAGTTATTAAAGGCATGTCAAATGAATAAAGACACCTCTGTAAGGAAAACCGCAAAAGCATTTACTTTTTCTAATATGAATAGTGGGCTAATACCAAATCAGCTTTCATTTTCCACTCTCCCTTCACCTCCAAGACCAGAGGTCAGATCCAATAAAGACTAACCCAACTGAAAATCATTTCAGTTTGTTGCATCTATTACAGAGCAGATGTATATTAAATAGCACTGCCTGGAAATGAAGCAAACTCACATAATCTGATGTGGCAATCTCCTCGTGGAACTGGTTCACTGCAAGGCAAAAAGGTCTGTGGTATTATTAAAAACCAGGAGGCACACCAAAAAGCAGGGGGCTCTCCCCTTCCAGAAGAAGAAGAAGAAAAAAAAAAAAAAAAAAGAGAGAGCTTTCTAGTTCTGTAATGGAAATTATGATGCTACAAAAAACATGTTCAGGATCAACTTCTTCCTTACACTGGGAAAATCACCTGGAATAACTTAATCAACTGGCAAAGACAAAAAAAAGAATTTTCATGGTAGTCAGAGTTTGAAGGAGTGGGAGCAGTTCCCAATTTCACTGAAAATTTCCTGTGTGATGCCTTCTAAATTCTGTAGATCAAGAGATTGGGATTTTCATCTTCACTGTGACTGCATCAGAAAGCAGGACCTCTGTGCTGTGTGACTTATGTCTATCCTCACAGCTTTACGTGAAAATATAAAATTTATGTACATATCTGCTACTTCAAATCTTCCTTATCAGAATATGATTAGATTTGTCCGATGTTCAAAATCAAGCATAAGCTTCTTCTAGACTTTTTTGTTAATTCCTGGTTAACATCTAATAAGAAAGAAGCCAGAAAATCCATGAGTGGGCAAATGACTGTCCCAATGGGGTATTTGTTAAAGAAGCAACTATAGATTGTGGTTTTATCTTGATCCACTGAGTCAGGAATATTTATTTGGAACTAAAGTAGCCATAAAAATCAGCTTTAGTTGTAGCTATTAAAAAAAAGGGGTGTTTTTTTTGACATCAGGTAGCATATTACTATGACCACGGTAACTAAATTTGTCAGAACTGTAACACTATCAAAGACCTTCATTTTAGGAAAAATATACTGCAAAATAATATACACAAAATAATTTACCTACTTGATCAGACACTTGGAAAATTAAAAAAAAAATCATAGGAAAAGGAAATCTTGTAGATGGAAAAATACTGGTACAATTTAGAGAAGTTGTGGGTTAGCTATGAAACACTTGTTTTGAAGACTTTGGTAAAAGAAACATTCCAAACCTTACAAAAAATAAGCTCCTTTCAGTTCATGCAATTCAGTAGAACACAGCCCAAAGGAGCTCCTGTTCTGTGGCCTATAAATCAGATAGAATTTCTCCAAACTGGATAGGTACAAGTCACTTCATCACTTCCCAGAGAAGAATTTCTTAGCCTTCTTCACTCACTCTTTGCCAAGCTCTAAAGCCAGCTGTTATACATGCTATCATACCACTTGCCCTGTCTCAGGAAGAAAACTATTCATTCATACAACATACCAAGTAAAACACTGGGAAAAGACATCCCTGATTTCTCACTGCACATGTTGACTTTTCTTCACATTACACTCACAGCTTAGCTCTAAGAAATTTCCCTATCACTCAGACTAGATACAGCCAACAGAGTGAGTCCAGCTGAAACTCTTGTTCAAGTTAACTCTTTGGAGCCAGATGCAAGAACCAGGGAGGGTATTCTCTTAGGCCTCTCTCATACCTACCCATAAACAGGAAAATGTCCTAAAATCCTCCAGTTTGAATTCCATGCTCTCTAAAGCAGGTAGACCACAGCACATAAAATTAAGCCAGCTGCTCTGACACTGGAATCATCACATTCTAATCTGCCTATAGGTGTCCAATGTCAACTTGAGGAGGCCAAGATATAAAGAAGCCACCACTTATTTGGTACTTCATTAACTCCAATTTTTTGCAGCAATAATCATTGGTCCTGAGGAGACTGATCAGTGCCAAGCATGTACCTTCATCTCTGCATTTCCTGGCATTGATCACATCACTCTAGTGTGAGACCTGAGCTTTGGAGGCCTAACTTCAGTTGTTGCCTCCATCCTGGAAAGGCACAAAGCCCAGTTTCTGAAACTTAGTGCTTCGCTAATATAACATTCACTGTAAAAAGGATTCAATATTTCCTGCAGCTCCCAGTCATTCAGCAAGGACAGGATATATTTGTGTATGTTCTCTTGGATGTAGATGGAGATACGATTCTGTGGTAATCACCACAGCATATCAAAATAGCCTACTTCTCTTTCACAGTCCTTCTTTGACTTGGATTTTGGGGGGTATGACCCCAGTGTCTCAACAGGAATCTGTACATTTAGACTCAAGATGAGTTCCTTCCTAAAATTCCATAGAGGTTATTTTGAGTCCTGAAACATGAAGATTTAAGCTTTCTCTACCACCAGTTCAAATATGTCTTTATTCATATGAATCTTCCAAATTTTAGAAATCTACCTCATAAAGCTTTTTATCTGTTTTGATAACTTTGTAGCACTCAAATTTCAGATGAACCACGGGTATGTAAATAAATATTATGTCCTTGGTGACTCTCTTGCAAGCTTCATAGCATATCTACTTGCAAAACACAGTTGGCCCTGCATATTCCTGAAACACTTTGTTAGAACAGAGAAGGTCTTTTTTGCTTTGAAAGCACACACAAACAAAACCTGCTGCATGCTGGTGGCCCACAGTGCTATTTGGCTCTTTTGGCTTCAAAGCAGTCACCTTTCAAAAGATGAGTAGTTGGGCCCACAGGAAGAAAAATACTTTTGCTAAGGAAAAAAGCACCCATTTTAGGAAGCCTGAAGGACATATGTTTACTGAGTGGAAAAAAAAAGTCTAGCTTCACTTGTGAAAATTAGTGAGAGTGAGGCTGTGCTTCATAGCATTTCTCTGTTTACTGTGATCTTTTCATGCAATGGCCACAATACAAGGCTTAAAAGGTATAGATGCAAAATTATTTTGATTTTAGCATGCTGCCTATCACTTATTTTTCCTGTCAAACTTGATTCACAACCAGCCAGAGGTATCATATGAGATCAGGCGAGGAAAGACCACTGCTAGCGTCCCCCCCTTTTCTTTTCCATAGGGCACATCATAGGGAATGGCACTATTTCTTTTCAACAGATTACACCAAACTTACATGTTATTACAGCTCCACCACCGAGCATATGCTTCATTTCCTGTGCATCCACAACATACCAGGGTCTAGCAGGGCTGAGCAGTACAGCCTGCAGGATTTTCTCACATACCAAGACAAAAAGGAACCCCATAAGTTGTCCAACAGATGTCTGCTGCTAAGATATGTTTTTAATCACAGAAGGAAAAATCTAATAAACTGAGAATTTTTATTATGCATTTCAAGTTGTTGTCTCTGGTGCCTACAGTGGCACTGTATATCTGTTGGGTTTTTACCTCACAACAGTGGTGTAGAAAAGAGATAAAATGAGTATACCCAGAAGTCACTGCTATTCCCCTTATTAGTATTTGGTTCATTTAGAAAGAGAATAAACTAAAATTCATGTGAGAGAGCATATATATGCCACACTGGATTAATAAAAATTATTTCCTAGACTTCTGAATCCCCTCAACTTTCATTGATGTGCCACTCTTTAACAAGTTTAAACATTTTTTTTTTATTACAAGCTGACCTGCAGAAAATGAATCCATGCTTGAGTTTTAGACAACTCTGTCTAGCTTATTTGCCAAAATAAAAGTAAATCATATGGAAAAAGAATATGCGCTTGAAGCAACTTGTTCATAGCCTTATTGATTGAACATGACAACTCGGAGAAGGCAGTATGTGAAGAACAAAAACTTGACTTTTAGTCATAAATATAAAATTGTATTCTACATTGTAGTCTGAGAGACACATCAATAAGTCAATACAAAAGTGCGTCATTGGGGAAAGAAATTGCAGCAACATGCATTATGAGAGCAGTATAAGACTATGTAGGGACAAAAGTGTATCATTAGGGAAAGATTGTTATGCATCATTAGAGCAACAACATGAAGGTATACACAGGTTTTACTCTGTAACTCAAAAGGAGTGTTTTTTTGATAAGGTGGTCTTCATGCTTTTAAAACCCAGGAATTATTTCTATTATTCTTAACTCAGCTTTCTTCTCATTTTTACTTAAAAATTAACATTTTCCAAGCAAAAAAATACCTCAGTTTTTCAAGCATAAACATGGTCATATTTCATACCCACCAGCTCTTGTCACTGACACTTGAAAGGATAAACTATATCTGCCAGTCTGTAAACTGGAAAGGAAGCTTTTGAAGATAGCAGCACCAGCACCAATGTGATGCCAAAGGATTTTATATGCAGAGTGGTTTTCTCACATTTTTAAACATAAACTAGAACTGTGAGAGGGGTGGCACTTAGCAAATAGATTCTTTCTGTTAAACTTTATTTTTAAATGTTTTACACAATCCCTAAGCAGAAGACCAAAAGCAAACAGTAGAGGTAAGTGCCACTGACCACAGAAGTCCCACAGAAGCAAAATATCTACAGGTTTTAGAAGCTACTTATAAACAGTCCTGCATTTGGGTCATGCAGAGCATTTTCCAGGGACTGAGATTCTAGTGAAATTAAAAACACATTTAACAAAAAATTAAGTTGTGAGAAGAAAACATTATATGTTCATATATGTTCACTATGTATTCAAAACATTTGGAAATTAGTTCTGTATGCTGAATGATGAATTTCTGTGGCCATTGCCCTCTTATGGCCAAAAGGAATTCTATTCCACTGCTTCATTTTGTAAGTGGTAGCTCATTGATGAAATATTAAAGGGCCCATAATGGTAGTAGTGCATCATACGAATTAAATTTTCCAATATGTGGGTACGCCTAGTCTGGTAATTTACCACAAATGCTCTACAAAGTGACAGGAATTTCCATTGAACAGACTTGATGATACTACTGGAATTTTCACAAACTTCAATCTTTTAACAGACTACCACGAAACCCAAAAAAAATGGTTAAACTGTCCACTGTATGCTATAGTCTCCCTTATATTTTTGTATTTGTGAGGTTTATTCTTAACTGAATCTTTTACTTCTGCCCAGGACCAATTGAACAGTTCTACACTTCCACTCAAAAGGAAAAAAAAAATTAAAAAAGTAAGAAAAAGAAAAAAGAAAAGTGTATATTTATTTTGCATTTCAATATTTTGATTCCCTGGTCGTGCACCAACATTGACACTCGTTGATGCTGCAGGGGGAGTGGAGGAAAGATGATTGCTTCAATTCAAACCATGTGACAGTCTCTAGCTGCACTGGTGCCTCTTGTTCTGTTCAACAGCCTGATTTCAGAAGACTGTTTGAAGAAGTAATGCAATCCATTTGCTGAGTTTCTAAATAACGAGAGCTGACAGCCCTGTGCTGCAATAGCTGTACATAACACTGGTGATGAAGCTTTACTCACAGCACTGTTATCATTGGGGAGGGGGCAGCAAACCTTGTTTTTCAGCAGCTCCATGCTGTTGAATTCATTGTTTTTCTTCCCTTGTATGTGTTCCTTCCTCAGGAAAGTGTGAGCAGCCTGCCAAAACAACAACAGAACATGAACAGTATGAGGGCAGACGAACACTGCTGGCAAAGCCATGACAGCCACGTGAGGTACCTGAGAGCCACCAGAGCTGCTTCAGCAAGTGAACTGGAACAAGGACAGCAGTGCTTCAGCACCCAGATCACAGAGCACTGCCTGTCTCTACGCTTGAATTTTCTTTCCCATTTTAAGGTTCTCACACTAAAACCAAGGGAGCAGATTTAAATTTGAAGAGCAACATGAAACATAGTTCAAAGAAGGTAAGGACTTGCACCTTAAGAACACATGCAGGAGCACTGCCCATCAGTTGGGCAAACCCTGAGGTTTTTTCAAGACCAGCCAGGCACCAAGTCAGGAGTTAGTGTGCATGTACAGGCCACCAGGTAAGACCAGACCCAACACCAGTGCACAGCGGTGTGAGAGCAGACCAAGGGGACTAGGGGGAGCTTTTGTGCACAGCTCCTCTTGCTACCCAGGAAAAAACACAGAAGACAAAGATTTCTCTCCCTCTTGGGTGGTGACAGTTTGGGCAACCTCTCTGGCTCCTTAATATTATGTGTTTATTTTTCTCCTGTTATAGGACTGTATTTTAAAAAATATCTATTTCTTATCTTGGAAATGTGCTACTTTACAGCCTATACTCATCCAAAGGAGCTTTTGTTGAAGCAATAGTATTATATGAGAAATCACAAGTGTTGCTGTGGAATAACAGTCTGGTAAGAAATGGTGAATTAATTCTAATGAGAAACTAGAAGTGTTTTATAGGATTATATGGTAGTGTGTTCTACCTTTGACATTTACTATTTACCATTTCATTAGGCACTGCAAAATACAGAAATGGACTGTCCTATCATTTACAATTTAGTCTTCCTGTTCCATTGAACTGCAATATTTCTGTTGTCTCTACACAGTGCTTTAAGATTATGCAAAGTCACATTTATGTGGAAATACTTTTTGTTATCCAAATAATTTAGATAAACTGCAATAACGGCAGCAATCCCTAAATATTTCCAGAGGACGTGTTGAATACTTCTCATTGTTCAAGAAACAAGGTCACGTGTCTGGTTCAATAAGACCCCAGGCTTTACCAGCTGCCATCTGCCCACCACAACAGTTCATCTGGCACATCACCACTTTCTAGTCACACAAACTAATTCAGTGCTTGTTGGCTGCTCTTACCATCTTTCCCTTCACCCTCTACGAGACAGTGTGCCTCAGACTCATGGCTCAAACTGTGCATGTGCCAGCCAGCCCTGCTGTCCATGCAGCAATGAGCTCCTTTGTGATCAAAAGGCAGGTCTGCAGGGGGCTCCAGATGACAGAGTGGAGGTTCGGTGCCAATGACACATTCTCCAGATATAGGTACTCCCAGGGTTCATGCAAAAACAGCTTTGTTCAAATCCGTAGGCAAAATTATTTTCCCTCCAAAAGCCTACTTCCTTTGAAATTGTTTTGATAGGAACAAGGACCTCAACCATGCGCATAAATACCTGTAGGGAGGACACAAAGGAGGTGGGAGCCAAGGTGCTTCCAGTGGTGCCCCGTTAAGGAGAGGAGGCCACAGGCACAACCTGAAACACAAGAGGTTCCCTCTGAACAACAGGAAACAATTTTGTAATGTCAGGGTGACCAAGCACTGGCACAGGTTACCAGGAGAGGTTGTGGGCCCCCCCTCGCTGGAGATACTTGGAAGCCTCCTGAACATGGTCCTGGGCAACTGGCTCTGCTTGAGTAGGGAAGCTGGACCAGATGACCTCCACAGGTCCCTTCCAGCCTCAACCCTCCAGTGAATCTGCAATGAGAATCTGAAGGAAATTTTAAGTCTATTCTTAAATCCACCCAAGACACATACAAACTTTGCAAGGAATTTGTGTACAATCTTCTTGCACATTGATTGCCTACCTCAACCAAGAGTGGGCCAATGTCACTTACTACATCCCAAAATAAGTTCTTCTTTCACAAGAGCACATAAGAAAAGGTAGAGACAACTCCCTATTTAGGTTCTCGAGGCTTTGTTCAAGTGTTCAGTTCACAAAAGATGTTGCAGACAGATATAAATTATCTCTCTATGCTCTCAATTGAGCAGAGAGACACCAAGGTTATATACACCGAGGTTTTGCTTTCATCGTGGAGCAAAGGTTTGTGCTTTGCCATGGACTGTACACTTCAGCTCAGTGACATTTACTGCTAGAAAAATCACAAGGGGCTTACTAAGCTGGCAATAAAAATTACAACTATGTTGTCTCCATCAAGATACTGTGCAGATAGCCAAGATGTAGTGGCCAATAATTATTTGTGGGATGTTTTTTAAGTAGTGCAGAGCAAATTTACATCCTGTAGGATGACTCAATAACAGGACAGTAAAGGCTGGTGAGGAAATAAGCTGAGAATAAACCTTTTGCCAAGCCCCATATATGACGTCCTTATAAATTAGTATCATCACCTTTTAGACTTTGCTGGCCTTCTGTGGCTTGCTGAGCAAGAGAGATCATACACCCACCTCTTCTCCTGTGTCATGTACAATATGAGAAACAAATCTGTGACTGCTGATGTTCACTGGCTCCCTATCAGTGATTCTCCTGTAGAAAGACCCAGATATGGTCTAGTTAATTTTACTTTCTGCAAAAACTCTCACCTTACCTAGATATGCTCAGGAAAGTATTGTTTTCAAAGCTGCTACTCTGAACAACCTAGAATTTCCAGAGTTCTAAAAACAGATCACATAGAATGACTCCAAATCCGACAGTAACTCAGACTAAGGGAACCTCATTTCTTCCAGAGTTACTACTAATTGACAAAAGCATAAGAGGAAAGACTAGTTTCTAGCTATAATTTGAAAATGTCTCTCTTGTTGGGAAACATCAGAAAGCTGATATCAAAAATAGAAATTTTTTAAATCCAGATTAGTCCCATGAAAAGATTTGCACACATTTGTCCCACTAACACTTTGATGGAGCAATTCAGACATTGCAACAGTAATGTTTTTTGACCTTTTAATCAATTCCATTTTGCAAATACTCCATCTGAGAACTACAAACAGTATTCACAGGACTCATTCTCTGGAGTCAATGGAAACTTTCTGTCAAATAACCATCTGCAGAGAGAGACAAAACACATAATGACAGGATAAGTTTGTGGAGAATCTGAATGGATTGAAAAAATAAATCTGGACCCAAAAGCAGATGAATTAGAACAAAGAGACCCAAGAAAAATGTAAGGCAGCAATTAGGGCTAGAAAATTAAAAATAGGAATTTAATTGAACAGGACAGTCTAATCAATGAAAAGCATGCCACTTGTTCTCTGGGTAATTGCATCCCTCCCCTTTTTTGGTTGGTTGGGGTTTTTTTGTGGTGGTAGTAACAGCCCATGTTTAAGATAATTGCATTCCTGTAAAACTCAGAAGTCTAGGACTACCATAATTTTCATATTTGTCACATGGGACTTCATTCTCATTCCCCTGAAGTCAATAGCAGCTGACAGTCATTTCAGTGGAAGCAGGGAAAAGTGGACTTCTAGCAAAAAGAGCACCATGCTCTTCTGTTTTGCTGCCTTTCCCTAGAGGAAAGAATTGTCTGATGACACAGACACCTGAGCAGTTCTCTGTAGTGTGCATTCAGACACTCAGCGCACACAGCTCCTGCGCACCACACCCCTTCTCAGTCTGCTGGGACTGCCACTGACCCAAAAGTGGTGAGGAGTCAAAAGCTAACTATAAATCTTAGAGAAAAATTGGACAGAAACATTTAAATCCACTCATTAAGCAACCACATCAGTGGCTGGTATTTGCCAATTCTTTCTCTCTAGTGCATTTATCCAGAGAGATGGATTAAATCCCTTAGAAATACTCCTGATCTCAACACCTGAACCAGCATTTAAAGGTGTGATTTTTAATGAAGTTATTTAGTATAATCTAACCAAAACTTAAATGCAAAAATTATAATTTTTTTTTTTGTTTATGTGTATAGTTCCCAGCACTATAACCATTAGGGGAAGACACATTTATGTTTAGTAAATACATCTTAAACTCTTCTTTGTTTTCTCATGCGCTAATAAATCATGCTAGTTCAAGCACTTCTGTAGTGCCACAACCACTCAAGGAGGAGTTAGACCAGTTCAAGAGCAGTATTTTGTGTAGGATTTCAGGTCGAGTAGTTAGCAAGCACTGTAATTGTTCTAAACCCCACCACACATTCTCCTGAGTGCACTGGGCCAGCCTCACTCTGCAACAACATCCACATCTCCATGCCAGTGATCAAACACTCCAACAGACAATCAAGTACTGATAACAGAGATACTGTTTGGACTTACCATATTTTCCTGGCTAGCAGGCTAATGCCACTTTCCTGATGGAAGATTATGGAGATTTAATTAAAGCTACCATAATAATGGACTTATTTAATAGAAAACTGCTTTGGAAAAGGACAGTCAGTCTAAATGCCAGTCTGTGTCTGGGACCTTCATAAAGTTCTTTTGTACTTAATACTTGTAGCCAAAACAACAATCAAGCCTTTGTTAATAAAGTCCCTGCAACAGAAGAATAGCAGTGAAATTGTAGAAGTTAACTCTTTCATTCTACATCCTATTATTGATTCTAAATTCAAAGCTTCTTTTTTCAGCTATAGTAAAGTAACCTTCAGTGGATTCTCTACCTCCCCAGAAAATGAGTCAGGATCTGACCATCTGAACTAACATTTGAGTAATCAGTCCCAAACTGTTTGCAGGACTAATCAAGATAGGTTAGAGAGAGAAAATTTCTACTGGCTACATTAATTTTAAGAAATACCTGTCTTAACAACAGCATTATATCCCAAAATCAGTATACTGATAGGTAATTAGAAATCAGCTGGTGTAAGACTCTAATTCTTGAATAATTACACAATATCATTGGGATACAAATATGCTGAAAGTTAGGATTATTCAAAAATTTGCATCTACAACTACCTGGAGGCTGACATGAACACAAAAGACTCCAACATCTAGAAACTCTTCATATCTCCTACAGACTTTCTAAAGCCTGCTTGCCCCAGAACAAAGAACATTGTGCAATACCGCTCAGTGAAATCTAAAAACGGTTTCAGTCTCTGCTTCCTATCAACCATTAATTGTTTTTACTTTGGTTTATCTGATTTCTCCTTATTTTCCCTTTTCTTTGGTCTCCCTTTGTCTTTAATTTTCCCCCCAAAAAATGAAGAAGACTAATTTTATTTTAAATTTACTTTTTAATAGAAAATTTCTTCTCTCTGCTGTTCATTCTGCCTCATTGAACCATTCACATCCTGATAGTGTGACAATAGCTATTCCCATACACATCCCGCCTCAGGGATTGTGTTTCCAATAAGTCTCCCAAAAGCACTGTAATATTTACTAGCACACATTTTGACACACGTGAAATGTGTGACTGCATTTATATTCAAGCCTTTTGCACATACATATCTATGCAAACCTTGAAAAATATTGCAAATGTTTTTCCTGAGCTTTTTATCAATTTAACTCTTTTGGTGTTGCCTGCTTTAAATCCCAGTATGACTGTTTCCATCCATATCATAATAGAAACAACACAGAAACCTTAAAATAACCAGATACAAAACCCACCGACCAAAACACTCCTCTAGTTAGTTGGAAGAAAAGCTTTGAGAGATAGATAGATAGATAGATAGATAGATAGATAGACAGACAGATACAGACAGATTCTGAATTACATAGTAACTAACTTTTATTACCATCACTCTAAGCAGTATGATAATTTATCTTGAAAAGAAGCAAGGTGATTTAGTCTCTGGTGTATTTATTGATATCAATAATATTAACAATTCTTGTCGATTTTTTTTTAATTTGTCTCAAATATGTTCATACTATATGTAGGCTTTACGTGAGGAATGCACTAAGAGCAAAGTGTGACAGTAAAATTATGACAATTGTATAAAATAAAAGAGGAAATTTAAGTTAAACTGAAGTTCTGGCCCGGTGATTGTCTATTCAGTTATTGTTCCTTAGATTTCAGAAGAGCAGCTCTTCACAGATAAGCAATATATGGGCTTTAATATCTAGAAACACATAGAATAATTGTATGCAAAATAAACAAGAGCCAACCTCAGCAGATGCTACAATCTAAATTTTAAAAAGTACATATTTCACAGCATCTTTTAAAGTTTCTCCAATCCAAAGAGAATATAGAGACTCGATTCCAAGACATGATAAAAGAAAGACAGTTTTAATGAATACGTTTAAAAGCAAGTTCTTAACTCATCTGACGGGTTACTGCATCCTCTGTAGGCCTCTGCACGAGCAGACACCCAGAGTGGGTCATTCAGTTAGGTAAGTCTTTTAAAAATGTGGTCAAAACATTACATAAGGATACTGACACATCCTTTTAAAAAACAGCGCTGCCTGCATATAGGCAGTGCTGCCACGTTATATAACAGATATACACAGAGCAGCAGAATAAACCCATTTGGAAAGCACAGCAAAATGGTACGAAATTGTGCAAAACAATTAGAACTGAACCTTTGCATTCTTTTCAGGTTACTGAACCATGCATACCTGTTTAATTTTTTTCAATTACAACATTGTGCAGAGCCATATATTTCAAAGTGCTTCTCTAGGAACTAATATATAGTTCAACTGGGGTGGTATCCACAGTGTCACCACCAAGGGCAAATGGATAAAGTTACCAGAGGGAATTATTCTTTTGTGGCAGGTTGATTTAGTCATTTTAAATGACAGCAGCTGAAAAATCAACTCTTATTTGTTTCTGTTACTAATAGGGAGGTGTTAACCATGTCAGCCTTGCAGTAAAGATTTTCTGTGAGAAGAAACTTCCAGTCTTGATAACAAAATTACAACATTGATAATAGTAAATAGAGAGACCAAGCAGTCCCTGAAGGTTTTTGAATTCATCATCAAAAGTAATCTATCTGCTGTGTTTAGGGGCAGTACTTTAGTTAGCAAAAACAATATTTACTTTTCTTACAGTTAATCAACCCTAATAATACTTTTAAATAGAGATTGAGGTTTGAGAACAGAAACAGGGACTTCAAAAACTTAGGAATTTGTAGTAAGTGCATGTAGCATTAAAAATGGGCTCTAATAGCTAGAGATTTGAGAGAAATAACTTGCCTCTCTTTACATATTTGAAAAACGACCATAATGTTGCAAACAGAGCGTGCAATGCAATACTCTGCCCCTGGGACAGCAAGTATCGACTGGCAAAAATAAAACTAAATTAAATTCTCAGTAGGATAATCGCAAACAGATCATCAAGGCAGTGGTTGCCAGCTCATCAGCAGTTTGGGGTGAACCTTAATTCTAATTGAACTTACTGTAACCTGGAAATTCCCAGTCCCGAAGGCTGAGGTTGCTCGGTAGGGGCGCCGAGGCCGAGGCTGGCTGTGCTGCACTCCCTGTGCAGAGGGAGGGAGGGAAGGAGGGAGGCAGGGAGGAAATCCAGCTGCTCTGCTGTAGCCCAACATGCCTTATCCCTTCCCCCATGGACTGGGCGGTTGCTCCCACCCAATGGGCACCAGTGTGTCAGGCAATGTTTCTGTGTGGGACACTGTGGGGGCAGCAGAAGTTCTTCAGGTGAAACCAAACTGATGGAAAAGCCTAAAAGCCCTGCTCAGCTCTCAGGAGCAGTCCTCTGTACAAGGCTGGACCTCAGAAAACTTCACCCCATGCTAGCAAGTTAAGCCAAATGACCCCATTTCCTTAGCCATTGGAACCCAAATTGTCACCGTGACAGCACAGTTTGGCTACTTGGTCAATGAGGAGGGCACCTACCATCAAAGGTAGTCCTCAGACCACTTCTTACCCTGCAGGGAACATTCCTGTTACCTGAAAGACGAGTAGGGTAAGTCCCCTGTGTTTCCAGTAGGGATACCCTCTTGATGTGGTTGGCATGGTTTTGGTCCAGTAAAAGATACTTTTTCCCCAAAATGCAATTACTAATTTTGTCATCATCAACTTTTTACCTGTATATGCAAAGAAACCCTTGTGTTTACATTTCACCTGTTGTTCTTTCCAGCCCTTCCTGAAAGCCCAGTCTGCTGATCCCATCTCTACTCTGGCTACACCTAAACTGAAAGTGATCTTCTAAGACTGCCCTGCAAATAAACACAGGGACGTTAAACACAGAGTGGTATTTCTCAGTCTGTGTTCTGCTTTGTTTAGAAGTTTTGTACCTATTTTAGACTCAAAGGAGGCTCCTGCATCATGTTTTATGCAGCTACACAGTTTGGCTGAATAGCAGCTCTTGGCTCTGTATCAGTCCTTGCCCTAGTTATAGCCCCAGCCAACAGTTAGCAAACTGTTTCCAGATTAATTTATCTCCTTGTCTAGTGTTCAGTGCTCCCCTGAGGAACTCCCTTGCTGAGTGCCACTTTTATCACTCCCCTCCTGCCTGCTGTGCACTCTCTATGAACACTTCCAAACTCTCTCCAGCTGAAGGTAGTTTCTCCAGTTCCTACCCCTCGTTCCATAAAGTCAGGCATCACTGAGGCTAAAGATTGCCAAAAAAAAAAAATGACAAGCTTTGGCTTCAACTGCCTAGGATTCTCCTGCCTTTTCTTTGTAAGAATTTAGATTCACCAGAATATCTGCACAGGCATCCCTGTGCAGATCTGCACAAGACCACTTTCAGACTCCTATTTTTCTCTCCACTTTTTCTCCTTAATATCAATGTGGATGTCACCTGCAATTGCTTAGGGCAAAGGAGACATTGTTAAAGATCTGCTTCATTCTAGACAGCAGTTTCTACATGATTGCAAACCAAGTTTGCCCATTACACAATGGTCTGTAGCAAAGGCCACCATTCCCTGTAACCACCAAATGTTCTAACCATCAGTGACTAACAGGGTGAGGTCCTTTCCCTTTCCTGCCTTGTGAGGATAAATGATCCCTGCTCTCATAAGTCATTCCTGTGCTATGTATGTCATTCCACCCAGGGTTAGTTGGAACCTGGAGAGAAGAAATGATGCAGACATTCAGTTAGGAGTGATGCATTCCATACACATATTTCTGAACTGTGTGCACAGAATCTATTCTGTTCTAGTATCTTCTTTTTCTCACTTTTATTATTTTAGGTGTTTTTAAAACACAGCCTCTATTTTGTGCTTGAAAATACATGACATTTCAGTGAATCACTTGAGAATCCTAGGTCCTGTTCAGGACTTGAAGGATTACATCAAGTTGGAAAGTGCTGGACTATGTTGGATTAAAGAAAGATATTGTGAAAATCAGTTGTGCTTAAATGGCTGGATAGAGAGAACTATAAGATACTTGTAGTATTCACAACCATTTTAAGAGCCTGGCCTTACTGGACACACTTCATTTAAAGGGGTTTGAGAGGTATGATGGACAGAGCTCAGTTATAACAAACGGCACAAGCAGCAGAGGATGAATAGGCATGGCCCAACAGGGTGATCCTCCATTCCCTGTCTGCTGAGCTGTGGCAGCATTTCTATTTAGTGGTTGTAAATAAACTGGCCAAAGTTAAAGAAAATCAAAGTCAAAGGTGAAAGGGTGGGATGAAAATAAGATATAAATAGTGAGAAAGATTGAATACTGGAGATTTTATTGCTTGTTAATGGATATAACAAACCAAAATACATGACAGACTAGAGTATACCTAATGCTTAATTGTAAATCCATGCACTTTCCAAAGGCTAGGGAAAGCCACTGTAGATGTATAGCACTATTGTAGTTGTTCCTTTTAAAGCAATTAAATTTCACCATGAAAAAAAGCTAACCCTGGAAAACTAAATTTATACAGAGAAAAGGGTGTCAATCTGGGGACTGAATTTACTGCAGTCTCCTAAAGGGAAGATCTCTGAAACCAACCTCAAATTTTATTTAAGTATTTCTGTCATGTTAAAGTACTTTAGAAGGTGTTACCACATCCAACTAAAGTTCACATACAAATGATGTTATTTGCAGCAACACTTAAAGAAAAAAAACTAAGAAATTGTTTAGGAGGCATTTTATGACAGCCTATGTATCAGAAATGCAGAGGATAATACACTGTAACTACTGCATGTTTTTCTGAAAGTCTGAAGTGTCAGTAAAACACTTAACAAGGTGTGACAGCATAGAGAAGGTATCACAAGGCAAGCTCAGGAATAACTATACAGTGCATTAATCATCATCTTCCCTTAAGGAACAGAGCTTTCCTCCTCAGAACTTTACACAGAATGACATTGGTGCCTGCAACTGTGACTTTGTGGAGCAGCTACAGGTAGAAGAGGTTAAGGTGCAGACTCCTAAATGCTGTTTTTTCCATTCCTGATTATGAGATCATCTAATAATACTGAATTATTGATATTTTTTTTAATTTTTCAAATGAGTCTAGCACAAGATATTAATTTGGTTTTTTAAAGTTCACAGCATGAAATTTTTCCAAAGTAGTGTGGTCTTTTTAAGGTCTGCAATATGAACATTCATTCATTTCAGTGAAAGTTGTCACTCCAAGGACTCTTTCAGCATCACCCCAATAAAGGAGTAGTCAAATATTAATCAGAGAAAGGTGCAACAGGCCAGGCCAGGCCAAGCCTTCGAAGCACAGCTGTCTGGTCTTCCAAGAAATTCCCTGTCTGCAAAGGAAAAGGATCACTGATGCCTCCCAAGAGGAAAGCCTTCCTCCCACTGCAGTTTCAGGGCTGTGAGAGGGAAGGAATGAGAAGGGGGCAGGAGAAACACTTGGGATCCATGGGATATAATGTACTTCAGGCTCCAAAAAGCCATAATCTGTCCCTTAATCCAGTCTCTCAATTCATATCTGAAACTTCCATCTGCAAAATTTTGAAATACTTGCAGTAAGCTCTTTTCTACATTTGGTTATTAAATTAATCGACAAAAAAAATCCAAATTGTACCAGATGCTTCATCAATGTGCAGTGGGTGTTTCTGAAAGGGGATATCAGCTTGCTGTACCTTGATTTATAGAATTTTTTCATTAACACTGGGCTTCAACATGATGAATACATTTATGGCTGGTCAACATTAAATAGACTTCAGAAATTATATTGCTACATGAACTGTGCAAAAAAAATACCCATTTCTACCTTCTCCACTTCACTAAAAAAAAAAACAAAACCAAATGTTTAAATGCCTTAATAAATGCTAGAAGGTATTTAATGCTAAGTAATTCAAAATCTATACAGCAAAAGGCCTTGCAAATCATCGCATAAGGTACTTAAGAGCAATATTTACATAACGGTTAGCAAACTATATATTGTTTATAGAAATAATCCTTTGCCACAGAAAACAAGCTCGCAGCTAAAAGCCAGCTGAAGGCTTACCTTAATTTGTGTGGGTTGTTTTTTATTTTAGGACTGACTTTCTTTTTATTAATAAAATGGAGCTTTCCTGGCAATTACTACTTCTGTAATTTATAAGACCTGTAGTTTGGTAGTCTTAAATAGCTATCCAGGGGGTTAAATACAAGAAAAATTATTTCTGTGCCACTGAAACAACACAAATTTGTGGTCTGTGATACAGCTTTATTGATTGGAAACTCTGCCAAAGCTAGAACATGAATTATATTTAATTTTGTTAATGAGAGTTAATAGCCAAGATTAAAATAATCAAAATTAATACTCCAAATAATTAGCTAGATTTAAAATCATTTAGGAGAACAAATTCCAAGTTGTTTGATCCTAGGTTAAACATTAGTCTGTGATGTCACACAGGCCAAACAAACCACAATTGTGAAACATTTCACTGCTCTGATTTTTTTTTCATCTAGTACGACACATGGGCTTCCCTGGAAACTGCAGCACTGAGCGTGATGTTATGTTCCTCAGAGTGAGGAAGTGTTCTGATTGACTGATGATCATTTTAATGTGGCATTTTAATCTAGTTAAACCACAGGGCTCAGGCAGAGCAGATGTTTAGTGTGTGCCTGAACTGACAGCCCTATCCCCTCTCAGCAAAAACATAGACACTTTCATTCCACTCCCAGAATCTCCAGATACAGGATTTGAGGACACATTGACCCAGGTTGCAGCTAGGACATGACTGCAGTCCTAGAAGCAATTAGATACAGTTTTCCTCATCTGGGCTTTGAAAAATCCCAACGCAGGCATTTCATTATCAACAAACATCTGGTCATGTCTCAGTAACAAAGAAAGATAAAGTGTTTTTGACAGAACTTTGCCCTCTGGTCAAACTTTACTTTTCACTGGTGTCTTTCATTTATTCCTTTTTGAAGACTATTTGAACAAGCCTCTAACAGGATGTCAATAAGCAGATTCACTGATACAGAGAAAAGTGATTCAATATTCTGAGTATAGCTTTTAGAGTAAAGAAGGAAAACTGAGAGCCTGTAATAGACAGAAAAAAAAACCATCATCAAGTACATCAGATCAAAGCTAATATGATATAGTGACAAGAGTTTTCTGGCTGCTTTCAGTGAGATCTAAACACAGATATTTTCTCTTGTACGGGACAAGAAAAGCTACAAACATTAGCCCAGTGCATCTAAAGTGCTATCCCTCTACTCTCTCAGCCACAAGCATCAGGAGTTTCACACATTGGTGCTTCAAAGTTCAGAAATAAATCCTATCTTTCTACATTGAACTTTACATTCACTTTTTTGTCAGCTAGGCAGGGATCTCAGAGGTCTCTGGTGAAGTCGAGGGAATGACACAGCTCGTCACACACACACAAACACACACTCACACTTTGATTAGAAGGCATGAACTAAAACTAAGTTTATTTAAAAGAAATTGACTCCATTATATAGTATTTCCACAAAGACCAGGGACTGGGGGAGAAGGTTGACACCTCTCTCCATCCCATTGGTCAAGACAACTGTCCGTCAGCTGTCCATATCTCTAAGAACAGGAATGAAAACTTTCCTTGAAACTACAATAACATTGGCCAGTGTTTACAGACCAGAGCACAAGAAAGAACCCAAAACATGAAACTGTGAAGCAGAAGAGAAGGCTGAAAAAATCAGGGTGACAAGGGAGAACACACAAGACAGCTACAGCCAGGGGTAACTGCCTTCCCTGTCCAGGAGAGTATTCCTCCCCATATTAATGCTCACCTCTGCTGCCTGAACTGAGGAGAAAAAAAAAAAAAAGTAAGGTAACCCTAAGTGTCTAATTTGCTAAAGAATATTCACTGATATTATAATGCAGTAAGTGCTAACATTTTACTGACACTCCTTCTTTATTACGTAGGCCAGATAGAAACCACATCAGTTGGGTACATACCCTTGACAAGAAAGCTGCCACCAAGCATATACCTGTTTGTTTGAGAGCATTAAACAGCAGATGCCAAGAGCTGAATCCATTGGATATTAATTAAAGTAGGCTGTCCTTAAATAGCCTCCAAAAATCATCTTACAATCCCGGTTCTTTCAGACCTTAGGAGGAATTGAGGGAATTCATCGATTTGCACCTTCCAGAGAGTACCATCAATAATTTCAAACAAGAAACACCAAACCAGGAGTTTTATTTTAAGTGAAAGTATTTGAGGTTGCAGAGGAATAGGATGGGTTCTTGGGATACCAAATGTGTTGGGAGGCAGTACTGACAAGGTCCTGTGCTCTCCTTAAGACTTCCTGTATGCAGAGTGGGAGGAGGAGAAGCCCATTTGATATCAATTCATTTTTTCATCTCATCACATCCCAGCAACTATGCTCTTTGCTCTTGGAAGTGTTTGGATGGAGAAAAAGAAAAAAGAGAGAGAAATTAGGTTGAAGGCACAGAAATTGTGGAGCAGTCTGTAGACAGAGCATGGCTGGGAAAAAAAATGGGATTGTGTTTTATTCAGTCTAAGAATTAAAAAAAAAATAAAAAGGAAAAAAAATACTATTAAGCACACAAAATTCTCTGGTGAATATGCCTTCTTGGCTGCTTTCTTAACATCTATCTATAAATTCAGCCCACAAAAGTAGTCTTTTTAATGCCCGTCCATACTCTTCATTGTCCCATGTGTTTGAGATATACCGCCACATTTTCTTTTCTCTTTAAGAAGCAAAGCAAACACTGCAGCAGCAGATAGACTAATGATAGTAAGAAATCTCTGATAGATAATTCGTGGAAGGTAAATAGATTCCTCTCAAAACAGCAAATTATTTTATTTGCGTACTTTTCTCTTAAGAGAAGGGGTAATAAAAACCTTGCACTGGCATGTTGCATAGGTTTCTCTCCTGGGCTCCCTAAACAATACTTTATAAGAGATTATCCACGTGTTCTGCAAATGCAACTGTTTTTATGACTAAGCTGCTACCAGAACATAAATGATAAGCGAGTTTTTTACATGCATTCCTGACATTTTTCTTTAGAAAAGTCAAATCTCACTAACAATGAGAACTGATATTTAAAAAGAGGTGATTTAGCCTTCTGGAGCTCGGTGAACAGCCAGCTATCTATAATATTACACTGTTCTGCAGGTTGACAGCTCATATTTGAGCTCCAAGTGATGTAAAATAAGACAGCCTCCACAAGGTCCCCTGCATAAACAGGAAGAAAGAAAAAAATCCACCTATCTACATAGACTGAGGTCCAGTATTTCCCTGTGGAGTAATGTCCAGTTTGGGTTTGGGAGCTCAGCTAATTCTGCACAGATGTCCACTCACACAGCTAACAAACATTAAAGCTCACACAGTAACAAAGCAATTCAATTCCATGACTTGGAGTTATTATTCTCACTGAGCTAGACTTGAAGACCATGAATGCAAATTCCACTGCAGGGATGGTTGCCCCCTTCTCAATGGCGATCTTTATCATTGGTGTCTAGCACAGCACACACTACAGAGAGCTGACCAGGCTCAAACATGTGAACACATGGAGAAGAAAAGCAGCATAGCTCCAGCAGCTGGGATCGCTGCATTTGCTACATCCACTCTCATGCCCTGGCAAAGGCCTGGCTGAGCTCTGTGGTGTGGGAGATCTGAGCGTGGCACATTAGGTAGCACATTTCCAGCCAGTTGTGGCAGATCCAGATCGCTGCAGCGTGCAACAGCCTGGATCACCTTACACCCTCTGACGTTACCCTGATGGGCACCAGCTGAGAGCCTCCAACTCTCCTCTGTGAGCTCTTTTATGTTTGTTGGTATGGAGGCAGGGACACGCCGTCCATCGCCACATCCAGCACAGCTGACAGCGAGTGTTATTTCCTGTCTGGAAACACAGAGGCTATCACACGAGTTAGCTAAAGCTGTAAAGCTCAGAAATTGCGGCCAGACAATATACCCTACAGAGGGTCTCAGATGTGCTGTAACACACTTCCAGCATTTATGAAGCAAGTAAATGCATAAATCCATGCAGCTGATCCACCCCTGAAATATCAACGCTGCAATGCATCTGCTCTCATAAACTGTTGCAAACTGAATTAAAATGCAGCTACTTCAGAATGCTGTCTTAAAGAGAAGAATGTATTTTCAAAAGGAAAACATGCTCTTTCCAAGAGTATTTTACCCACATAAACAGAGTTGCAGCCTCAAAATTCTCCCTTTTAACTTCCTTGCTCTGTTTAGCTTTTCAGTATCTGATCATAAAACAAGTACCAATAAACTTCAGAGCATTCCCTTGAATTATTCACTCATATTTTCTTGGTTTATGATCACCTTTCCTACCAGGCACCATAAATTAGCCTGCTTTTCTACAGCAAACTCCAATATGCCCAACAGGGATTACCAGACCTACAGCTACCTCCACTTTTCTGAGTGTCTTGTCTGAATGGGCTTCTTTTGCCCTAAACAAAAAGACCTGTTGAAAGCCTTATGGGACAAAAAGTCTTCACACTCTCCGGTTTTGTCACAGTTCTGCCTTGGATGGAAAAAATGCCACCAGGTGAATGGGATGAATGGTCCCTGTATCTTGTTCTTCCAGGGGTTCCTTTTCTTGCCTGGGGAGGCCTCTTAATGCATTCTAGCTCTATCAGACTTGCTATCTGCCTCAACAAACTAGCCTTTGAACTGATTTGTCAATTCATCCACATCAGCAACATTTATTTCATTAATTGGAAGAATTAGCCCTTGTAGCAAGTTGAAGGCTGTGAAGCCAAAAATATACTGTATATTCTCCCAAGTGACCCAAAGACCCTTGGATGAACTCTCGGGTGACATCAAAATGAATAGTTATATAGAAAAAATAGCATTTTAATGTTTATTTAACATAGCTACCTTTCCAAAAAATGGAACTTTCAACATTTTTTAACATCTGGTTGCCTTATTTTTTAGTTTGTTTCTCCAGTGGTATGAGCAGAACGTCTTCAATTTAGAGAAGACAAGTCTATATATGCTTAACCACATGGACGCTCTCAGGTTACAGGCAGTGTGGGGGAGGAGGAGATACATAAATGGCTTTTGAAATTATTTTAGGACTGACGTATTATATTTTAGGGGGCCAAGTCCTATGGTCCATTATGCAACTGAGATCAGTGAAGCTTGTCTGGAGCTAGAACTGTGCATACAATGCCAGTCACAACAAGTACTGCCACATTTTAAGCACAGAATTATTACGGGAGGTAGAGCAAGCTGAATTACAACAGCTTGATAGAAGAATGATTTTGTTCTTTTAAGTTTCTGAGATTTTTTAATGAATGCTATTGTAATTGAGAAGAAGGTGGGATACCACAAACCTCCCAAGCACACAGGCTCAACTACCTATGTACTCCTCTATACAAATGGTCATATATTTATAGATAAAATTATAACACCAGTTAGAATATATATAACACCAATATTATAATATATATATAGGTATATGTTATGTGTTATACATGCAAGTTATACACTATGTATTTGAGAGTCTTAAACATCTCTATTATCGCTGTACACTTCGAGCATCGCTCGGATTTTTCACCATATTACCTTGATTTATGATCCTCTTTGCTAACAGATACCAGAAATTAACCTGCTTTTCTAATAAAGAGCTCACCAGTCCTATCTATCAGAAAAATCAGCTCTCCAGCCCTACACAGTGTTCTCCCACCTGCTCACACAATGCTGAAGTCATGCTCCTAAAAGCTTATGTTCACTTAGGTGACTACCAGGAGCTCTAAAACTTTCAGGATCACTAATTTCTAGCAGGCAGAAATCTTCCATAGAGGGCTTTCTTCCTCTTAAATACAGGCCTTTGTGCTCACATCTGTCTGTGATAAAATTTCTCTTCTTCCAAACATACCTGTATCAAACAGTCCCTCATGGTTTGCAAGAAGGTCCTACCAGAAAAAAAAAAAAAAAGCATCAAAATAACTTTTTTAGCAATAACTTTATAATTATTTACAAATAATTATAAAGGAAAAAAAGTCAATTGTATAGCATTGGACTAGCAATCGGCCAGACTTATTTCCTGATTAAAAACTCCCTTTTTACCCTTATGATGACGATAACCTTTTTATAGATACTTCTGGCAAAATATTTTTAATCCTTGCAATATGGAGTGGTTTTATCTCCTACTAATTACCTCAGTCTAGTTTATTAAGTGAGCAGCTGGTCGTCACATTTAATTTTGGCCACAATATGTGAAATTAGATTTTAATCCAATCTTCATTGACAGAAATTATTTTCTAATCTCTAGATAATTGTATGTCATAAGAAGATTTAAAATTTTTTTGTTCAGAATCAGTACCAGATTAGCCTGCCTACAGTCACACAGATAATTATGTTTATTCTCCTAAAACACAGCCTCCTTCAGGATTTTATTTTTTGTTCCTTAGAAATTTTCTTCTTCAGAACTAACATTTACACTGAATTCCAGCAAAATATTTAAAACGGAAGAGTAGCTCCATCTCTCTGAGAGTCCCAAGACTTAGATTTGTTGTTGTTCTGTGTAGAATTGCACAGAATTTCTCCAGGAGTCCATTCTTGCCAGATTGTATGATATTTTATAGTCACCAATAAAAGAGGTGTAGAACTACCTGCTTTCTTGCTCAGTTCTATCATTTTTAGAAAAGAATTAAAATTCCCCCCCACAAAAAAAAATATATATAAGGCCTAAACATCTCATATTACTATTGAGAGTTAAAAATCAGATAAATTATTTTTATTTTCTGTAGTGAAAATGAATAACCTCTGGTATGATTACTTAGAGTACTGTGATAAGTAAATAATATCCTTCATTGGAACTCAGCTTGCAATGTAATAAATAAACTTATGGCTGGTTAAATTGCAAAGCTGGGGTATTTAATAAACACAAAAATCTGTTTATTGCACATACAATCCATTGCCACTAACATTATACACTCATAGTGGAAAGCATTCAACAACATTTTTTAAAAGAAGGAAAAAAGTCAATATAATTCAGGTTTTAAAGGATTTTGTGCTACCTGTCCTAGGGCGGGTACATTCGGGTTTTCAAAAAGCAGCACAATTTCCTGAAATAATAATAAGCACACATAAAAATGGAATCCACTCCTCCATGCATGGAACAACCTGTGGGGCCCTGAAATTTCTGCATGAAGGCAATTAATGCAGTGAGCCTATTGCACACTATCTATGTTCCTGCATCAGAGAATCAGAGAATCATTTAGGCTGGAAAAGAACTCTAAGATCATCAAGAACCAGCATTAACCCAGCACTGCCAGGTCTACCACCAAGTGCTCACTTCAAAGCTACCAAGAACTAGTGAGAATTGCTGCTTAACTGATATAAATAATTAGAACTAAATAGAATAAGCATTCCTAAGTAGCATTTTCAAAGTGTCTGCTCTTCATAGTGAGGCAAGGAATGTTCTCAAGGAGGAAGACTCACTGAGCCAGGAGGGAAACTCTCCATGTCTCTGGCTTGAGTGGGCTGGCACAAAGACCATTTGCAGTTTCAGAGGTCTCTGGTAGATGAAGCAACCATCTGCGGGTTGGCATGGTAGAAGATGCATAATGACTTCATCTCTGCAAAGAAAATGTCATTTTACTGCCAACTGGACCACAGAGCAATACAGCCTTGAGATATACTAACTTCACTCAGGATAAAGGTTTAGGGAAGATGTTTAGGAGTTCTGACACCATTGCCTTTGACAAGCTGTGACCTCAACTGTGTCATTAAGTGAGAAGAGAAAAGTGAGCTGATTTTTTACTAACAAAACAAGACAACCCAAAGTATTGTGGGATATATGACCATACATAACTTTAAATATAATATATAAAGTGGGTAAAGTAAGCTATAAAAGGACATGTTTAAAAAATTATTCTTTGAAATTTTTCCTCAATGTGACTAACATCTGTTGGTCATTTTGTCTGCCAGCACAAGGAAGTTCAGAATATGAAAGAGGTAATGAACTGTGAGAAAAGCTTTGCTTTGCAAGAGTGTTTCTTTGATTTTCTTTGTCAGAATTGTAGTGGCCTCTGACCAGTCACAAAATAACAATCATTAATTGGCCTCTTTTTGTTCTCAGCCTAATCTTGCAACCAGCAGTATCATGTTCTCCAGCCCATCCTCATCCATGAGCAGCAACACAGTAAATGCTGCCTCAAGGAGAACCCATTTATAGCAGATAACTATTTAAGGCCCGTTATAATCTCTCATCTGGAGTAACAAAACCCAGGTGCTCCACACAGCAGCTGCTTGTCACCCTTCCTGATATCTTGGCAGGTCTGCAAGTGAGGAGAGATCTGAAACCTTGTGCAGACATTATACATTTCATTCCCAAGAAAATGAAACCATGCTTGGAGTTTCCCTAAGTGATGGTTGTAACAGGAGACACGACACTGTCAGCACCTGTGTGGGAGAACCATTTGATGGAAACTGGGAACCTTTGCATAACACAGACCCAAGCCCCAAAAGCCAAATGTGATCAGTCTCCTAAGAATAAAATGTTTCTTCCTCAAATCACTGCTTTTTACAGGTGCTCTGTCACCTTAAAGCTATACTAAGAGACAGAGAAAATAGTGCTCACCTGTACTAACTAATCCTACCATTTGCACAGATGGCTTGCTAGAGTGGATGAACCATCTGAAGAAAAATTGGTCTTTTATAGAAATAATCCTCTACTAAAGACCTAAGATATTCACGGTTTTCTTCTAACATTTTAACTCACCCCAGCGTATGGGTGTTAACTTCCACAGGGAACCTCTGTGCATTAGAAACCCAAAGCAAGTTATCAAGGTCCTTCTAACCCCTCCTACCTCTGCCTCTCCTGCACATTTCTGAGCTGTCGACACAGCTCCTTGTGTGGTCTTGAAACTGATGCTGTTCAACAGCAGCCAAAAGAGAGGGGGAAATCTGCTTTTTTATTTATATAAATCTGGCTAAGAGTTTTTATTTATTTAGAATGGACTTTAAACTGTGCTTGACTCTAAATAAATAAAACACGTTATTTTCCCTCCCTACTGGTTGCCACCAAGCCGTGTGAATTCCAAAGACCACACAGACAGCAGTGGCTGTGTGGTAACATGGGGACTGATGCAAAGGGAGGCAGCCCACCAGAGGCCGGGCTTTGCAAGGCTTGCAGGTGAAGGAAGTACTGTGAAAGACTGGCTTTGAAAGCACAGCTCTGAAAAAGGCATCAGCTCCTTGGATATTGTACTGATGCTGAAGCCTTCTCCTTCCCTGTCTTTGAATGCTTTTCTCCTCCACCAGACTGGGCCTTACCAGGTCACTCCTCTTTGTGTGCTGTCCATCACAGTGACAATTCTCTGTGAGTAACAGCAGCACCATGGTGGGGAGACAGGCAGGAAGAATGGCAAGGAAACACGTCAGGATTCAGTTAAATGGAGAGGAGAGGAAAGGAGAAAAAAATACCTTTAAGGTTTATTCCAGGCTATCCATTTGCTTCAGCCAGATCCTTGAAAAAAAACTTTGGATTCAGTTTTGTGCACTGTGCATTAGGGTGACCCTGCTTTGGCAGGGAGGTTGGACCAGATGACCCATTGATGTCCCCTCCAACCTTACCCATTCTGTGATTTTCTAGGGGAGAATGACTTCTTTTTATTCTTCAGTCAGTCACTGGCAACACTTCTGTAACATGTATGTTTGCTTTTAGCCTTTAAGTCACAAATTCAATGAACCAAATACAACTCATCTTTGGAGTAGCCAAATGAATTTAGACAGGGCTTTGTCAGAAGAGTAGATGAAAATTGAACAATAAACCTCCTTTGTACTCTGATTCACAGGTGAGTTTCATTTCACTCAGGGAACAGCAAAGACACAGGTTACTACTGTCCCTCAGCTGAACATCGCTGACTTCATCACATGCTCAATAAATGGGAACTTCAGACAAGTTGACAAGCTCAGACAAGCTCCATTCAGATCTTCGGGAAGCACCAGGTTCCTGAGATACCTACCTGCCAAAGGAAGCACATGGTAAAACTCTTAGTGTTTGGAGGAAGGCAGAAATGCAAAAAGCAAAGCGCTAACTCCTCCTTTTAGCACCCAGCTAAAACCAAATATATTTGCTGCTCCCACAGTACCTGTGTACAAGTGCCATAAAAAGCCATGCCTTTACAGAAAACTCCCCTTTCAGCTCACTAGACAAATAAAGAATGAATCCATCTGCCACTCTGCTTGTTCCTGAACAGCTGCACCATTGATTTGCATTATTTCACCTCTCCTTCCAATGCTTCTCCTTTTAAAAGCAAATACAGGGGAAATCACAAAGACCATCTTCTTTTCAGGTATCTTATTGTCATTGGCCAAGGACTTCACCATGCCAAGTTCTGCTTCTCACTTAGTTCTTGTGGTTTACCTGCTGTTAACTGAAGGAAGAGCTAGCTGCAACATCATTTTACTGGCAGATTGTGGTCTGCAGTTGGTCTAAAAGGCTTAACCTTGATCTCATTGATCCAACTGAGGGACCAGTATTTACCTCCAAAATTACAGTGCTATTCAGCAATACTAACGCAAACAGCCAACTCTTGGAAGCTGAAGACAGAACAGACTATTTCTCAGGGACTGAATTTACTTTCTCTGGGATTTGACTCAGAGAGTGCTTGCAGAGGGCTGGATTTGCCAATCTATGCTAAAATGCAGTGGGCAACAGTTTTCCAAGGCAGACCCATCAAAAAAAGCTGTTTTACAAGTTACAGGATAATTCTTACCAGCAGCATCTGCTGATGTGGTGTGAATGGGAACATGCAAATTCCTTATCCCTGGGGTGAACATCAAACACCAGCAGAAGGACTGGGCAATGGTTAGCAGCAGCTACTAAAATTTTTTCTTCGATTTTGGTGGGAAAGGAAGAAGGATGAGTGGACTTATACAAAGAAAGAGAGGGAAAAACCTTAATACAAAGACTGGCAAGGCAGAAGCAGGTCAAAGGAGAGCAAGAAACTTACTGGGAGGTCAAGCCAACTGAAAAGCCTACGTTCCTCTCCAAATAAGGCAGGCATTCAGAGTCCACAGCTTGTGAGGAACTTGGCCAAAGTCAAAGTGAGACACAGAAAACCTTACCACAAGAGAGAAAAAAAGACAGAAAGAAAGAAAATATCCACATCTCAGCAGAGCAGCACAGTGGGCTCAGAATGTACTGCTGAAGGAAAGGTCAGCAGACAGCCCTTAGTCATGACTGCTGAATATGAAGAGACATAAGCAAAGGGCAGCTAAACAAGCAGAGATTATTAGAGGGACAGCAAACCTTTCCATCTGAGAAGGGTACTGGACAAAACACATATCTCCCACGTGTTCCCAAGGATATTGAAAACTAGAAGCAATTCTGAGAGGGGAAGAGACCAGTAAGGCTATCTGGATTCTCAACCTCTCTCTAAATCCAGCTGATTCAGGTAATGATGCAGCACAAACAGATTTCTGTGATTTTCTGGCTTTTCCATATCTCTCTTCTACTGACTTGCAAGGAGAATACATTGCTGTGTGCTGGCTGCAGGTGGGCTACCAGAATCCCACATGAATTCAGGATCCCTGACCCTCACTTAACATAACCGGCACAATTTCACCAAATGTATTCTATATGAAAACTCCCAGCCTTTTTACCATCTTGTTTTCATCCTTCCCCACACCAGCATTCTAGGTGGAACATAGACTATAAGGATACCCCTCAAGCCAGTAGAACTCCCTTGCCCACATCTTGCACATCAGGGGAAATTAACTTCAATGCAGCCAAATTCAAGGACAGACCACAAGTCCCAGGTGCCCTTAATAAGCACAGACCTGAGTTCCCTGATAACCCCAGTCCGCAGGGCCTTTGCTGGCCACACCACAAGTCTTCCTGCCAAGGACAAGCATGTGGCTACTCAATATACAAATCAGCAACTCCCATCTCTGCTCTTCTCTGTCTTCTCATTAGATATCTAAGTAGGAATTTTCTAAACTACTCGGAGAAGTTTGCAAAAAAAAATTTCAATATACTGTATTCTAACAACTGGGTTGAGGGTGTGTGTTTAGACTTCCCTCTTATTAAAAAAAAAAAAAAACCAAAAAAAAACCCCACCTTTATTCTGATTTCTGGGTGGCAAAAGAGAAAAGACTTAAATTTAAATTGTTTTGGAGATCCTATGGGAAGACGCTTTTTATTTGTGTGTGGTCCTGTAGGTTTGTCAGTTGTCTGACATTTTAATTTCCTGTTCCTCTCTTATGGTGAGATTCTGACTTCCGCTCTCTCTTTCTACTTTCTCCATTACAGAAACCTAACAAGCATCTCCAGTTCTGCCATCTGTTTCCTATTCACTTTTATAAATATTGAAACAAATAATTAATTTGGTGAATAGGCATGATGTAGCCTGGCTCATCTTCAGTCAATATATAACTTCTACCAGCCCTTTCCAGACTTTCAATCTCTTATAAATATTAGCTCCTTTGCCCCAGACTATTCATGGTCTAACTCCTCAGTAAAACTGGTCCAGCTTTAAATGCTCAAATGTTTTTACATTAGAAACAGCCATTGTGGGTACTGTGTGTCCCCCAGAAATGTTGGGGAGACAACATAGTCCGCTTGCAAACTAGTCTTTAATAGCCTTTAGGCAACATAAAACATGAAAGAATTATCCACTGAGTCTGATAAAACAGCCATGTTGAGCAATGCATACTCTGTCCTCAGTGACTAAGTACACATAATCCTCTGCTAGAAGGAGTAGGATGTTACTGGGAGGAGAAAGATTGGGTCTGCCTTTAAAAACAACACCATGGTGTTCCAACCGATACCACCCAATGCCTGTCTATTCCTGTTCCACAAGCCAATGCAATTCCCTGCGTACTGGGAATCTCAGCCCAGGAGATTCCTCCTGAATGTCCAGTTGCCATTTCCACAGGGCAGAGACTATCCTTTTCTTCTGCGGTTGGCTATGGCTTGTGTCAGTGTGATGCTAATCTGTGACAGAGCTATTCTGTGCCCATACAGGAAATACAAGCCCTAATACAGTACCCAGGAGTACTCCTATTGCTGCAGGAGCATACATGTCCTCAATGCCAATGACCATTTTAATAGATTTTCATTTGTCTTTACGCCTCTGAAATGTTAAATCCGACCTCTCAATCTAACAGAAAAGAGTTTCCGGTAAAGATCCTGCTAACCCTTGCTACTCAGATAATATGCAATGTTAAAAATCTCCACTGTGTTGCAAAATACCAAAATCCCTTGAGGATGATTCACTTAATCCTCCATGTCCAAACTTGAGGAGAAATTACAGCAGGCCCAGGAGCACTTGGAATGGATGTGTATGCCCCTCAGGATGGTGGCAGGGAGTGGGGTGTGCTGAAAGAGGATGAAGAGGCAGCTTGGAGCCCAGCTGTCACTTTGACAGTCAGTCCATCCAGACTGGCACCAGACCTCACTTCCTTGGACCAGGGTTGTGTCGCCAGCAGGTGCCAGCAGGCACTGCGACCCTTCTGTCCTTCTACAAACAGTCATGAGGATAAGCCAGACTAAGTCAGACACTCATCTTTCCTAAGTGGCCACCAAGGAGCTCAACACACCTTGCCCAGACCAACTTTTCTCTCCACAGACTTGTGACCAGGACTTTGAATTCATCTTCTGGATGTTTTCTCAGATGAACATGCCTGTAACTTTTCCTTGGGCCTTAAAAAATCCTTTCCAATGCATTTTTCCATATCACCACATTCTGCCCCAGAGATCTCTTGCAGGAATATATATGGTGAGGTTACGCACTCTTAGCCCTCACCAGGAATGGGATTGCATAAGAACAGTCCAATTATTTTAGGTTATGGAAAAAGTAATCAAGTATTTCACTCACCACTAAAATGTCATCATTTTATGCATTTCACAAAGAATTCTCTCATTATGTTAGATAGGCCTGGAGGGACTCCAGTCTCTGTGGGTTGCACGCATTTGCCCATTCTGTTCAGAAATAAAAAGCCTTACTCTGTTTTTCAAGAAAGTCAAGTCACTTGGTGCACTGCTGCTGACCCAAAACTTGATGGCAACACACCTGATTTCTCTTACAAACTGATCTGCCTTTTCTGAATTTGTTCCTCACACAGCTGCATGCACAGCGTTTTCTCCACATGCTTTGTTAAAAAATAAGATTTGCACATGAAGAAAAACTATAACATAAAAATGGCATCAGCAAGTACTTGTGAAATATTAATGAGCTCTGCCAACAGCACTGCCATTCACTGTCACTGAATAAAGACAGCAAGTCTATAAGGCCATTAATATACCAATTTTTAATTTAACTTATTTTTTTATTATTATTTTGGCGCAATGATGCAACAACACAGCACCATTATATAAATATTTTAGCATCAGCAAGAAAGCCCAGCCTTTGAGCAAAAGAGGGTGTTAGCAACACATACTTCAGGAATGCAAGTAATTCTAACTGTAGGAGAGAGGCGAAGCATTTCCTTACCTCTTACTCTGTTCCACATCACCATGGGGCCTGCAAGTGCAGAGAGTGACTGAACCTGTGACTGGGCACTGGACAAGCACATGAAAGGATGGCTCTGAACCCATATGTCCTAGAAACACAGCTCTGGAACTTCAGCAGCTGCTTGAGAGCCAGTGGCATGGCAGAGATAAAGGTTGAATAAGAAATGTCTGCATTGAGAAATACAATTGTTGTGCAGACTATGTTGCTTTAATGTGAACTCCTACTTTACTGGATTTTATGCAGCATCTCATGCTAATTTGCTGCAAAGCTTCTCATATTTGGCAGGATCTTTATAAAATATCTTCCTGTAAAATCAGGAAAGTTGAAGAGAAAATCTATTTCAGGAACAAGTGTAGCACATGTTCTACATTACCTGAAGGGCCAGGGTAAGGAGCCTGATTGCATCTTAGTAAAAAAATGTCATAGATTTATTTTGAAATGTCATGGATTTCTTTTGAAAAGACATACATAGAGGCAACATGTAAGTTAAGTTCCCCTTCTGGATGGACAACTGTAAGTAGTACTTTTTAGTGCAGGCATTGGTGCTTTGTTCTAGTGAACCTCTGATGACAAGATAAAGAATCAGAAACTACATCTGGTCCTACAGACTCCACTCATATGAGCAAATCTTATTGCACTGGCAGGTCACACTCCTGTGCATAAGTCCCAGAAGAAAAGGTGCATAACTGAGAGCAGTTATTGAGCTCCCCTAGAGTTGCCTTTGTTGGGGAGGAGAGGAGGGAAGAAATTGTGAATTATTCACAATTTTCAGTTTATCCCTAATCCCTTAATTCTGTCATTCTGAGGGTAGAGACTTTTGCTTAATGGCAGTGCCAGAAATAACAAGCTAGAATTGCATGTTTATGAAATGGGGTCTTAGTTACTTATTAGGATCAACTGAGCTTGAATTAATGTTGGCTCACATTCAAGAGCACTGAGTGGACTGAATAAGCATCAGTTTTAAAACTCATTAATGGTTGTTTGTTGTATATATTTAACACACCAGAAGCATCAAGCACATTAGAATATGGTTTTCTTATAAACATACAGATGTAGAAAAATATGGCTAATATAGAACTACATTCTTTGGACTTGTAGCTCTACTTAACCAGTGGCTGTGTAGATAGATGAAGGTAATCCTGGATTTGATAGGACACATTATGATCCCAAATCTGAGTTGGGCTGGGGTGGATAGACACCTCACCCTGCTATCAATTGTGCTTTTATCTCAGAAAATAAGTTCGTGTTTTACAGGTGATCAGGCAAGACAGAGAAAAAGTAGAGTGTATGCAGAAATGCAGGTGTAATGCAAGTGGAAAAGGATCCAGGCCAGGTAAAGCCATGGTAGACAGCATGGGGCTTTGAAAAATTACTGCTGAAGGCTACTGAATATGGAAAAATAAGCCCATATTTTGAACTGATGAAAATACAAGATGCTTGCTCCAGGTGACCTGTATGTGATCTGGAACATGGGGTGGACAACCAATCCCACTGTTTTAATGTACTTTGGACATGAATTCTTAAAGTACTTAGGTTTTGATTCTGAAGTAGGGGTTTTTTGGTTGATTGATTTTTTAGCTGTATAAAGGCAAAAAATGCCTGTTTGCATGGGACGACAGCTGCATTTCTGAAGATGTAATCATGCAAGGGATATTCACATACAGGCCAATGTGTCAGGTATCACTGACCACAAGAAATCGAGTTCTGCCCCAGTAATTTTCTGTTTCAAATCAGGCACAAGCTTTGGAAGCAAATGCCACCATTATCCCACTTACCATCCTTTGGTTTGCACTTCAAACAGCCTCAGGGCTCACAAACTGGGTTATGAAACTAAACTGGGAGACCCACTCCAGTGGTGCCTCTACTGCACTGTGACAAGTTATGAGGATGAGCCTTCAGGCCCAGATTGGAAACTGTTCAAGACCGGACACCTGAAATGTGCTCCATGGAGTCTTCAGCTCTTCAGCACCAATTGCTCTGCTCACATAAGCAGAATGTGAGAGCAGAGGGAGGGGACACACAGTGCAGCCTGTTAGGTCACCTCTAATTTAAGGCCAGTCCTGAAATCTGTGTCCTTGACACATGAACCAAGCCCCTCCTGAGCTCATTTCATCCCTACTGAAGGACAGTATATAACCAAATCAGACAAAAAAAAAATCAATTTCAAATTATGATCCCAAGGCAAAATATGCTTCTGAAAAAAAAACCTAAACAAACTCACAGATTTGTCTGTAAACAATGGCAGTAGCAACACCACATGGCAATAATAATAAAATAAACATTACAGGATATGACTTCTTATCAAAATATATTAAACTATTTAAAACACTAATCTTGTCTGAGCACAAAGTTTTTTCTAATTTTGCTTGGTTGATTGGGTTTTGTGGGATTTTTTTGTTTAGTCAAGTTTTTTGTTGGGGTTTTGGTTTGTTTGTTTTTGGAGTTTTTTTGAGAAGAAGGAGTCCCATTCTTTCATCCCCAAAGTAAAGGTAAGTAAGGCCAGACTTACCTCAAGATGAGACACAAGCAGAATTAATTTAGTCCATATAGGACACAGCCCTGTCATGCATACTCTTGACTATTTTCAACCAGAAGCAGAGGAAATTCTGCCTATTCTAGGCTGCAAGGCCAGAAGCTTCAAGGAAAGCAGTGTCATCCTCCTCCTCTTCTGAAAAGAAGGGAAACCTGCTACCAAAGATGGTTTGATTGGCAAAGGCTTTCAGTCAGCATCAGAAATCAGAAAAGGAGAATAAAAATCTAGTTTAAAACATCAAATAGATCTACTCCTATACTATAGAAAGCACTGATAGGCAGTGAAAATCAGGAGTCTGTGGTACCTTCCCAAACACAAAATAATACAAAAGTGATACTATGATTTGAAGGCTGTGCTGTCCCAAATTTCAGCTCTAAGAATTTTCTTTTCTTCAAAGAAAACAAAAGTTTCTTGCTCCCCCTGTGAAGAGAGCAGCTGCAGAATGAAGATGTTAAGAAGGATGAGAAAATGGGAAAAGCATACATTAAATTATAAATATGAAAGAATATAGTTCTTTTAAACTAAAGCAGGTTTAGCAAAGAACAGAAAATAAAGGGTACGGAAAATTCTGAAAAAGGTGATTTGGGTTGTTTTATGCAGCCAAAAAAAGTGAAAAACAGCATCATTCAGATTTCTCATCAATTAAAAGACATGATGACAACGAAATATAAGTGCATGCAGGAGACTGCACAGAGCAATAAAATAGGCAAACACCACCATCCTGAAAATCATTCAGAGACCTAAGGCTTTTTGGAATCAGAGTGGATGACTTATCCGCTCTGCAACATCTGAATAAAGAAGCAGATTTCTTGTGGTTAAAGAGTTTCAGAAAGGATTCTTCAGACCCAGCATCATTTTGCAATCCCCCATAACATTGATTTCTTCATAAACTCATTTTGATTCCCTCGTGGTTCTGGCAGTAATAAATCACAGCAGTTTAAAGGAAGGTCATGTACACATTTTCATATTTCATACATGATCCCGTTGCACAAAACAAATAATCTAGGGTAATTTGCTTGAGGGTTGTAAAGTCATCAGTTCACTTTTGATTGACTTTAATATGTCTCCATGGAATATTCTCATCCTTTTCTCCTTCAGAAGGACTCTGTACACTCATTTGTTGCCTAACTACTTTCAGTAAGGCCCAAAACCAATCCAAAATTTAAGACCACAAAACTTTCTTTTACAGGCAAGCATTGTACATGAGATCACAGGGTCCACCTCACTGCTGACTCTTAAGCAGACACTTCAACCCTCTTTTAGGTACCTCAGCTACCCACGTAGTTTGTGAGGAGGCAAAAGCAACTGGAAGTAAGACACAAATGCCTAGTACCTGCACCTAGCTGGAATCCTCTGATCTCCAGTATTACCCTCAGAAGCTTTCATCCCGCTGCTTCAACAGGATACAGTCCAGCAAATACAGCCCTCGGGTGCTCAAAAAAGGTACTCCGGGTTATTATTATTTTATAAGACCAACACAACGCAGAGCACAAGGAAACATGGTATACAGGGAACCTCCTAATCTCAAGGTGACCAGGGTATCCTCAACAGGGCTCATGTTGGACAAGAGTTAAGAGTTTCATCAGCATCAGACCTGGCTCTGTATTAAGTCAGTCCAATACTTTTGCTCCCCTTGTGCCCTAGGGAATCTGTTATTCTGGTTTTCCCATCGACTGTGGCACATCAGTGCTTTGTTAGGGAGAGCTGTGTGTGGTACTGCACACACAGAAATTATGTATGGTGTTGCAAGGCAGCAACGCAAGATCACCAGAGAGCCTGAACGTGAGAGTTCTGTCCCTGAAGTATTTTCATTCCTTTTTGAGTTTAGTTTTAGTTTTTGATCTCCAGGTTCTGTAATTGTTAATCAGGGGATATTACTCTGCTTCTTGCCATTCACCAATAATTTTGTACAATCTCTTCCAATTATTACTAGCTTTGTCTAGAGATATGGTTGCATTTACTGATTTATTTATAAATTATCAACCTCTGCATAATATAAAATAAAATCCAAATTTCTGCATTTCAGGAGCTTTTTTTATTATTATTATTAACATAGAAACATATCTGCTTACATTTTTATTACATTTTTAGGCCCACAAGAAAAATCAAACTCAAAACAATACCATAAATGAACACCAGTACATAGGATAAGGTATTACTTTAAAACAGAGGTTTGGATTTCATAATTTAAGTTGCCCTTTTTTTGCCAGACCAAAATACTTTACATGCTACTGACTTGAGCTACAACTTTTATTGTGGTTGAAATCCTGACCCTTCCTTGCAGCAAAACTGTCACGGTCCATGCTATAAACCCCAGAGCTAGCAAGAGATTAGGGGCCAAGGGGATTGCTCCAGACCCCATTTTCATGCTCCAGAGGAGAGTTATTGTACTATTTCTGCTACTGCTGTCTCCTTGCTTCACACGTGGTCGAGAACCCTCCCTGCTCCCACTCTCTCACGCCTCCAGCCAGTCAACAACTTGTAATAAAAAGCTGATGCCAAAAATTAGAATCATACCCATATATTGAAACACTCCTCTGAAGTGCTTACATCCCCAAGCCCATATGGAAGCAGCAAAGGATCTCAGAGAGAGAGAGAGAGGGGAGGAGAGAGAGACGAGAGCATCTAGCTGAGAAGCACGTGGATTCATGCTAGCAGCAGCCCAGCAAGCTGCTGGAACTGATTTACCGCTAAAGCTGTTAAGCAATGACTGACTTCTTCCAATTATTGGTTTCGCAAACAAAAATCAGATTAAAATTAGCTATCTGAATGTAAAACTTTGCTTGAAGGATAGGGAGTGCTGTCTTGTGGGAGTAAGGGGAGAGGGAACACTCAGAAAGGGGAGATGAGAATACATTCTAGAGGTGGCAAATGTGTTTTGCATCAGGGCAGAGCTGCAGGACACCATACAGCACACTTTCAGCTCATTCTCTCACCTCAGGGACTGCCAAATGCCACTGTGGTGACAGCAGGGATGAGCTGGATGCCAGAGTATGAGGCCTGGGGACATGTGCACAGAAGAGAGGGAGAGAAAGAGACACACAGAGATGCAAATTTAAAGGCAGACATTAAAGTCTCAAACATATACTCCTGTTTTGCATGACTGTTCCTACTCTAGTCTCCGTTTGCAATTACAGACCAAAATTAACAACCTAGTTTACCATCTGCACATTTATTTCTTTAGATTTAACCACTGCACTGCAAGCAGCCAAGCCTGTTTCAAGAAATCTATCATCATTGAGAGCTGATGGATCAAGAAATAAAGGTACAAAGGTATGGGATAACATTTTCAAAAGCAAGGAGGGCAGGTCCTCACTCTGGGACCATCTAGTTTATCACAAACCAGACACTTTTTTCCAAAGCTTTGGTTTCGGTGACTGTAGCCAAATAACAAGAGAGAAAACTGGAGCCTGAGCACAAATTTCTGGCTCCTATCCTTTTCTTAGACCACCATGCTGGATTACCACCACTGCTAACAGCACTTCCACTGAGAATTGGCAGCTGGGCCCCTTGACAAAATGTGGAGATATGCTGAAGGCTTTGAGCTGAAAACACTGAAGCATTTGCTCCATTTAATAAAGAAAAGCATCTAAATCTTTTAAGCTGAAAGTTCTACTGGGAAATAAGCAATAGGCATTGCTGTGTTCCAAATGTCGACTTCCATCCTTCTCCTATAAATTGTAGTCAGGGCTCAAGCATAAGGGGGGAAATTCCCAGCACAATCCTGCACACTGCACACACCACAATTCTGGAAAAGGACAGTATCAAGCAACTGCATTATCCATACAGTTTTCCAGCTTTCTCACATGCCCAAAGAGAAAAAAGCCCACCCCAGGAAAAGGAAGTGATTTTACTTAGCATAAAAATTAAGATGCAAATTATGGGGAATACTTGTACAAGAAGAATTCAGCTTCTTACACACGCTTGGAAGTATAACTGACTAGGAAATAACAATAGTAGGTGTTCAAGATTGCTCCACCCCTCCTAATAACTTTGTGCTTCTTTCAGTCTGCATGATTCTGTATAATTTGGAAGCCTATTAGAGATGGAGGAAGTGAGGATGACTGACTATAAAACACAAAGGTCAAGACACAACCCCTGCCCTGGGAAGTCCCTCCACTGCAGATTACCAGCTGTTTTGACAGTTTAACAATTAAAGCATTACTCCAACAGTGCTCTGATTTACACATCTTCTCAGCACATCCCTTATGGAACACTGAATCCTGGACCAAAATGGACAGCATTGGCATTTTTCTCAGCCATTCTTGAATTTTTGCCACATACATATTTTTGCTTTTAGTCGTATTTTCTTCCTCTTTCAGCAGCTAAGGCAAAAAATTTTAAGTGGGCAAGCAACAAGAATTTCACAGCCATTATTTTTAAAAGCATATAGGAAATGAGGCTCTAAACTCTGCATTTATGTAATGACTGACTCCTAAACAGAGGAAGTCCTAGTTAGGTTCCCTGATGTGCTGAAAGACAAAGACAGGCAGCACAAAGACAGGCAGCACCAAGAGTGCCAGACTGACCTATACTGATCTCAGACAAGAGACTTTCACATCAGGCTCCTGGCCTACAGTGTCACCACTTCCTGCTCTTCTTTGTTCCACAACATAGGATACTTCATTAGATTTGCAACCTCAAGCTCATTTCCACGGCAATTCATGGCACAACAAAACACAAAACATTAAACACCATACTCAAGATTTCATCGGCAGAGAAGGAACTTTCATGTGAGCTGACAGAATTGTACAACTCACAAATAAGTAAGTGCAACAAAAGAAATCAAGTGGCACAGCATGCTAAAGTGTCCTGGGGATAAAGAGGATCCAAACCATGCTGCACAGAACCCCATTCAGATCAGGATCTTAGCTGCCCCACTGGTTGGCATTGCTAAGAGTCAGTGCTTCAACCTGCAGCATTGGGACTCAGGGAAGAATCTGCTCTCCAGAGAGGGTACGAGACCTAAGTCACAATGAGTCTCAGAGTCAACTCACTCAGAGTTCAACCAACCCAATTATTTCTCCTAATTGCACCTCTACTGGAAATGTTTCCTTATCTGAAGCCCCAGATGAAAGATGTCTTTTGAGGGCATGTGAAAGAGATTGCTTATTCTTATGCTTCACTCCTCTGAATGTTTTAATTTCCACTGATAATACCATTTTATTGCCTGGCTTTTCTCTCCAAGAGAAATCTGCATCAGCACTAGAATCATACTGATGATGGTGGCCTGCTTTCAGTTGGACTTCTCTTTCAAACATTTCCAGAGTAAAACACATTGCAAGACTCACATCTAAGTATTTTTTGCAAGAATTCAAGTTTATAAACTTGCATCCAGTGTTCTGGTTTCAAAAGAAAGTAATTTTTTGGATGACAAAATAAATATCAATATTAAGACAGAAGCAGAGGAAAATACATATTTAGATAAACCAAAAAGATTTCAGACAGTGAACATTTGAATCAATTTTATACCTACTGCTCAAGCTAAGACTAAGAGTTTGATCTGAGGGAAAAGCCCCAAAGCAGTCTTTGATCATGAAAAACTCACTGTGCTATATCCTTCAAGTAAGTATAATTCCCCTGGTTCATATCTCCTTCAGACCTTCTGTATAGAAGCTCATTTCCTTTGATCTGCCGTATAAACACAGTTGCACGTATGGGGTTAAATACATCTAGGAGGTATTCCTGCATCCTGCTGGCCTGGACATTTCTAAGCCATTCCCTACAGAGGATTTGTTCATTAATACATTTCTCTCACTCACTGTTCCACTGCAATGGCTTCAATAGGAGAAAAAAACCCCATATTTCTCCACTAGGATGTTTCTAGAAGCTGAATGATATTTAGACAGTGGATTTTTTCAAGCATACTCTCCAGGAGGCAATATTTTAGAAAGACTGAGTGCAATGTGAAGCAAGGTATGCCAGTCTGGAAGACTCCATTCACAAGGACTAATGAAAATCAGTCCTTAAGTACAGCTTTCAGAACTTTATATCTATGAAATTCATGCCTGCATACTCAGAAAGCTAGCCAAATTTCAAAAATCTGGAAATCAAATAAAATTACTCAATCCCACATAGTTTCTATTCAAAAGTATAAGGTAACTGCAATTTGTTTGAGAGTCCTGTCAAAAATCTGTGAACAAATCTAGTCTGAACTTAGCAAGAGACACTTCCTGTGCCTGAAGGACCTAACAGCAATCCCTGAAGTTTTGAAAATGTCTCAACATGCAGCTGCTCCATGGAGAGAAGCTGGTGAGAGCAGCACAGCCCTGCTGAACGCCAAGTCCCGTGAAAAACCCAGGAGCTCAAACACAGCACTGATGGTTTCTAAATTCCCTTGAAAAATAAAATGAGCTCTTCTGAATTTCCCCTGCAGTGACAGGCAGCTCCAGAGACATAAATGATTGCTGATGTGGTAAGAAAGTCACAGTTATTTCACAAACATGAGAAGCATGGCTTGGGAAGGCATTTGGGAAGCAAGTTTTAGCATAAAGCACACTGCCTCTCCAGACTTCCGACCAGAGCACTTGTCTGCCAGCTCCTCAAATGAAATTTAGTTGTGCATTTTTCTAACAATTCATTCTCTTGCATCTGGAAGGACACTGTAATACTATATACTCTCTGTTTTCACCACACCTGTGTGTCAATGTGGGCAAGAGCACAGTTATTCTTGATACAGTCTCACAAGGACAGGAGACACGAGACCTAGATCAGTGCAACACTTCTGTGTCTTTTCAGACTGGACATGGAATACAAGAGCACAAATTTGACCCAGTGGTAATAATTGAGGATGATAGGATATGTGTGGATAGTTTGACAAAGTGGAGGGAAATCCTGACTCTATTCCTCACTCTGCTTTGTGTTTCCGACATTAACTTCTACTAGGAAAATCCTGCAGCAAGAAAAATCAGCTGGTGTCCTGCCTTTGACATCAGGAAAGGTATGATGTTATCTTTGGTATTACAGAAAATTCCTTTCTGTAGAATAGAGATTATAAAGTGTTCCTCTGTTTCCCAGAGGTCTCCACAGATAAACATCAAGAACTCAGATGCTGCGACTATACTGTCAGACAAGGAAAATGTTACTATAGTCACTTCTTAAAACTTGACAGAATGAACACTACACATTCACCCATGTGGATTTTTTAATGAGTTTTTATTTTCTTTTTGTGGCTTTCCCTATTGTAGTTCAGTAATTTTGTTTCTAGTGCTTTTTCCTAAGTTATCTTCATTTAACATGAAAGATATCCTAAAGACAAAGCCAGGCTGGACAGAGTAGTCTGTTTTCTCGCTAGATCCTTCTACAAAGACAGCAACCAGCAACTGGGATGTATAGCAGCTGAAACCATAATGGTGCATACAATGTTTAATTGTGCATATGTGATACACACTATTTAGCTTTCTCATTGTTCCATGCAGCGCAAAGAAATTCCCAGGAGGCTGAGAAGGGTCATATCCATGGCTGAATGAGAAAATAACATTAAAATTATCATTATAGGCCTTCCTCCCTCTGACTTAGTTGGGTGAACCCTAGAAGATTTAGAGTTCAGGTTGAGTTCAGATAAACATCCAAAAGTTCACAGGTTTACCCAAACTATCTGAATCTCTAGAGCCCCAAAATAAGCTGGAAATCTCCAGAAATGCCTTTCTTGAGGGATTTCCTGCACTTCCAGTTTTGGACCAAAATCAGAAATGGAAAAAAATCCCACAACATGAACCAAATATTGCAGAATCTCAGCAAAATTCATTTAAGTTACATTCTGAAAGTCATCATCTACTCACATAGCTCTATCAAGTTTTCAATGATTTTTTTTTTTTTAATATCAGCTTGTATGGCTAAATCAGAGCATATTTACTTTTTCACCTGACTTCTCCCAGTCTAGTCTACTCATTTTTACCCATCAGATTTTTGTGAGTGGAACCCAGAGCAAGTGGTAAAGGGAGGCTCTGTTCTTCTACATATTTACAGTACATCTACACAGCACATTTAGGGTTTTCAGAGAATATCTCTCCATCTAAAATATTTATTGAAGCAGAGACTAAGAGGTAAAGAGAAGAGACAAGGGAGAAGGAATATAGTGAAGTAGTTTACAAAGTACTGACATTGGTAACAGATATCCCTCCCATTGGCACATGAGCTGCTGGTTTCCCTCTTTGACACTGATATGGAAAGAAACATCAGCAGCCACACTATCAGCAGGAACGTGACCCTCTGATCAGCCATTGTTCACTTTCCCAGAACAGACTTCCATCTCCCAGATTAACTGTGGCCAGTCATTTTCGCTGGTGTAAAAATGTGGTTTGTATCACTTAAAACAGATGACCTGTATCAAAGAAAGAGCACATTGCTTTGTAGTTCTTTCCATCATTCTCTCCACTTGTACAGCCGGAGAGGAACATGGGCACCCTTGCCACATGCCTGGCTCCCCTGGCTGGCTGTGCAGAGCCTTCCACCTCACAGAACATCCCCCCATTCACTCAGTGACATGTTGTATCACTTGTACTAGGCCAACAAGAAGCAATTTCTTATCCTACCTAGTGGGGAAAAAACGTATCTCATAGTTTAGCACTGGCATTCGAACCGATTAAAGGCCTACAGAGTTCAGTCTAAAAATACCTATAAGAAAAGGGGTATATACAGAGTAATTCTTTCCCTGCTGTATCCATCCAGCTCCCAGGAAGGTACTAGCTTGGAGACTTTCTGAACTGAGAGTTGACACCTGCACCATCACGTTTGATTTGCAACCTCAAGCTCCTGTAATTTCCAACCCAACCTCCTATAATTTGCCAGATCCCTTTCTGAACTTGCTGATGCTTTTTCCAGAACAAGATGTTCAAATGAGGTCCACAACTTCATTGCATTTCCTTTGGCTTGTTCATAGTCCTTGTTTAGTGAGAAACAATGAATACAGAAATAGTTCCTTATTTACTTTCTCTATCCTTCATTCACTCATGGCTTTTAAAAATAACTATCATCTTTCCCCCACAAGTCACTCTTTTCTAGCCCAGGAAATCCATCAAGCCCTTTGTCATGTAGAAGTCAATCCATACGATCCTTATGACACATACCTTTGCTTTTTTTTCTCAAAATCCTTATGATTTTTAAATTACATGTTTTCAGAGTTTCACATAGAAGATCAGGTGTGAATGGTCTGGGGCAGGATGTTGTTATTCTGTACTTTGATTTCCATTCACCTTCTACCAAATCCTGGCATTGTAGATGACTCTGCCATCATTTTGAGGTGACATTCTCAGAGACAGCCATAATGACACTTGAGGTGTCTCCCCCTAGGTGGGAGCAGCTACTTCCTGCTAGTCATGGCATATATACAGTTGATACTAGCTTCATAAAGCTTCATTTATTAAGATTAGAAAATAACCTGAGAAATGAGATTCAGTCATTCTGCATCCTAATAGTATCTACAATTCTCCAGGATTCATTTGAGTTTAGGTTTCCCTAAATAATTTTGTGTCATTAGCAAATCTTGTCCTTTTACTGCTTATCCCCATTTTTAGATCAGGAATAATTTGAATAACATGCAACCGATTTTTGTCAGTAATCTTCCACTCCTGTGGTTGCCATTCCTTCTATTGCATCATTGTGATGTTCTAGATTATTGGGGAAGTGTTCTCTACATTGTTTTCACACATTTCTGGAGGCTTTTCACATCCACCCCCATGAAAGCGTGAAATACCTCTTAACTGACATGAGTTATGAGTTAGAAGAGCAACACCTTTCTCCTTACCTCGTGCTGGGTGTCCACCAATGCTATGATAAATTAACTCTTCAGGAAAAGGACCCATTACAGCAAGTTCAATTTCCTATATATATTTTGTTTTTCTTGGTTGTTTATTTTTGTTAGGGTTTAGTTTGGGAGGGGTTTTATTCAGACCAGTTCAGTGTTGATCTTACGCTTGCCTCCTATCAACATTGGCTCAAATGCCTGAAATTATTTAACATCCCAGAAATGTTCTCAGGTTTTTGGTCCTGTCTCTCCTCCTGCACAACAAACCTTGAGGCTGCTAAAATGTCACACCCTCCTGAAAAAAACCTCCCAGTCAATCAGGCAGCTGAAGCTCCCATTTGCTGTACCACCCCAGAGAAATGTGTCTCACGGGGTCTGTGCAGCCACTGATGAGAGGCAGCAGGTTTAAGCATGAAATTCACTGTAGCTGCGGCAGCAGGTGGGAGTGGCTATCCTGGTGCGCTGATGCTGGAGAAGAGGAGGGGCACACCACACATGAATAGCCAGGCACACACGGGACATCTTCTCACCAGATGGTGCATCAGACCTGCTGGAGCTCAACTCTTAATTAAACTAAGAACTAAGGGCCCCACTCAGTCACATCATCAGTTTCCTCCCAACCAGATGTTAGCAAGACACCACAAAAATTGCATTCAGTGCAAGCCCAAACCCAGGCTGAGGGTGGCCACTGCCCAAGCCTCACGTACCATCTCTGTCAGGATAAGAAGTTTTCTCCAGCAGCGAACAGACAGCCCCTTTGTTCTGGGTCATCATGACCTGCAAGCCCCCTCTATTCTCCATGGCAAACCCAAAACCAGCACTGCTGCAGCACAGCACCATTGCTAACCAGGTATAGAAAACAGCCTGAAGCAGAGCAGGAAATTGTCTGTAGGGTTTACTCAAAGCTTCCCAAAGCTAATGTAGCTACCCAGCCATATGAATTTTTCCTAGCAGATCATCACACTGACCGAGATAACCTATGCGCTGAAATCCCAGACATGCACCTGGCTAAGAGCAAACTGGCAGCAGGTGTCTCAATGAATAACATTACTAGGCATTTGGAAAACACAGATAAATCTGTGAAGCCTTCAAAAGCCTCTGGATAGCATTTTCAGTAGGTAAATGGAGAGAAAAGAAAAGAAAAGAGACCCAGGCCAAGCTGCATGGCAGCCCTACATCTTTGCCTCTGGATCACCTTCAGTACAATACAATGATTTTAGGGAAGTGAGGTCCACAAGGCCCCAAAGGAGCAATAATGATTTAATTTCTTTGGGCAAAACCTGAAGCCATTAGCCTATCTGAAATTTTATTTGTCAAGCAATGGTAACAGAGTAGTACAGATTTTTATATCCTGGGCATTGACTCAGTGTCAAATATTTAATAAAAAATAAAAAAAAAACAAGAAAAATAAAAAGTAGCTGTTCCAAGGACTGGAAGTGACTGTACTCAGGGATCCAATCCCTCTCTAACCTCCAGTCCCCTTCTCTCGCTTCGCCCCAACTTCTCCCTCTCTCTCTGCCTTTCTCACTTGGAAGATGTTATTGTTTAACATGGCACATTCCCAAGCTGCTAGACCAGGACAGTAAAATTATTCACTGACTTTACTGTACTCTTCTACCAGTCACTCATTTTTTAAGCTTTCAGCTATCCTTCCCTCCACCCCCACCTCCTCCATTCCCCAATGAAATTTGCTTTTTCCCTTCTCTCCCTCCCTTTCTGCTAGGCAGAATCTGGAAAAAAGAAATCAAGGCCAAACTCAACAAAACTACTGCTGCGTAAGAGCAGTCCTTTTTCACACACAGATGGTCAGTTGGAAGAATGAGTGCTTTATAAGACAGACATCGTGCTGGTCTTTGCAATCCTGTTCCCCTGGACCTCAGCAGGAGTTTTTCATCACCAAAGTGGATAATAACTCTGTCAGACACCTCATACACACAGGTATTAATAAAAAAAAAAAAAAAATACTGCAGTGACTGATTTTACAAGAAACTGGGAATCTTAATGCGATGGTTAAAAATGGGCACCGCGATTACACACAACAAATAGCTGTGTCAACAGGGGGTTATGGCAGGTTGCTAATCAGCAGAGAATGCACTTATGTATACAGCCATGGTTTTGCACTTTATGGACAACATTGCTGTGGCCAAAGTCTGTGTACCATTGCGTGGCCATAAACATGCACACATTGTGTGCTTGTAAACTCCCAAGTGTCCATATGCTTCTCCATGTTTATGGAGACCCCATTTTCATGGGTAACAGCAGCTTGCAGCATCACTGCTGGGTGCACCACAAGGTGCCAGCAGGTACTCATGCCTTTATTTCTCAAATTTGGCCTTATCTACAAATGGGCTTAAAAATATTATTTTAAAGGAAAATTTAATTTTCACCAGACTACATTTTGATGACAAATAAGGTATATACCCATCATTGTTAATCAGATGCCAGACCCTCATCTTTTCTTATGATGGATCCAGGGTGTCAAGACCACATCTGAATGGCATAGACAGCACCAGCATTGGCTAACCCAGAAACACAGCTCCCTCTGTTTAAAACGGAAAAATATTTTCAGAATCTCCACGTTTCCCTACAACAAAAGAAGCAACGCTAAAAAAATCCCTGCAGGAAGCCTGAAGTAGGAGCTCTGTTCTAACAGTTATCTTTTTGCTGCAAATGGAAATTCATAACATTTTTGTAACCCAGCATTTTCAGATTCAAATAGAATGAAATTATGCGTGAACTCTTGCACTCTCTCTTCATTAGTCATTCCCTTCATTAGTCAAATGAGAAGGGGCAGTAGTTAATGTTTCTGCTCATGACAAGAGTTCTCACAATAACATATTTGAGAGCTATTCTGACACTAAAGTTTAAAAAATGTGCCCTGTATTTAATCTGATTCAATAAAGGCAAAGAAGGGAAATGCAGTAATCTAATAAGCTTTAAGGTGGTTGCATTCCCAAACAGAAGTTAATGTGTGACATCCTTTTGTCACCAGTGGACCACTGCTCATGAAGCACTAAACAGTTACGGTATATGTGGAAGTACAAATCCCTGCTAAGGACCTGTGCTTTCCACAGGCTAAGCAGTACCCAGTCTTCAAGCTTTCATCTCCATTTTTCCTTGAACACAGTGGTAGGAAATTTCCTACTCTGACTACCCTACTTCTCCTGCTCCTCCCTTCACCAGTCTATGTTTCAGAATCATTTCTTTGCACTGCTGAATTTTCTGAGAAATAAACACCATGAACAAGACCGTGCTGCTGATTTGTACTTTCCCCTGGGCACAAAATTAATTTGGGATTTTGTTCAGGAGCTGCCAAAGGTCAGCATATTACTTATCATTGAAGAGCTGCATGGACAAAGCTATGAGTGAACATTGCCAAGAAATGGGCTTTGCTGTGCCCACCTCAGTTTGCTGCTGTCAAGACTTCAGCTTCATTTTCCAAACATAATGAAACAAATTAAGTCAGCCTTTTCAGCATCAATCTCATCCATCATAAATTAATTTTTAGGGGCATTTTCCCATGGATTTAATCCAAGTGACCTGGATTCCATGCTTCCCTTTTACACCAATCATAAAAATTAACAATAAGTGTTCAAAATGAGATCTCATACATATGGAGCATAGAATAAGATTTAGAAAAGGTTAAAAGTATTTCAAGACTTGGGGGAAAAAGCTTAAACAGCAAGTTTCTGAACCAAACAAAGCTATTTGAAACAAATTTATATTAACAGAGCAAAAATAGATTAGGTATTAACTCTGAATGCACAAAAATCATGTCTAGTCCTGTTTTCAATCAGTCTTTTCAAACGTAGACACCATTTTTTATTATTAATGACAAGTGCTCAGACGTCACCACAACAGCAAAACTTTCATTAAACAGGGTGAGAGGAAAGGAGAAACTTACCATAAAGACAGGTTTTTCAGCCACACATATCTCAGTGACTCCCAAACCTTTCTCTGGCATGCATGTTGCTGACTTCTGTGAAATAGAAGGTAGGATTGGTCTGGGGAGGAGGTTAGCAGGCCAGTTCCTACAGTAAGCAAATAAACTTTTTAATTGAGGATCTTAAACAGGGTAAGAAAAAAAACAAAACCCAAACAAACAAAAACCCAAGAACTGGTCTTCTACAGGAAAATATGTGGCAAAAAGGAAAAGTATTTCAATGTATATTCTTTCTTTCTCTGCATGCCTCAGTCTGACAGTCTGAGTTTCTCCTCCTAAGAGCTTTAGCTGCAGTGATTACCACAACAGCAACTTGTTGATGGCTAAAGGGGAGAAATGTCTGAAAACAGATAGGGCGATGCATCCTCAATCTCCCACTTTCATTAAGCCAATTTTGGAGAATTTTATAATGCAAGATGAGCTCCGGAGTATTTAACAGGTACTTCTGTGCTTTCTTTGATAATTTCACTTTTTCCCGGGTTGGGTTTCAAAATGTTTCCATCTTAGCATGAAAATAAGGGAGGGTATAAAGCAACCCTGCAGCGCTCTGGCAACCTTGTGCAAGTCAGAAATGTATGTCTGTGAATGATCTGACAGGGGCTGAAACCCCAGGCTTGTAAAACCAACCAACAGACTGCAGCGCTCTCAGTGGAGGCAGGATTGATCTTTGGCAATCCAGGATTATTAGGCCTGTATTTTTTTAAGCAGAACAGGGAATGTATTTCAGCTGGATTTTAACTCAAGAAAACTCTTCTGATTGTAATGGCATTACTACCTTTCTAGCTTCCCCTCTCCCTCCCTCCCTGCTTCATTCCTCCTGCCAGCATCTCCCCACCTTGTCCTCCAGCACACAAAGCTCTTTCTCCATCTCAGCCTCAGTCACATAAATTGCTCTGAAAGGCAGAATCCCCAGGCTCTCACGAAGCTCCTGGCGAAATTAATGAGACTTGGCACCAGATCATCTTATAGAGAATGATTTGCAAGAGCAACACCTTACTTACTGTAGGAGACAACACAAAAATCACTTCTCCACCGACAGTTTTTGTCCTCAGCTCTAACTTTTACCCAAGTCAGGAATATTTTTTACTTTATATCTGACTTGACAGCTACTAATACTACTGTAAGAACACACCACCTGACTTCATACAATTTAGAAAGAGGAGAGAGCAAAGATAATAGTTTCATTATAAGTTTTAAGTCTCTGTAAATCTCTCTACATTGAACCATTCCTGATCTCCCAAGAGGGACTCTCCAAACACTGAAGCCATGCCTATTTGGCAAGAACTACAGACAGGGATTTCTTTTTTAGTCTCATTCGTCTCTACAGAGGGCAAAAATCTTGGATAGAAAACTTTGGCCCAGAAGCCTTTTTCTTTACTTGCACCAGTTAGAGGCACTGTGATGGTTTTAATAGAGTTCTGTAATGACTCTATTGCTACTTTTTATGACTATTTCTTGGAGCAATAAAGTGGCAGAAGCAATAATATTGAATCACTAACTTCTCTGCAGTGAAGAAGAGAGCATAAATAGTCCATGAAGTCATTTTCATTCAAAGAGCAAATGCATTTCTAGCTCCTGCGAAACACAGTAAAAATTCTTTCCCACCTGTGTGCTCCCCTAGTCAACATCAGAAGGTGAACTCATGTTGCCCAGATACTTGAGGAGTAACTTGAAATGTCCCCTTGACTTCTATTTTGCGATATTCCTGTGCTGTTCCTCAGAGTGCCTGCAACAGAGCCTATCAGGGCTCCCTGGACCACCCAAGGATCTCATGCTCTCCAGGGAATCACAGCATTAATAGGCACCTCCACAGCCCAGCTTCTCCCACCTGGGCAAGTACAAAGCAGCTCCCTCCCGAATCACATCCAGAGGATAAAAGGGGTCCCAGGTGGGATAAATTGCCCCCTCTCTCTCTCCACTGGCCTTGGAAAGGGTTAAAGCTCCTGAATTTGGTACTTTGGTAACAAAATCAGGGGAGGATGTTTGCTCAAGCAGTAGCTTTTCTAATGACATGGACTTTACAATATAAAGTGAATACCTTTCCACCACAAATCTTTATATAGGTGCAGACTGAAACTGAGAGATATGTACAAGTGCTTCAAACAAAAGCTCAAGTTCCACAGAAGGAAAGCGATAGATTTTACCAAAGATTTCCGTGGCACTGGAATTTCTCCTACTTATGCCGAAATAGCTCAGTTTATTAGCATGAGACCCCCGTATCTATTCAGTAGGACACTTATTAACTTCACTTTTAGTGTATCTAAAATTACTGTCTAAGCCAATCACAGCTGAATACATGATTCTCATTAACCAAAACCAAATGAGTTTCCTCTGCAGTTCAGCTCTTGCTACAGATGTAGCTGTTATGTGGTTCTGTGTTATGCTGTTCTCAAGTAAGGCATGTCAAAAACACAACCAAAGGGGAAAATTAATTCATTTCCAAAATAAATAAATGCCTTTGATCAGTACTATTACATAAAAGGCAGGTATTAAAACTGAAGGGACATGCAGGAAATTGGTTCCTCACAAAGCTTCAATTAGCTTTCAAATTATCTCTCACACAGTGTGTACAAATATTCCTAACCAAGCTTCACTGAAAAATGGATTCTCAATACGTTTATTTACCTAGTAGTTAACACAAGGATAACAACACACATGCAAATTTAAAATGAAAACATATGTGGGGATCTTTTGCCCCAAATAAAAATTTGAAACAGATGTGCTCTTTTAACTGTATTTCTTCACCCAATGCTTTTCTCTTCACTGTTTGTATCTTTAATGTATTTTTTTTCAAAGGTTCATAATAATTTATTCCGCCTTTTATCTGACAAGCATGGCTTTCAAATAACATATTCTATCTTTATTTCTTGCTGGCATAACTCATCCATATCAATTGGTGTTTTGCATAAGGGGAGCTGACTGCAGTTCAGCTGTAAGCTGGGATACTATTTTCATTAGAACTGCATTCAAAAATCAACATAACAATGTTGTAGGATGAAAACATTATAATATTCAACATTGTTTCCGCAAGTTTTGTGTTCTTAAATGTTCCATTAAACTCATATTTTTATTGGACACTTCCATTCTACTTCCTTCTGCATGTTTTCAATAGCAGTGCCTAATGTTTAGAGGGATAAATTAGCTGCAGCAGCTTTTCAGTCCCAGAACCAGAAAATATTGGAAAATACATCTGATGCCTCTTTTTCTCCTCAAAACTTTAATTGTAGCTTTTGCAGAAAAGCATTAAAAATTCAGTAAAGCAAAATTCCCTGGAGCAGCAAAACTCAAGAGTCAGGTCTCTACCCAATGGACCAAATCTGGATGAGTTCTGCAAGACTCAGATTTCAGGCTATGCTCATCTACACTGAAAGTAAGGAAATGCTCCTAAATTTCTACTGGACCTAAATGGCCGGGTATGGGTGTCCAAGGAATGCAGGGACTTTGAAAGAGGTCCAGGGCTGGCCACCACAAGGTCCTGCTTACTCCAGCATCACTGCTGAGCACCTCAAAACCAAAGCTTATAGATAGAGCTCTGTAATTGAACCAGTCATTAAAATTTTGTGTTAATTTGCAATAAATTAATATAACTAAAAATTCCCCATGTCAAGCTGTTTTAGGAAAATCCTTACCTGTCCTTTTCCAGGGTTTTCATTCAGCCTTTCCAGTGTACCTGTTACACGACAAGACCATCAACTGCATGGCTGCTGGCATCTTTCACCACTGGGCCCTGCCACATCCACCATGAGTAATTTAACCATGAGTGAAGAGAAAGTGTCTTCAGGTGACACAGGCTTTTCTTTTCTTTTCTTTTTTCTTTTCTTTTTTCTTTTCTTTTCTTTTCTTTTCTTTTTTACCACCCTCACTTAGAATCTTTCAGATATCAGAATTGGGACTTGGCTTCCTAGTATTTTCAATGGTACTGGTAGCTTCAAAATATGCTATCCGAAAGCATTTTACCATATCATGTCACAGAAGACATTACCTTGGTAACAGCTGAGCAAAACACATTTTCAACACCCAGAAAATGCAAATGCTTCATATAATTGAGACTTTATAAGCTAAAACATTAAAAAAAATCAATTCAGATTTCTTTAAAAGGTGATAATTTCATCAAAGAAGGTAAGATTCTTTAAGAATGGGGGGGATGTCAAAAGACATATTTCTGGCCCAAATGCTCAAGCCTCTGGCTTTGTCAGGTATCTGATCCAAAGTGTGTGGCTATAAATACTTTTTTTATATCTTTTTAATACTTAAGAATTAAAATATAAATGAAACAGTGTATGTTTTTTTCTCTTCATTACTCTGAAAAATTCTAGAGTAGGGCGCTGTATTTTTTTTTTGTCCAAGAAAATACATTCTGCTTGTTGCAGACACCTGTCAAAATTTCAAGCTACCATTTAAAGTCTGGCAAAGCCAAAGTGACTAAAAAGAGAGTCTTATTTAACAGTGTCTTATAAAAATAGTTTTATGTAAATGGAGAGAAGAGACAGGCAAATTCAGTAACTGGGGAAGTTATAAGGATCATGACTAATTGAGATACCAAAGAGTAAATGAGGATATTTTGAGAGCTTTGGCACACTTAAACAAATGCAGTTATACAACAATCAAACAGAAGGAGAAAAAAGTATTACCATCCTGCAGACCTGACATTCTTCACTGAAAGCTCACAAGAGAAAACCAAGCTGCAATGGCCCTACGCCAATCAAAAAAGACCTATAAAGACTGAGACAGGGAGATGGCACTACAAAAATCATAATCAGACTCAGGAACCAGACTGAGTGAATTACATGTTGGCCTTTGAGAAGCAAATCAAAATGATCAGCAGAGAAATCCAAGCAGCATTTGAACATTGACCATTGGAAACTAAGAGCAGCAGCAAGTCTCTGAGATTTTTTTCCTTTTTTTAAAGTGAACTCAAGCAAAGCTAGTAAAACTTGGCAATTGTTAACATACCACCATAACTACACGTTTAACAATGTCCCATAAACTTTAAGAATTTCAAATTCATTGCTACAGAGCAGCTTATACATTCGTTTTGCAACACACCCATTTTCACACTCAAAGACATCAGAAAAGTAGATTAAAGTTTATTTTTCTTTTGATAAAGAAGTTAAGCAGATTTTGGCAGCTTGCCATCAATTTGACCCCATCTCCCAACTTCCCCCCTGCCCAAATACTATAAATTAATCTTACACTGGTTGAGGGGGGAAAAAAAACCTGAAAAACTTCCAACATTCAAGTCCTTTGGCTGAACCTCTCAGGGGCATATCCCATGGTGACAATCGTTAGTCTTGACAATCTCAGCTGGCCTCTTCCCCAAAACTGTGCCTATAGCACAAATTTCCATTTTCTCTGGGTCTAGATGTTACCATGATCCACAATTTCTTAGTCATATTCTCCAGAAATACCTACCATGACACTCTTCTTCTGGACTAGCTGCTGGTCTCACACAAGGGCATTTGCAGAGTAACCTCACTCAGCTGAAGTCAGTCCAGGTTTCCACTGTGGAGCCTAAGAGCTTGGGCCTACAAAGTCAGCCCCACAAATCAGCAATTTAATCCAAAAAATTATTCAAGGAGGGAAAAGTTTTTGTTGATTTTGACTGCAAGGCAGATTAGATGAAGGGTTTTATGACTTGTCTGCCTACCAGTGAATATACAAAAGACTGAACAAATAATACAAGGGGACTCCCATTTTACAGATACTTAAGTGAGGTATACACAGATTTTCCTCGGCCACTTTTTAACATAATGCTAAGAACACTGATATCCCAATCTTCCTTCAGAAAATTTAACCACTTTTTTTCTGATAGTTTCTCTGTAGTAGATTCCTGCAATGCTAAATCCCCAGCTTCTTCACATAGATGAGCAACCAACTGAAATGATTTCTGAGGACAGACCAAAAATGGAGGAAAGTCTCAAAGTTCTGCACAAGTCTGAATTTCATGAAACAGAAAGCTGGTAGTTACATCACTCTATGAAAAAATATTTATATTGGCTCTGGCTTTAAGGTTACATTTCTCAGTTCCTGCAAGTGGCAGGAAACACAGAATCTAATCAAGAGATAGTCCACAAGGCTTGTTAAATGAAATGTTAAATAAAGAGTTCTTATGAAAACAAAAAGATGCAGCTCAGGAAATGAACTTGGTCATCTCACAACTCTTTGTTGTTCCACAGCCAAGCACTGGCTAAACATTAGATTATCACTGTAAACAATGCACAGGGAAAAAAACATTATCAGGATTTATCCTAAAAGTAACTCTGAAGAGCACCTTAGTGACTTATGAGGCTCAGCTTTATTTTTGAATCTGACTTAAGAGACTAATTCAGATCTTAATGAAAACCAGGGAATGTGGGTTTTCAAGTCATGCACTTTTAAAGAATTTACTCAAAATGTAAAATACAATTTTATGCACAAGCCAGAAAAGCCAGGAAAAAATATATTTACAAAATGTGAACTCAAGAAAAATCCTTTCACATAGAAGAATCCTCAAGAAGGACTCTCTTTTTATTTTTCAGTGTTGAAGGTCGGTGATACTAGAAAATAAATAACATGAAAGAGGCGGAAGAGGACAGGGGAAATTGCTCTGCAGAAGAAAAACAAAGAACAGCAGTCACAAACTTCTCATGAACTCCTGAACTACCAAGTTAACCAAGGTAATCTATTGCTCTCCTCCATACTTCTAGTCCAGCCCTTCTTTCATCTCTTTGGCCTCGATGCCATAACTTGTGTGCATTTGAAAGGGTGAACTATGAATTAGTACAGTAAATGTGATCTCTGAGTTTTCAGTGGGGTTCTCACAATGGTACACATCAGCCTCAGACAAAGCATTTTTTCAAGATTTTACAAGTGGACAGTAATGTCTAGTATTAATATAGTTGCTTCTGTTTTTATTTGACAGCATGACTGCATTTACATTTCAAGGAAAGCCCATACAAAGGGATGGCTTTGGAGCTTGGCTCCTGTATGTGCTCCTAGCTCATAACACGGTGAAATAATAGCTATTTTTATTTCATCTGGCAGGGAGTTTTGCAGTTGATGTAGGATTGCATCTCCTGTGACCACAGGGTTTCTCAGATTTCCCAACAGTTTAATTGCTCTATGTTATGTGAAGTTGCAGTTTCTGAGAGAGAAGCAGCTATCTCATACAGCCAGGGGTCTGCAAAGCAGCCAGCATTCCTGGAACACAGTCTTTGATCAGTGACTACTAGAGAAAGAAAATTAGTAAAATTTCAGTGGATAAAGAACCACAATCCAATAAAGGGCTTATGCTTAAAAATTACTATCAGCTAAACTAATGAAGGAAAAAAAGTTTAAAGCAAAATCTTGAGCAGAGAAGGATTTAAGTGTCTTCATTTCTGATATTAAAATTCCGTAACCCTTTTATTTCTAGAAGGGGATAAGGGGGGAAATGGAAAAAGAGACCAAGTGCATGGGGTGTCTTGACATTCAATGAAACATGGACAATCAATGAAAATACTTGGTTTGTTTTTACTTTCTTCTCTTCCTGGAGGAATTAATGAAACTCTTGAACTTTGGCCTCTTTTTTAGAGGCTGCCTGACTTAATATCCCCCACAACCCACAGCAATGCTGATGGAATATTTTCGTGTGAGAACACTGCATGTTCATTTGGCATTGCATTCCCTAGAGGGAATATGATAGACAGTGTACAGATTAAATTTAACTAGATTTGGACATTAAGACACAATACTTGGTGCCTTGATAGAAAAGATCAAGAGAGGTCATTCTATATGCAGTTTTCTTTGTAGGTTTATAATGCTTTTGCCTTTCTCATTCCTTTTTCCTTTTCTTTTTATGGCATTATTGTTGCATAGCAGACAACCATTCTATCTTTCTTAGTGATGCTGGTTAGACAATATAGGAAGCTTGTGTCAGGAAAATAATCAAGATTCTTTGAAGAACTCAAAGTCCTTTCAGCATGCCTCATAATTAATTTCAAGTGTCTGATGAAAAGTCCCTGTGACACAGTTTTTCTTTGGCTTCAAAATCAAATGGAAAAAAAATTCCTGCCATAGGAAAACCAAAACTTCAAGTCTGAAACGAGAGTTTTCTGGGACTTTCTAGTTTTACATGAAATGCCACTATTCAGCAGGAATCCTCAGCACTGCACCAGCTAATAACAACAGGGCTATAGTTGTCTGTAGCCACTGACTTGCAGACAAATAAAAAGGCTCACTTTTAAAGAACGGTGCAAAAAACAGTTTCAGGCCATTTCCCTGCTGGCTTTTCCTGTCTGGAATGTCATTCAGAGTTTTTGCTCTGCTGACACTGCAGGTTAAATGAAAAAAAAAAATCCAAACAGAAGCCACAAAACTCAGCAACTCAACCTTTTTGATCTACCTAAGTGTTTTTAAGCATGCTCATCACCATGGGATCCAAACGCCCCTTTTCACATTGCAGTGTTTCCAAAAGGATCAAGGTAAGACCATAATACTTGAATGGCTGTTGCAGGGGAAGATTGCTTTACAGAAGAAACAAATCCTCTTCCCTAGAAATAACCCTGAACAAGACAAATTAGAGGTGGAAAAGGAGAGAAAGTAACAGGGCTGTTTTTCCTTGGCAAAAAAGACCAGTAGAGTTGGCAACATATGGAAGCAGAGTTGTAAAGAGTTGGAAGAAAATGCTTTCCTCTAACCTGCAAGTGCAAAGAGGTCACAGTTCTTTCAAAGAGCTTCCCTTGGGATAATGTGAATATGGATCGTCCCATACTTCACGGATTGAATATCCGAGAGGAGAATAATTTGATATAAACTGAGATTAGTTTCTTGCACTGACATCTGCTTGGAAAATCTAGAGCAAGGGTCATTTGGCTTGCCATGTTAATGATAATACTGCCAACAACCAGTATCAAAACACTGAGAAATTTGTAAAGATCTGGCACATTACATCCTGCTTAATAAATTCAAAGATTTGAACATGTAAGCATATTGTAATGTAGTAATATAATACAGTAAATTTGCAGAACCAGATTCAACCCATAAGGAGACCCAACACTGATTTCAATACACACGCTTACTGCAATCTGAATGAATTATTTGAATATGTACTTAGCTGAATACGTACAAACAGCACTACATATGGAATGAAGAAAAATTGTGCTCCTTTTTTCTCTGTATTATATGCAATTGGGGGAAAAATTATTTCTTCATACATATTTGTGTCTATATTTTTGCAATAAGAAAAGTATACATTTAAATGCAGGGCAAGATTAACTGTTAAGACCCGGCTGGCACGCCTTAATTAACGTGAGTTAACAAAAGCACAGTCAGCACAGTCATTCCAAAAGGGGCAGGTACAATAACTTTTTTGATGAGGGGAACGCAGTCAAATCAAGAGAAGGTCTGCTTGAGTCATCCAACATAGACAAACCAATCAGAGGACAATGAAGAAAGGGACAGAATAACCACCAAGCATCACCTTGGGAGAGGCAAGTTACCACTGGTTTCTTGTTTCCCCCTCAGCAAATGGTGAGACTGATCACCCACTGGAGTGCTTAAAAAACAGCTCCCTGGTTGTCCTACATTGTTACCTGGGGAGTCAAAATGAACATCCAGGATAAAATTCCTCATTCTGGAAGTTCCATTGGCAGAGTTTTATCATACATCTTCTCAGAAAGAGGAAAGCATTCAATTATCAGAGAGATTAGTTATGGTATTTCCACTGGGATGGGCTAATGACCACGATCATCTTCTCACTTCTACAGAACACCTGATGAGAGGACTGTGGACAGAGCAGGAATGCATCTGGAAGGGCCACAGGCTGGACAATCCCTATGCTTCCACAAGACAGAAATGGAGAGGCATAAAAGAAATTGACGCAGACTAACAGCTCCTGTTCTTGTTCCAAAAACGGAGCTGTGTGAAGAGTGAAAGTTTTCTCTAAGTTCCTCTGTCAGTAGCAAACGTGGGAGAAGTGACCCAATGCTATTTCGTTATCCAAGACACAAGCATACCTCTTTGGCCACATAGAGAGAGCTGGTGAAGGCGGAGGGGGAAGCTGGGCAGTGTGGAGAGATGGCTCGCTAATCCTGTCAGGAGAAAAAGTGTTTCGTGTCACTCAACAGCATCTCCACAGGGCAGTTAGTGGAGAAGCGCTGACAGCTCCTGAAAGGGATCGCAGTCAGTCGTCCTCTAGCAGGAAGAGGTCGGCTTTGACACAAAGCTTATAGGGTGGAGGAGATGAAAGTGTGGGGGAGGGACATTTGGGCTCCATGTAGGATTTCACCTTCCTCCACCCCACAAGCAGTCCCTCCCGCCTGCTTCCCGCTAGCCTGTCCGTTCTGACCCCGTCACAAATCAGTTCTGTCGCTCTCTCATCCCCCGACTCTCAGAATTTAAACTTTCCAACCCTGCTGCACAAGTAAAGACAGAAATAACGTCAGAGTTGGGAGCAATTTCAGCATCAGGAAGAGCTGCAGGGTCAGAGCAGGGATTCTTGCCACATGTGACACTGAGTACCTACCATACCACAGAACACACTGATTAGTACTTTCACAAGCAGTTTTACAGACTTATCCTGCTTTTCTTTAGAAAATGTTTAGTCAGGCACTTTCAGTCAGTGGTGCACTTGAATGATTCTCAGCAGGAGAAACAGTAAATAAGTGTAGACGAAGAGGTGAAACATCTACAGAAGGGAGTAAGTCACCCAAGACATCACAGGGCACTTTAAATGAGAAGGCATTTTAATCACATCATAAATGCCTATATTGGCATACAGTTACCACCTCCAATGTACAAATCAGAAAACATGCAAAATAAAGGTAATTTACGTCCTACCTGAGGGCCACAAATTCTCACTGAGTTCATGGGGTTCATCATCCCCACACCATGACAGAGCACTCCGAGGGACAGGGTGTTCAGCTGTGGCCAAGGACCTAAACCTGCCTCCCAAAAGACACTTCATGTTTTAAAAACACAAAGGTATCTGGGTTACAGTTGGGCATTTGGGTTTTTACACAAGATATTCCTAACCATCTAGGAGGCTTATACAACATTTTTACTGCCGCACATCGCCTACTTTGTGCCACTCCCTCAGTGGCAGTAGCCACAGATCCCTCTCAGAGACCCTTGTCCTTCTCCCCTAGGCCCTCAGAACCCCTTGAAAAAGACAATAATTCTTGACTCAAAAAGCAAGTGAAAACTTTTTTCTGATACATGACATCATATAGGACAGCTCCTCATCCATCAGCGGGGAATAAAATTCAGAGGTCTGGCTGCTCCTTTGCTTCAGTTGCACTTCAACATCACGTTTTCCCTGCTTTGGTGGATTAAAGCTGAAAGGCTTTACAGAAGATATGTCTGTTACAGGGATGTAAACAATAAATAATTATAGGAAATAGAAAGACTGATTTATTGAACACTATTCACTTCTAGAAAGTAAATAACTGAACTTTCAATTTAAGTGGACATTTTTACTGCCAAATAAATCTGCTTCCACAGATATGAAAAGAGACTTCATGTAGTACACCAAAAGGAAAAGTTAGAGAAATTCAGATAGTGCCAGCAAGCAGACAGGGTCAGACTCTTGATAGATACTGTTGGTTTAGACCAATCTAGGATTGTTTATATACTCATCTGCCATTGAATGGCAGTATAGTGAGATATAGCAGATACAAACAAATTGCTGTTGAGTAAAGGAAAAAGAGCCACATGCCTGTCCAGCAGCCTACACTTCACCAAAACTGCAAAGACCTTGACATTTACTTTACCAAAAACACAGACCACCAGGACCTTTGAGATAAGCTCCTAAAGTTAGGAACTGCATTTGTTTTTATGTTTTTAAATGTAATGCTTTGAAAAACATTTGAGTACCCAGCAGTTCCCCTGGATCACAAAGAGAAGTGGCACTTTTAGCACTACATCACTGATGTACCTTTGTGGATTCTGATGGAGAGCAGTCTGTAGACTGATATGCATATCCAGAACTAGAGTTCAGGAATGTTCAGTATTGGCCACTACCTGCCTTGTTGCGAAAATTCTCCCAAAGCTCCAGAGGTCAAATGGTTACTAGACAGAGAACCCCACTGCAAATGACAATGGACCAATAAATCTGATGGGCCACCACAAGAACGATCAATACACCTGGCTTATTGCCTGAATCAAGGGCTACATTTGGACACACCCAGTTTCTAGTGAAGATGAATGTGACCTGAGTTTCTTATTACATCCGAAAAATGTGCAGGCTAAAACCTGAGGTCATAATATCCTTTGTGGATTTCTGCTCTGCAGTTTCTATTCAGTGCAATGTTTGAAATAACACCACTTTCTTGGTCTACATGGATTATTTCAACAGCCTAGAGAATTTAAAACCTATCTTCCTTTATTTTCACCAGCTACTCCCTCTAACTGTCCTTTTCCAATGAACCAAGTATTACTTCTTCTTGATCTCATTTCCCACAAAGTCAAAGTACTGTTGACACTCCCTGAAGTAACATAACAGATATGGGTATATCTAAAACATGTGAATTCAGGAGAGATTTGGAAAGTTTTATGTATGTGAAATAATTGAATTCACACACCACTGACTTTTATCTCAAAGGATGGCCACACAAAATGCTGAGTGTGATTCCTAAGTGGTGAGATATTAGATTTCCATCTGATCTGATGGACAGTCTTAACAATTTTATGGAATGTGATCTATCCCTCAGGCTTAGAGTGAACTCTGACAGATCATAATTTTAAAGCTCCAAAACATGAATTTGTGGGAGAGACTTGCAAATCTAAAAAGCTTTTGTATTAATAAAATCATTGAATAAGACAACTGTGGGAGAAAGACAGGGAGAAGAAAGAAATACATCCTGCTTATTTTTTGTATTTGTTTTACTGTTATATTTCACTTTATTTTCTATTAGTCTACCTCTGAGGCTTCTTCTACTTGTTTCCTTAAAAATTAGTAATCCTCACTTCAACAGTAAAGAACTGGGTAAGATTATTCTTCATCCAGGGTGCAAATGCAACCCAAAACACAGAGTAGACTTCTTTTAGTTGTGGCTGGTGAATTTCAAGAGCTCCCCCTGTTTTGCGACAACATACAAGAAATCCACATTTCTATGGCCAAATCAAGTAGATTGCAAACTTTGCTCTAGACTTGGAGCAGGCTTTGAAGTCAGAGACTCAGAGTGATGAAATTAAAATGCAATAGGACATTAGTTCACTAAGTTCATGTACTGGCAAAAATCTGTTTTAAGATTTGAAACTGAAGTTAAAAGCACAATAAAGATACAAATTCCTGCTAATCTGAAACTTTCTCTTTCTCACCTTGTCATAAAAGCCCTTTGTGCCTGTAGCCACAGTCCCTTATCTACCCTGCAGACTCTGCCAAAAGGAAGCTGACACCTCATCAGCAGATATCTGGGGAGAATGGTACTGCTTGAATCCTGCCTTTATCTTCAGAATGATATTTTAGTCTGTAAGGGATGGCAAAGGGTTTCCACAGGCAGATGAATCATCAGAAAATGTAAGCGAGCAGCTCATAAAGAACATGTCCTCCTCATAACAGACAGTTGGTTTTCAGTTTCATGTTCTTACTTTTAAAAGTTAAAAATTCAGCTGGGACTGCATCTTTGCCTAATGCCCCTGAATTCCATTTCCCTAACTGCTACCCTGGAATTAGAACCAATTTCATTATCATTATAAACACAAATAGGTTTGTTGTTGTTATTGTTGACTACCAATACTACTCTGGTAGTTGCTCTGGTAGTTGCATAACTTTACAATATTAAATGTTAGGTATTCCCCTTAGCAGAAGCTGACCATTACAGTTTTTCTAAGAGCTCAGAGTGGGCAAAGGCAGCCAGTGCTGTGTGTGAGAGTGTTGAACATGCTCAGTTACCCTGTGGTGTCTGCAGCGCCTCTAGGACCTTGCAGGGCAAGACTTAGCAGGCACCAGTTAAGCTGCAGTAAAAAAAAAGATACCTTTTAGCAGTAAAAATATACACAGAGCCACTTCACTCCTCCTTTCTTATTCATTAACAATATTTCCCTTTTTTCATTTTCCCATGTATTTACATAGCATTTCTGCAAAAGAAATCTTGGACGCCTAAGTTTTTTTTGCTCATTGTTTTTGACCACTTGTATATCAAAGTGCAACTTTTCACAGACACCCCTTTACTGCAATATTTGATTCCAGATAAACACTTCAGCAGAAGCACAGGTAATGATGAATATAGAATAATGGAAAATGAATGACAGGTAATACTGATCTTTATTCAAGAGCATCTTTTATTGTGCGTGGCATTGTCATTAAAAATGTTGTCATCCTAAATATTCAGGAAAACCAAACTTGTAGTTAGCAAACCCTTTAAATGTGTGCTTACCTTTAAGCCTGTAGAAAGTCTTCCACATGTTTGCTGTAGTAGTCATGTTCCTGGACTTAAGCATGCTTAGAAATACTTCACTGGACTCGGAGCCAAAATCTGTTTGCATTATGGTTTGGGAATAGCAAAGGACAGAGAACAAAAGGAACAAAATATTCAGAATTTGGACAAATAGCTGTAAATACATTTTTTTTTGTGTTATTTAGTCAATATTGGCTCTGCTCAGCATGCACTGACTGAACACACAATCCTAACAATCACAGCTGAAAAACACAGACCATGGACGTTTATTGATTTAGACAAGATCACTCCTCACAGGAGAATGAGCCTCTAGTTTTACAGACCTTTTAATTCCCTGCACACCATTCCTTTCCCTTTTACAAATCTCCTGCTGTGAAACTCTAATGCACTCTTGAGACACTAGAAATCATGGAACTAGCTCTGCAAATTATCTGTCAGCCAAAAGAGGAAGAAACTCCCAAGACCAAGTTTTGTTGTTCCTATCCATGCTGGTTTTGTCCAAAAATAAAGCAACCAAGTCACCACATACCAAAAACTGAAATGTTGTTCCAAAAGATACAATGGCTGCATATAACTGGGTTTCTTTATCACTGTTAATAGCCACTCTCTAGCCATCTCTCAACACACCAAAAAAGGTACCAAGTGTCTGGGGTGTCTACTGGCAAAAACCATTATTTCTTACTTTAGGCAAATCCAATATTCCATGCAAGTGGAAGTAATTTCTGCAATACAAAAAGTCCTTTCAGAAAATACTGAATTGATTAGTATTATGGAAAAGTGGAACTAATTACTCTAGTGATATAACAAAAAAAAATGAAGTTAAAAATTAAAGCCATCCAATTCTTGCAAAATATAATGGCATATTTCCCACATATATAGCCTTTGTGCAACTTCAGTTAAAGGTATAAGCAAGATAACCATGAATCTCCCAAACCCATACCTGCAGGTTTCTTTGCAAATCCTTAAGGACCAGGAGTGTATCAAAAGCCCGTACAAAATGTTCATGCCTAGGCTCAATGACTCTTCAGGAACTCCACAAAAGGGCCAGTTTGCTTCCTAAAAATGAGGTTCACCAGCACAAACCTTATCTGTTCTTCCAATCCCACATGAGCTCAAGGCACAGACCTTTCACTGGCCTTTCACTCCATGGTAAATTTCACCTTTGGAAAACAGAGGCCATGGGCTTGTCTGAACAACACGTGCCCCTTTTTTTTTTCATTAACCTATCCCCCAGCAGTTCCATCTGGATGGTCTTATCTGTAGGAATCTGGCCTTTCATTTATTTTTTCAACCACCATTTGTGACAGAGTTTCTTAAAAAACAGACTCATGACTTATTATTAGCACATGGGCAGGTCAGCACACAGGTTTATTTGCTGCTAACCAACATCCTAACATGCTGTGTTTAAAACTTCCAAAGGGACTATGAATAGGCTGTAAAAGTAGGAGGTTGAATTCTTGAAGATAAGAGCTTGTGATGGGACCACTGTCAAAGCAACTCATATTTTCCTCTGATAACCCTTGAAAATCACTATGCAAAGACATATAGTTCAAACATATGTGAGTCCCTGACAATTCCTTTTTTAAAGGCACTTTGATGACTGGCCTGTAACGCTTCAGCCATGCCACTTAGGGAATAACAGGAAAAAAAAATAAAGCGTTAAACTTTGAAAATGAACAGCCCATCCAGAAAAGGTAAAAGAAGGGGATAAGCCAGGATCAGGAGAGAAAGGAAGGGAAAGAGGTAAGAGAAAAAGAAAATATTCACACTAAAGCATATGCAGCACAATGCCTGCAGGCTACTATGGAGAATAAATACTTCCATCTCTCTTGTCAGGGGCAAGCCCTAAGAACAGTGTGACCAGATGGACGCTGGGGACAATGACTGGAAGGCAAGATCCCATTTTCTACCTGGGATGTCTATCAGATCTCAGGCCGTTCAGAGCTTCTCCACTGGAAACACTCTACAAAGTAGCCATGTCCCTTATTTTCAGTATATCACGCATGCACACAGCTGGACGCCACATCCCAGGAAATTATTCCTAGTGGAATAAAAAAATACAGCATCACCTCCAGAAAAAATTATCCACTCACTGGCTTTCATCTTGTGCAGAGCACTGAAAAGTCTGGAGAGAGATAAATGTCTGTTATACAGGGATTTACACATTTCATCCAGACAATTGACTTAAATTTCAAGCATGAGGCCAGAATTGATCATTTATCAAGTTAATCTTCGTGATATATTTAGTGTCTAACCATAATACCTTCAATTGCTTTCACAGTCAGCAGAGACTGGGCAAGAGGAGAGCACCTGTTAAGAATCAAGAACTGAAAAAGAGCTATGCAGTAGATTGGAGTTATAAATACTGGTCTTGATCCTGCAAACTTTTGGCATCCATGAGAACCAGTGTGAATGAATACAACTGTCTGCCTTAGTAGGCTGATAATTGTCTATCTATTTTAAGCAGGGACCACCTTCCTAATTCATTGTGGGGCAGGGAAAAGTATTAAACGTTCAGCCATGTTTCACTCTTTCTGGTTTCATGTAATGAAGCAGCAGAAGGTAACTTGATTACAGTAGTGACTTAAATCATTAGGACATCCAGTAGCTTCCTTTAACCACTAGTGTCTCAATGTTTAATCATCACTAAGAAACTTTAGGTTTGATTCTCACTTATTGTATTACTCCTGCCTAAAGCAAGCATTAAAATATATTCCTATAATCATTGATTATTCATTAATCATTCATTAATCCCTCCACTCTCATTTACAAGATGGTTTCTAAACATGAGCTCTTTCAGCCTGTTAAGGATCAGAAACTTATTTTCTTTCTTGAAGTGCCCCTAGCATAGTTTTGGAAGTAACATCCAAAGACCACAGCACCAGCTAAAACTGTGAAACCTCTGATTAAAACAGAAGATTTAGTAAGTAAACATCTTTAAAATGAAATCAGTCATTTCCTAAAATTCTGTGTCTTAAAATTCAAAACTAAACATTTCAAATTATTTTTATCTTTGCTAAACTGAAATACAAATATCAGAGAAAATACTCCAAACTCTATATGGGGCTTAGAATTTAAATCCTGCTGACTTTTGATAAAACCTGTGTTCCTGAATCTCCTGGATATATTTCAACAAAGCTTTGTCTTTTTGTCAATGACCACTGCCACTGTTTAACATGTGCTTTGTTTTTCAGGCTATCCTTCCTGTATGTGTCATCTAATTTTATTTCCATTGAAATGTTCCTCTAGATCAGTTTAACTGTAAAAAAAGAGGGTAAACTGTTCATTCTTGAATTCAAAGGGTCCTGTGTCTGCTAGTATAAGTCTAGAAGAGTATGTGTAAGCCAGTTTTTTGGCTGTCTGTAATCATCACACGTCAATAAGTGCGGAGTTACAACAATACTACATGCAGGGGGGAAAAAAATGACCCCTTAGATCTTAAGTAAATCACCCTCTTCCCTTCCTCTAGCTCTACTCTTTCATTTGATGACCACTTCCAGAACCAGTGGGAGGGGGAAGCAGCTACTGGGGATTGAGCAGAGGAATGGAGGAGGCTTTGTGGGTTGTTTTCCAACCCACACATCATAAAAGGTGGGTTTTCATTTTGATTTGGTGCAACACCTCGACACCACAGAATCCCAAATAAAGACAGGGTTTTCAGCACTCCTGTAATTCAATTAATGGACTTGGAGGCCACAGAAGTTATTCTTTGGCATCACCGATTGAAGAGTTGGGGGGCTGTAGCTCTACAGTCACAGATGCAGAGTAATACAATTACTTCTAATCTAGACTTAAACATTGGCATTGATATAGAGACCAATTGTAAGGGAGTGTTTTAACTACCCAGATGAATGAGGATCTCACATTCAAAATCATTGCTGCATGGATTGTCTAAACTGGACTTTCACTTGACATTATGCCTTCAGTTCAGTAAGCCCAAGCACAGATCACTAACATGTGAAAGTCAGACACTGCAGAGAGACTAAACCTGGGAATTTGCATTTGTACATTTTTTAACTCTCTGGAGTCAGTTCTGGATTACCTCTGATATGACAAAAAAAAAAAAATTAAAAAGAATAATGATGTCAGGGTAAAAATTCACACAAGTGGGTAGCAGAGAAACAATGCTGTTTTGTCCATTTATACTCAAGAATGGATTTCATTTCAATATGGGGAAAAATATACAAAATCTGCATTAATTATGAGCTATTTGAAAAACAGCAAGAAGTACAAGCAAGACTATCCAAGGTAGATGAAAGCTACTTCGATCTGACTTTTGCTTTCTTTTCTGAACTGCTGCTTCCCTAAGTGGCAAGCAGTGGAGGTCAGAGGCCAAATGAAAAGGATAAGCGTCAATGGGAGGCCCTGTGGTGTGACACAAGTGCATAGTGGTATATTGTCCACAGCCCATGAAGAACTTGTCAACAGCTCAGTGAGAATCCCTCAAAGAAGCGTCTACAGTTTCATTGCATCCTGCTCCCTGGAGGCAGTGGCAGATACCCAGGGAAGCAGCAGCTATATAAGCAAGATGACTCTCTAGGGGCTCTGCTGTCTTCTTTTACATATTGGCAGAGAAGATTATCGGTAGAAAAGGCTTCCAAATAACTGGTAAGTTCTACACAAGCAAGAGCGGATAGATTAAAAATTAATTATGCCTTTGAAAGCTAGGTGTCAAAAATACAAATAATATTTACTAAATTGGCTCATGTTTAAGCCCCTGCAAAATCTTTTTGTGACCCCAACACCCAGACTTTCAATCTCTTGTGAATCATGAACTTACCTAAGCAGGACATCAGGCTTTGATGAACCAAGATTTCCTACAAAGGAAATAACTATGATATAGTGTCCTTTTCATGAAAAATTAAATACCAAGTTATCCTCTGAAACTCAACCTCTTGCAACAGGCAAGATCTCCTTGCCCCCATTGCAGTTATCAAGGACAGCATGAAAAGCATCTACCATTAAATGATAATGGAGTTGAGCAGAGGAAAATTTGTCTCACACTTAAGGAGAAATTGTGCCTTTCTAGAAGAATCAGTTTAAAAGTATGCAATAGCACACACATCGCCTTTGTTCTGGTTTTATATAGCTCCTGGAACAACTGAGTAAGAGCCCAAGAAAGGGCTTTTAGGTCTGACATCATGCAAGTAATAAATCATCATCATGATTCTAGTTTGAAAAGAAACCAGGAAATAAGCTTGAACTGAATTGTGTCTGTAATGATACCAACAATAATGAGGTTCACCAGGAAAAGAAATCAGAAGAAATTAAACAGCATCTGTTTGGTGGATGAGGCCCAAAAGTGTTGAGGATGGATATGCAGTCAGGTTTGTTCATAAAGAAACAACAGAACTAATCCAAGAGTGAAAGTATGGGGGGGATAAAAAGTGAAAGAAAGCAACATTTGTCCTCTTGGCAGTGGATTTTAAAGAAACTGCAGCTTGTGTTTCTGCAGAATGGGTAAGAAATGGGTTTGGGGTTTCAAAGCACATTTTAACGAATCTCTTCTGTCTCTTAATGATTCAAGCATTCTGTATTTTTTACCTTACTCTCCAACTCTCCCTTAATCCTCAATTTAAACACAATAAAATATGCAAGAAATGAAGACGGATCCCAGTATCCCAGTCACGTAACTTTAATGCAGTGAAGGAATTTTTGCCATCTGAGAGGCTGAGTCAGACTTCTGTACTTCTTTTAACCATTTGTAGTGGCCTGCAGGCATTTTGGTCAACTTTTCTGACTTTTGGCTGTGTTACTGCAGATCAGCTGTGTTGAAATAAATGGGGTTATGGCAGCATAACCTGAAACATGAGATGAACCAGACCCTGGCATTGTAAACATGATGCCATTTGTGAGATGAAATGTCACATGTTTACATCCACTGCTTCCAAAGCCAGAAGAGCCCAGAGTGTCTCACTGAGCAAAGTGAGATTGAGAGCAACAAGTTTTTGGAAAATTGACTGGCAAGGAACCAAACCTTAACTCATAAATATTAGAAGATGAGTTCAGCTTCTCTGAATGAAATACTGCCCAAGTCATAATAAAATAAATACCTTATGATTGTTAATAGCTACAGTAATGTACAGTTGTTTAAACTTCTGAGGGGTCTTGAAAATGCTGGCAAATATCAGCCAGCCAAGCCTGACAGCATCCCATACCTTCAAGAGACATTTAAAGATAGAAGCAGCAGCATTCTCAACTGTGAGTTGAATCCAAGAGTATTCAACTTGATTAAGTCTTGCTATTCCCAATATTGGCACCTGCATCTCCTGTTGATCCTAGCAGGAACTGTAGCTGCTTCAAATCTATGAAAATTTGGGTTTTAGACACAGGACAAAAGCTGCCATTGGAGCACAGTCCCTCTTGCTCCAAGCAAGATATTTGCACGCTTATGTCAGAGCTCAGTAGAAAATGTCCAACAGCAGTCCCAGCCCCTGGACTGAGGGGTCAGAACGTCTGTCTTTGGAGACTGCTACAACTTAATTTACAACTTAGCATTATAAGCACTCGAAAAAAACCTTGGCACTTCATTCCACACAGTTATAATGCAATCCCACTATTAATACTGAGCTTCCCTAAGAGCAGCCTGACCAGAGAGCAGCTGAGAGCTGCCAGCTCAGGGAAGAGGAGCGACGTGGCCAGCAGGCTCACCGGGGAGCACCGGCCTGCACCCAGCCATGCTGCTGCTGCTGCTGCTGCTGCTGCCGCAGGGGAGCAACAGCATTCGGGCACAAGTGAAGTGTGTTGCACTCTGCACAGAGCCACACTTTGACCAGCTGCCTTCAGGAACCTGGAGGAAGCCCCCTTTAAATACAGTATTTGAGCCTTTGGCAATAGGAAGCTTTTTAATCTTTTTGTCTGAAAGTTTTCCAGTAGGATACAAATGCTTAGGAAATCACAGCTATACTCACCCTCAGAGGCCACATTTACTGGTTTTGTCTCATGAGCTCATTCCGCAATTATATCAACAGGACACGGATGTGGAAGCTGAAGACCTTAAGGAATCACTCTAGTTCTCATGTCTTAAGACTGAAAACCGTAAAACAGAAGGGCATCCAAATTAACTAGACAGAACTTTCAAATCCACTTTCAAAACTGGCTGGTCCTGTTCCCTCCACCCGCTTTGAAGTCAAAATTGGCTTCAGCTTGTGCAAGGAGAATCAGACTATTTGTCCGTCCCCACAAGGATAGGATCAGCCCTAAGTATGAGTGGTCTCCCCTGGCTGCCACAACTCATCATCACGTGATCGTGTCTCGCAGATTGTGATTCTGAACAGAGATGTACTCACTCATTGGGATACCCAGTGTTAAAGGAAAGAAGGAGAAGGAAATTGGAAACTTTCTTCTGCAAATCCCACAAAGTATTCCATAGGATTTCCAGAAATTATAGAAAAAGTCACTCACAAGACTCACCAACCATTAAGGGATCACAACACAGAAACAATAAACTCTTAAGAGCTCTTTGCTGAAAATGGATGAGAACAGTCATGGATGAGAACAAAAGCATAATAATCTGGCCTCTGAACATGGGAGACTGGCTGACTTGAGAGAAAACCACACAACTTAAAGATGATGCTAAACTTCTGCTCCTCTGCCCAGCCAAGACTATCCTGCAAAAAGCCAATCCTGCATTACAACAGGCAACTTGCCTTCATTGGATGATGGGCACCATAAGGTGATGCAAACAGAGAGAAACTAAGCCAAAAGAAAACAAAATTTAGGTGAATACTATTCACAAACCCACCAATCCCTGGATAATCACAGTGTAGAATATGCACTGACCTCTGAAAATGAAAACTATGTTGAAAGGGCTAAATGTCACTGTAGAGTTAAAAGATAAACAGAATCCTTCCCTTCAACAGCACCAGTACTATGTGACTTTTAATAAATTATGTGAAAACAGATTTACAGGCTCATGCCCAAACTTATGCCTCCTTTGATAAGAAAACATGCAAACATAATGATCTAGAGAAGCAAATTAAATTCCCAGGACTGGATCATATTCAGAATAAAAACAAAGAGGTTCTTCAAAAGCTAATCTCTCAGAAGTCTCAGCACAACATGATACTCTCTCAAGGTGCAGGTTTCTCTACCTTGCTGCTTAAGTATGCTTTACTATGCAGAGCATAACACTAAAGAGATTTTTTTTAAATTCAGTGAAAAGGTAACAAATTATCTTAAATGAAAAAAAGAAGAGAAACAAGACCCTAAACCCTGAAATTAGAAGTTATAGGAATCAGATTCTCACACAGAGATGCCACTCTGCTTATTGGCTATTAGATTCATTTATTCTACTAAAATCTAATAGTGTTTTCTTTATAAACTATGCCAGGCATTTCTGAATAAATATATTCAGATATCCAAAGCAACACCTGCAATGAAAGGAAGTGAACTTTATCATTACACTGACCTATAAACAAAGCCAACTGCCAAGGGTGTTCCAGGGAGCATCACCCCAATGAAACTGGAGCTGGCAGTTGCCTTCCTACTAATTTCTCAAAATCCAAAAGATGAACCTACAGGATTTACAGACCAACACCCTCCCCCTCCCCCAAAGCCTTCCCACTCACACCCTTTCCCATGGAATTTGCCTGCAGAAAGGACCAGCACCAGAAAATGGGAAGCACACCCCATTGAAAGAGGCCCCCTGTGGAGTCTGAGGTCTGGTCCAGGTAAAGTTGCCATCATGGAAATGCTGTGCAGGAACAACAAATTTGCTGACTGGTGTTTGGTCAGATTGGGACTTTAGGGCTGATAATGAAGAAAGAGCTGTAGATGTATTATATTCAATTAAAGCAAAAGCGCTCAAATTTCATAGCCCTCTGTGGGGGTTAACTTCTGTGGCACAGCGAGTGAGCGTGGGAGCTGCTAGGGAGCAGAGGAGGTCTCTAGGATTAAATGGTGCTGAGCTCCCTCCCTGAGTCTTGTCAGAAATCCAAACCCAACACTTCGGGGCAGCCCCTGTTTCTTTCATAACTTTTGTTCATAATTTGTACTCCTGTATTGGCAGGATCAAGGACAGAGCCAAGAGTTCTGACTCCAAATCTCTAGTCTTGCCAAGATGCCTTTTCTTTCTGCATTTATCTTTCTGATAATCAATCTGACGATGCAACATCACTCCAACCACTGTTCCCCAACCATAACTGGGGAAAAGATGCAGCACAACATCTTTCAAATCTCTTCCATGTGGTCTAGCTTGACAAATGATGAAGACACAGACAGTGCCACCTGTGCCCTGCTGGCCCGTGCTGATGGGAGGTCCTGCACACAGCTGATGCCAGAGCAGGCAGGCAGCTCCCTCAGCCAGAGCCTGGACACACAAGGCAGACACAGCAGTGAGGTGCAGACTGGTTCAATTGATAGCTCCTTCCCTCCTGTGGAGACCACTTCTTCAAAATCCTTGCAGAACTACAACTCCAGACAACTTTTCGAAGAGGGGTGGGATGCGTAATATATTGCATACTTACTATACCACTTCTGTGATCTTTGGTGTGGAAATTTTCCCCACTCCTCTACCTTTTTCCTCTCAGTTACCACTTGTCACAGTTAAGGACCAGACCTACAAAGTGCTGAGATTATTAAATGCCTTTCAGCTTGGTACATCAGGCATTCATTGAGTAAAGGAACTGTCCTGGAAGCCTCTTGGATCAAGATCTAAACACACAGTTTATTTCATTTCCCATTGTGTTTCTTTGAATCATCTAATATTGTCTCCAAAAGGCCACAACAGATCTAAAAAAATAAAATACTAAATACCTGGTTCCCAGACTAGCTTCTTCCTGCAAGCTTCTCTGCAGAGCAATCCCAACTTTTGAATCAGCAAGGAAGACTTACACAGGCATATCTTGCATTCTAGAGGCATCAGGTCAAGCACATGACTGACTGATCTTACTCCAGCTGGTCACTTCAGACCAGTCACAAAAGCACTGACAAAAGTTACTTTAACAAGCAAGAATTTCTACAGATTAGAAACATACATCTTTAACACACTCACATTTTCTTCCATTGAACCTGAGGAAAACTTAAGGATATGCAAAATACCCACAGGCTGATATCCCAGTAGCCCATACAGCTCCTGGTTTTTCCATGCTCAGATTGGTCTTCAGGTTATAATCACTAATAATTGTGTTCATATTACCAAAACCTGGGTAATTGGTTAAAAGCGTGAATCTAAAAATTGTTAAATTCTTTACTGTGTTCTGTTATTTGTATAGATATGGGGTTACAGAGTAGGGTACTTAAGTTTATTTTTTTCAATGAAAGTCATTTTCTCATATCAAGTCCCTTATATGTACATGTCCCCATAACATCTCTGTCTGGGAGGACACTGAGGACTGTTCTTCAACTCACCTGCAAAAGTTAAAACTGGGTTTTGGCATTTTTGTATTCAGCTAGAGCATTCATTGGTAACAGTCCTGCATTGTTCTGAGGAATATCTCAAATAATCAAACATGACTGAAAAAAAGACTAATATTGCTTTTATTGCTTTAAAATTAAACGTGCATACGCATGATGCAAAAACTATATTAAGTAATCCAGTGTAATCTGGATAATTATTTTAAATGCATACTCTAAACCCCCTAATGTGTCAGCCTACAAGTCCACTTCCTATGTTTTTCTATCTGCAAGATCTGCAAGTAATTTAGCCTTGTTTTCACAGAGCGCAAAGACATTCCATTTGTTTACACTAGAGACAAATTTTACTCAATTGACGCAATTCCATTGATTAAATAATAGCTTTCTTCCTCATTTTAGACAATTTTAGCCTTATATCATGACATAAAAGAGGTAAGTGATTGTCATCTGTGCTCATATTATGTGACGGGCAGATTATCAGGTATGAGGCTCACTGCCCAGTGACAGGGCCCTTTCAAGGACCGATTTCAGTCTGAATGTTCATACCCTGTTCTGAAAATCAGGCAGATGATTAAATAAGTCAACAAAGGGTCAACTATAGGCCAACTGCAGGTGATTTAACTGGAGGGACCTCTAGTAGGTCAAGTGAAATAAAGCAGATATAATTTGTCCAACTTCTGCATTAAAAATACTGTTGAAGACCAGCTTCTGTGCATCTGCCATCTTTGTGATAACCCCTTTTTACCAAGATTATTGGACATTAGGTCCTCTTTACAGATAAAAGTCAGCATATTCCATATCAGCATGGAGTTTTGCCTCAGAATCAAATGCAGAATTAGCTGTTGCCTTCGAAAGATAAGGAAAATAAAATCCTTAGCAGTCCTAGTGAATAGAGCAGTGTAGAAATACTTCCACAAAGAGAGAGGCATTTGTCCAAATGTGCATGCACGGTGCTCATCCCAAAAGCATTCCTGAACCTTTCCACAGGCTCTCCAAAAGCTCAGCATACAACACCATCCAATTTTCAAGCCTTAAGCTTATGGGAGGAGTTAGCCAGCACACCACAAGCCCAGGATGGCTCTGTTCCTGGGGTCAACACAGGATGCTCTGTGGAGTGAGAGGCATCACAAGCCCTTGCACAGGAGTGGAGCCAAGAAGGGAACAAGCACAGGGGTGATGCTACTTGGACTTCAGCTCTTTTTAGCTACCTACCAGAAAAGGCTGTTTAAATCTTATTTCAGTGAAGTACCAGTGACATCTAGTGGGCAGCTCTTCTACAGTGGCACATCTAATGGGGCAAACCCGGTTAATTCCCCAGTTTCTTTGAGGGCAGCTACAGAGCAAGGCTCAGACAGAGAACACTAGATTTTAAAGGAAATTTTAAAGATTTCCTAGTCCATTTCCCTGATCTAATGCAGAACCAACTACAGCATGAGATAGTGATAAGTCAAGGAGCTTTACACTGAAAGGTTTAGATTAGATACTAGGAAGAAGCTCATCACTATGAGGGTAGCAAGACACTGAAACAGGTTGCCCATCCCTTGACATGCTCAAGACCAGGTTGGATGGGGCTTTGAGCAACCTGATCTAGGGGAAGATGTCCCTGCCCATGGCAGGGGGGGTCAGAACTAGATGATCTTTAAGGTCCCTTTCAACCCAGGCCATTCTGCAATTCTCTGCAATTCTCTAATACTTGCTTTGGTCTTAACAAAAACAAGATCTTAAAACCTTTCTGTGATGTAGCCACAGCAACACTGACCACACTTCCTCTCAATCACTCCAGGAACAAGCCGGGCAATGAATCGCTGCACTGTGACATTCTTTCTTTCCCCTCTTGCCCTACTCATGACAGACATGTACAGGGAGTGCTTATAACTTACCTATTTACCTGGATGAGCAATTGCAGTAGCAGGACATATAAATGGTCCAGGCAGGTTAGTTACACGCCTAGGCAGTCAACTCTGCAACACACACATCCTCACTTCCTCACAAATGCATTGAGGTTTGTCCAAAACTGGGTGAAATTTCACAGATGCAAAAAACAAGCAAACAAACAAAGAAACAGACAGGGGCTTACCTAAATGACTCAAACAAATTGCAATACTGCATTCCAAAAGGAAAAGCACAATGCCTCATTTCTCATTTTCAGCAATAGTTTCAAAAACAGCCTACTCAAAGTGCTCTGCTCACACTAAAGAATTTAGGTCCCCAAGCTAGGGTTTAGCACACGTGCAACAGCAGTGGGGATTTTAGAGGGGACAAAACCAGGCAGCTGTAGCTCTTAGTAGGACTTATCTGCATTTGCCTGCATATAATGTATCAGCAGCTAATCCCTTCCTAAATAACTCTGCCCAAATGATATTTCATTTCTTAAAACATGGTACAGACTTGTGAGGTTTCAGCAGTAATTCCAAACACTAAAACCAGCTAAAAGCTATAAAACAACAGTAATTTATTTTCTGAATAAGATTCTACATAAGCACTTTATAGACACTCCTGAAACTTGCTTGAACAACACAAGGATTTTTTTCTTCCTAAGCCTATATCCAGACCTTGGTGGTTTCAGCTGCTGTGTGTGCTTCACACCACATAGCAACATCTGCTAGCAGTTAATTTGGAAAATGGGAGACTGTCACCACAAAATGTAGACCTTTTAAAAACACAAGAAAAATACTACCAAGCAAAAATAAAACTGCATAATAAATATAAGTGGGTGGTAGCTACACACTGGTAGAGAGGATTTTATAATAGATCAAACAAATCACTAGACTGAAACTGCCCTCCAAAGTGCCAATTTCCAGAGACTGATATTGTCAGGCTGAGATCTGGAACTCTCTCCCATCTTTCCTTTCCATTTCTTCCCCTGGGNAATCATCCATTTACTTTCAAGTTATGGTAATATTAAAAATATGAACCTCCAAACCTAAATTTCCAAAGTACTCTGTCAGCAAGAAAAGCTTGGTCTTTCTTCTTTATGAGCTCTAACTTACAGAGGAGCAATGAACACTCCCTCCTAACATCAGACGAAATATGGTTTAAAAACAAAGTCAGAACTCAATTACTAGACCTTGGTGAAAGTGTTGTTCTCAAATGGACAAAACTGTATTAAATAATGGGTGTTGGGAAAAAAAGTAAAGTTTTTCCTGAAGTCTTTATATTCTTCAGTATGAACTAAATTAAAATAATTCTGTAATCTTCAAAAAGAAAAAAAAATACTGTGACTATTTAATTTTAAAATGTAGGGGGAAAAATTCAGCGGTCCAGATGGTATCAACCGGCAGAGGTCATTTTGTGAGCCTTTACAAGTGGGGCTTAGTAGATTTTACTGTCAGGATCATATTGAAAGAAATATCCTTCTCTCCCATGCCCCTAACCCTCAGTCAGGAGTCACAAGCCCTCCTCTGTTTCCATTTAACTGGGAAGCCCACTGGCAAAAGGAAATTTTCAGCTACAGCTATTGCTGGAATCTCCTGTACTGGCTTTTCTCCCAATTCGGTGCTCTTAGGGAGTCTGCCCCAAGTTTTCATAAAGTCTGTAGCATCTTTTGTCATGGAGCACATTGTCTCACACAGGTCAGTCCTGCGCTTGGCTGCAGCAGTTCAGACCTGTTGACTGATCACAGGGGAGTCTTACACTCAAACACTTAGGGAGAACGGCTTTGTGCAAAGCTTCCCAGGAATCTCACTAAAAAGTATAACTGTTAAAAACAAAGTTGGAGCATTAAGGAGCTCAACTGGAGCACTCAGAATGTTTTTGGTGCACAAAATGATTTGGATTTGGCCAGTAGGTTTGCTAAAGCTGCAGCTGAAAATACTGGGGAAAAAGAGTACTTGTACTATCACCCGTGAGGCAGAATAGAATCTCTGCTGAACATCAACACTGCTCGGGGGGGGGGGGGGATTTAGACAAACAAACAAACAAAAGCCACAGAGATCGACTACCTATTTACCATCCACAGATATTTACACCTCTGTTGCTTTTTCCCTCATTCTGGCTTTTTTTCTGAGAAGACCTTTAGGTGACGAGTGAGTACAGGGAGAGCCACTTTCATGGCTCCCACACATGAATGCTGTGCTCAGCAATTCAAGTTTACTCTTACAAAGGGCAATGCTTTCAGGTGGCTCCAGGCAGCTCAGGCAATGCCAGCTCCCCACACAAGTCACCAGCTCTGGGAGTCTCATCTGGAGGTGAGAGTCGAAACCAGATTTGTCTTCAGTGCTAATCTCTCACAAAAACAGCTGAAACTATTGGAGACTCTCAACATCCCTGCTTCAGTCTAAAATCCTGTCTACCACTGGTTTGGGACATTTTCACCCCTCATAGGGCCAAAACAAAAATTAATTGATTGATATGAAAGTCTCCAGGTACTTCACAATCAGCACCATAAAAAGTCCACAAAAAGTGAGAGTTTTATAAGTAAAGGACGGTTTGGAAAAATACGGGACCCAAAAGAGCTGGCAAAAAAACCACAGAATAATGAAGTGAGATTCTGAAAAATTGTTCATTCATGGAGCGTTGTCCACCCTGACCCCTTGTGCTAGGCTGAGCAGTCCCTAAGGTGCAAGCTATGCACAGGTAGAGAGGGCCTCTTCTGCAGAGAAAAAAGGCTTTCTGGACAGTCTCTAAGGGAGAGTGTTGCACAGTGATTTTTCTGACCCTCAGGTCTGTCAGGAGCTACAGGAAATGGTATTCCCTACAGCAAAAAGCAACTGAATGTGCTGCAACTGATAGTACTCAGGTCAGATGTCAGAGGAGTTGTGGTGCCAGAAGTGTGATATATGGCTGGCATGAAGGGGATGGGGCATCACCATCACCTTCCATCTGAAGATATCAAAGACACAGTTGGACATGAACAGATAACATCCACTGACACTTGGGGAAGCGGGAATTCCAGTGCTTTCAAATATTTCTATCCCCAAGGTAGTTCCAATGAGTTAACCCCTGTAAAACTTACAAGTATGCAAGAATATATGGTTATCAAGATAGAAAGAGGAACAGGAAGAAAAGATTTCAACAAGCAATTTCAAGTGTGCCAAGCGACTGATTTTGCCGTTTGATCTGAAGAGGTGTAGTAGCCTAGGGTTCCTTTTCCTTCAGGATGGATACATCCAGCAGACAAAGCTGTATTTGCTATGGGGAGTCAAAGCTGTTATTGCCATCCTGAGGCTGCCTCTATACCCCAGACAGCCCCTGACTAACCAAACCTGGTAAACCACGTTAGGTTTATGCTGTTTCTTCCCCTCTTCTGTTGCCAGGAGTGCAGCTACTCACTCGTCTCCATCCTTTTGCTCTCAGTGGGGTGAGGTCAGCACACAGTACCCCTCAGACCCCACAGCACTGGAAATTATTCCATGCAGAAATCAATCTCTGCTGTCAAAGCAATCTGGACTAGGGTTTGGCTGTGGGAAAGTCTTGTGTCTGTTTCACAGTGGTGATTGCGAAACTAGATCTGTTCACATGGGAAATATGCTGTGTGTTGGCTGTGACTTCACCCACAATCCATAGGAATCACAGGTTGGGAATAGCACATCATCTGACACTTTTACTGGAGGTTCTCACTACCCTTTTATTACTGCAATATAAAGATAGAGTCTGGCATTTAACTTTAATGACCTAATTATAATTGTCTGAGGGGTTCAGCTCTTCCTCACTGAGCGTGGATATCTCACATCCGTACTGAGGACTAGGAATCTTCCTAGTATGGTACAAGTGAATCCCCAGTGGCTTATCTGCCTTACAGGCTTTTACAGCTCAGATCTCCATATCCCTGTGTTGCAATCATTGTTTCTCCAGAAACTGCACTAAACATTTCAGAGTTGTAACTTATGTTCCCCATCTCGGTTCTTCAGAGCAGCCAGTCCTCCCAAGAAGCATTTACAGTTCTCCACTGACACAGCCTGGTTTGAAACTGGCAGGCGAAGATGGAGACACGCACAAGTCAGAGCAAATGCTGGATTTTTTTTTTTTTTTTTTTTCTCAAAAGCTGGATTTGCTGTTCGGATTCCAGAGCTGGATTTTATGTCTGTCACAGGGTGTCTGTCATCACTTCTCTTCAGAAGCCCAGCAGGGTATCTCAAACAATACCAGCTTTGCAATGGGGAAGAAGGTTCCTTTCTTCCCAAGGTTTTAGTGTAAAAGTCTCAAACAACAGAGTGAAACTGTGTGTGCCAGAGCCCAAACTGGAAAAATTTAAAAAAAAAAAACCAACAAAAAAAACCCCAAACTTCAAAAAAGGCTTTTCTGCCCACCCATCTTTCCTGTGAGCCCAAATTCTCCCTGACTTATGGCAAACACCCTGGGAAAACATGAGATTTTTCCAAATTAGAAGACCATATGTCCCAACCACAGTTCCTTTCCAGGGAAAATCATAGAAAGTCCTCCTGCATTCACAGTCTTCTCCAGTGGGAACCTGAAAGTCTTGCTTACCCTTTCTCCCGGGATCCTCAGGGAAGAATGAACAGGGAGTGGTTTCAAGGAGGACTTTATGGTACTAAGATCCAGCCACCACCAGCACCACTAATTTATAAGCAGATGCCTTGGAATCGGTTACACTCTGCTACCTTCTCTCTGCAAAAAGAAAAGAAAATGCAAGTTTTTCTTGGTTTCAGACTGCACTCTCAGCTCAGGACATGCACCACCACACTTTTGGTGATCTGTCCATCTAATGCTCTTGTCCCAGCTGCTGGCCCCTCTGTTTCAGCCATCCCATCATCCCAAGAGCCAGAGGGCCACAGGCACCCATACCCTCAACACATAGCTGTGGGCACAGGAGCAGTTGAACATCAGCTGAGCCTGCACATCAACCACTTCCTTCAGTCCCCTTTCATCCATCACCCCACTGGCGACACCTGTCCCAGCACAAAAACAAAAACGAAAGCGCTGTTGTTATCAAGTGCACTACAGAGGCCACCAGATGGCCCAGAGGACAAAGGAGCCACAAGCAGGTGGCTCCCCAGGGCACAGTGCACACTCCAGCCAAGGACCACACTGGGATCCCTTCTCTGGGAGCCACAGCACACCTTCACCACCTCTGCTGCAACTCTGGGAGTAAGATACAGGTAACTCCTAAAAGCTGCTCTCCTTCTCCCAGAAACCTGATCCAGATGCAAGACCCTTCCCAAAGCTTTTTCAATCAGCTGCCCATGTAGGCTACATTTAAAGTCCACTTTTACCATTCATTAATCACACTAACTATGCGCTACATTGTGCCTGGGAATTGAATTCTGAATTCTAATGATTTCTTTGCAATGATTTGAGACTGTCCTGACAAAGCCATTTTTTTTCCCAGGGAGATTGAAGAACATCATATTCATCTGTGGGTTCCTAATCCCTTCAGAGCAAAGACTACTTTAAAGAGTTCTTTTCAAATTACTTTCAACTTCTTTGGTTAGATCTTACAGGAAAGAATCCACAGAAGATCTTATCTGAACCCTGACATGCAATGACCTCTTTGCTCCATTTCATCACTGGTTCTACAGTCATGTTATTAGGGATAATACCGGGAATTATAGGATTATCTCAGACTTTCAGACACATTTTACATTGACTAATTTATTCTGTCTGTCCTTTCATGAATGTCTGATGTAATATCTGAGACAGAGGGTTCATAAGACTAAAGGTATTAGGCTTTCACCTTAACACTACTGTTTGTGGTCGTATGGAACCTCAGCCTGATCTGCAGCTGGGTGCAACAAGTGTCTGACCCCAAACATGTGATGGTACATTAAAAATGCAATTAAAGTATCTGGTAAGCATATCCATGGGTGGAAAGTTAATGAGCTGGTGCTCTGTGTACACTGTTGCACGTGTAAGCCATATATGGCTGCCATGTGTGCCCAGGAGCCATTCTTTCTCGGGGTATGCTGAAAAGCTCTGTCACCACAAGTCAGGCGCACCCTTGATACTTTTCATAAGGCTCCAGAGGAAATTAACATTGGTTCCTCCAGGTTATAGCTGGTTATAGCTTTTATATGATAAAAAAACCTACACCAACTGTATCATATGGAAAACAGAAATGAATCACAACACAGACAGGTAACATAATGCACATGCAACTGATAATTCGAGTATCAGTCTGATGTTCAGCATTTGACAGAATGATAGATGAGGCCACAGTTATTGTCTTCTTTAACACATTCAATATCAGTGAGAGAAACAAAAGCAACACCAAAATGTGCAGCCTGATTGTGACAGAAGGCGAGCTGTAAAAAGGGAATAATCATTATTGAAGGCAACCTTTCAGTCTGTGGTAAGTCCCCAGTATTTTCAACATGCTTTGTGCTAGGACATATGTGACCAGTCTGCAGGTTATCAGGAGATTTTCTGTATTCCACCAAGCTCTGAATGATTTGGTCCGGAAGATGGAGTGGATGTACAGTAGCAACACACACTCTGGCCTTGTTAGTGTTGCCAGTCTCACGCACAGGACTGAAAGGCACTCAGTTTATTAGGCGACTGGATGCTTAATAAGTGCCTTGATGAGACACAGAGATAAAAAAGCTCAGAGGTCATTCCCATGGTGCTACATCAATATAAAACTGGAATAATGCAGCAGAGAGTCAAACCAAGGACATACCTATCAACCAATTTGAGGGCTCATTTCCTGACACACTGCATGTGAGATATGGGAGAGCTTCAAAGCAAACCTTGCAGACAGCATTTTGGGCAAACTGCCTCTTCTCCCATTCAGTTACTCATTTGCAGACCCTTTTTGCGAATAAGGCAACACTATTTATAAATACAGAGACAGGCTGTGTTTTACGGGAACAGAGGAGGTGTGCTCATAGTGAATACATCTTGTGCCCAAAACTCAGCACCAGATTTTTCAGTAGTTATCTGTACTAGTAGCTTGTGAATGCACCCTTTAAATATTAGCCCAAATGTTAAAAATATTTGAGTACAGCTGCACAGAACGTGACATTGTCCATACAAAAATTCCTCTTTGGAAGCCATAATTTCTCCTGTATACTTATTTGCTGTTTTCCCTATCTCTGGTTTTGCCTCATCAAAAGAATTCTTCTTTTAACCTGGTTTCCTATCAAAGCAAGGTCTATCTTCATTAACACACAATTTATCACAGAGAGAATGGAGATTTACATCTTTTCTGCCTGAAACATGAAATAATCTACCAACCCAGCTCAGCATGTCTGCAGCTGCGAAGTCACTGGAGCTCACTGTCCACTGGCAGGAGAAAGATCTTGGTTACAGAGAGGGTCCTACACTTTGCCAAATTTATACACCTTAGAAGTCTAATTGTTGCAGAGCTGCTTCACCCATACAAAACTACGGCCTTGAACGGGGGCTCCACTATTATAATCAATAAATGAATTGTAGTTCTTAGATACGATGGCAACGAGCATGGTAGACACACCTGGCTTGGTATGTAGAAGACAGGTAACAAAATTTAAATACCCATTCTTCTGATTTTGGGCTGTTTGCTGTCACCCAGTGCATTCCAGCTTGAACCTTCTTCCACAGGCATGACACAAATAACCCAGCTTGGGTCAAAAGAGACCCAGACAAAAAGCATTTGCCTTTCACCAGAGTGCTGTGCAGGCAGGTCCTCAGTGCCAAAGCAGAAACCAGTTCCTTCTTCTTTCCCGTTGCTATTCCTTTCTCTGCTGAGCAAAGGGAAGAGTAGAACTAAAAAAAAACTATAGTAGATTTATGCCTAGCCTGATGCATGCTTTCTCAGCTTGTAAATGCATTACATGGGGCATCTAGGAATAAAGTGTTCAGCCTCAAAAAGGAAGGGGAAAAACATAGGAATGAAACCTTGTGTGGGAATAGTCGATGCTGTTCTGCCCTGCTTAGCAGGCTGAAAAAGCCCTGCTTCAGCTGGGGCTATGTTTTCTCAACTTTCACTGCACTATGACCTCAGATGACCCAGTCTGCTGTGAATCTGGCCACTGTACATTTGATCCAGAACACTGAACAACTGGTGTCATTTTCAGTCAGGGCTAAATCCAATCTGACCTAGATTGAAAAGCCCTTACATCCCACCCCTAATCCCTTCAGTTCCATCCAAGCAGTGAGGTCTATAAGCAAACACAGCACATGAACTTTAAGAAAAGCAGGCAAATAAATCAAGTTTCACAGAAATCTAAAAACTCAGACTTCAGGAAATCAGCCTCAGTAAAACTCTCCATACTCTCCAGAATAATATTTCTCTGTATTGATCACTCTCAGACCATTCTGTGATAGTAAACAGATCTTATCTTTCTTCAGTCTCTCTCTCTATAATACCAGACTGAAGCAACAAAATATTCATTACCTCTTTCTGGCCTTCTAAAAAAGTACATCTTGCATGAATCTTGCAGGAAGCTTAAAAAAAAAAAAAAAAGGTTACAATTTTAAAACATTTTGCTTCAACATGCCAAACATTCCATTTCACATTTTTTCCCATAAAATCACAATTCTCAGCTACAGCCACTTCATCAGTATAGAAATAGCTGATTTTCCCACAGTGTCTCCAACAAATCAGACAGCAAACCTGCACTAAGATGGTTCAATTTCATCGGAGTCAGCACCTACTGAGCAATGTGGTTTTTGTCTGTTTTAAGCATTGAAGAACTTTTCTCATAGCAATGCCAGATGGCCTTGCAATTCAAACCTTTGCCTTCAGCCGGTCACCTCCAAACTCACTGCTGATAGTCTATGGACTTGAATTTGGACACAAATACACAGAAACGGTTTCAGATTTATTTTTAAAAAAATTACCTCTGGAATGACAAATCTTCCAACTGCATTATCTGTTCTCTGGCTTTCACGTGCCATTCCAAACATTATGTGAAAAAATGAGAAAGAGGGAAGTGAAAGAAAAATTTCTTGACTATCACCACAAAAGAAATTGTTCCTTAATTACAAACAGGACACCCTTAAGCTGAGAAGTGAAGAGTAGGGCAATCTATATGACCTTTCCCCATCATTTTGCTTTGAAATATGGGGTAGGCAGAACCAATTGATGTGAGCAGATTTAGTAAGGTAAACACCAGTGGCAACGTTTTTATGTTTAACAACATCAGGCCTTCTCCAGGACAAAGAGTAAGAATGAGAATACTCGTTATGTACTCTTGCAAAATGTTCTGTGTACTTAAAAAGAAAATATTTGCTTATCAGTTGTTGCTGTATAATGTCAAACATACGGTAGCTACATGATATTTTAACCTTACCCCCAAGCCACAAGAAAATTGAATAGATAGTTGGTTTTCTAGTGTCTTTAAAGTAACTAAACATGAAAGGTCAGACTTAGGGAGAACAGTAGATAAGCTGCCCAACAAGGCCAGCAGAGCTGAGGTAATGTGCTCATGTGCAATGGATAGCCCCAAGTTTGTTTAGAAATATGTCATAAATGTAACATTTAGTGATGGTTTAAAGCACCCTATGAATAAGTAGTGGAATTCACACAGGAAAAGAAAGGACACCTGATTCAGATTCAAAGATCTGATCCAGAGAGTAGGAAGATAGCTGTGTTAACACCCTTAGACCAATTTTAAATAACCTTATGATGTACTAGCACAGTTACTGCTCTTGTGATCGTGCACCATAGTTAATCATATTTCCAACAGATGGCCTGCACTGAGATGTTCAGCCTCAGAACACTGTCTTGTACATATTTTTTTGTCACAGTGTATTAGCCTTTTGTGATGACAAAATGATAAAATGCGAAAAACGTGCCTGGACCTGCCTGGGAATGACCCTGTCCTCAGCCATGCTCTAAAGTTCTCCTGAGATTTTTACACATGCCATCTCAGTCAGACTGCATTCACAGGGACACAGGTATGGGATTCATGGGACAGAAACATCATGTGCCTGCTTTGGCCATCATCCTGAGCTAAAGCTTGGACTACACTTCAAGCAAACTGGTGAATGGATGTTGGAAAATCGCTGCCTTGAAGGAGGTGCAGGTGCCAATTTGAATGAATTCTGCTTCATCTGATATTCCCCCACTGCAGACTTGTGATATGCTTTGCCCTAATTTTTATGAAATTTTATTTAACTGAAGTTTTGAGTGCTCCTCCTGACTTCCATAAGTTTGGGGTTTATTGTACACCAGTCAGTTCTCTCACACGCAGCGTACAGTGCCTGAAAATTTCAGGTTAATTAACTCACATCTGGTTTTCCACAAACAGAAACACTATGTTCTGCTGCCAACTACTATTGCTAGCTAAAGTGCTTTGTGTTCTCTCTTGTTTGGGGATGAAACCAGTGCATCTTTGATTTTTAAATCTATATTCTGCACGTCTGATACCTTGTTAGAAAGCCAAGGGTTATTAATTTCAAAAACAGAAGGTAGAGTTTAATGAATAATGAATAGCAGCTGTTGGAAGCAAACCTTTGTAGCCCTGGGACCGTCTTTCCCTATGTTACAATTACACTTCGATTGACCTCAACAATAACTAACAAGCATGCCCAGCTGGATCATAAACCAAGTATATACTATGTCCAGATATGGTGTAAAATTTCACATCAATGAAACACTCACTGTCAGTCTAGCTTCATCCCATCATGTGCCAATCAGACTTACAAATAAACTTACTAGAGCTGGGACACGGTATTTTCCTACGGAAAAAAAAGTTCCTTACTGGCAATGAATGAACAGGTTAGAAAAATCACAATTACATCGGGATGGCTCAACCTCTGAAGAAAAGCCTTTTGCCTTGACAGACGTGTGGGCTTGTTCACTGGGCAAATATTTAGGGGCTTTAAGAAGGAGAGGCAGGTTTCCAGGTTGCCTGAAAGAGCTATATCCCCATAGCTGGGAGGCTGAAAGCAGAAAAAGGTGAAGTTTGGGCTGATCAAGCAGCTGAAATATTTTCTCTATGAAGGAATGAACTGCACTGGGACCTGGTACTTTCAGGGGTCTGTGGGTGGGAGGCCCACAGGGTTCACTGGGGATACAGTACCTCTCACCTGTGGATAACCACAGAGTGTTATACCTAAATTTGGGATCTGTCTAAAAAACGGGAATATAAATCCAGGGACAAACTGTTTGCACACACACAAAACCAGAAAAATCTGGCCTGCGCTGTTTGGTGGATGGATTACTCAGAGTTTTACATCCTGTCTTGTCAGATAGGAACTTTGGTCTATAGCCAAACAATATTAGGGATGAGCCACCGGTGAATAAAACACTCCAACCTCTGGATTTATATATACTCTCAGCTTTCTAGCACTTTATCCTCCCTCTCCTGACAGTTCCTGGTGAAATGGAGAAGCAGCAGATCTTTCTCTCATTAGGTCATTGATTCTCCACTTAAAACAGTTATATGTTATTAGCATATTTTATTATTGTTACTGTTATTTATACTACTAAACAAACAAGAATTTGTCATAATTTCTTCCTGCCCATGTACTAGATTATTACAGACACAAAAATCTTGTTACAGGCACTTTCTCAAAGGGCACAGCACAGCCATGCAAAATTACTCAGATACCCAAATATCCCAGATTTGGTTTCCCATTTTACTTTCCTTAATGTGCTCTCTGAGCCCCTGTCATGGCACCTCATGTAATCTGTACCGAGGAAGAGTCAGCTAAGCTTACACATGGTGTTTTCTGTACTGCAGAGCTCAAACTGCACACCCTGCCTCTCTTCATCAGAAATCAAGGTCAAGCACATCCCACTCCCATGCAGCTTCCCCTCTTCTGCACCTCGTTTAGCAAGCTGAGAGTAAAGCAGATCACATAACGAATGCCAACACAGATTTTTGCCTCTCCTTATACTGTTGCTTGTCTTTGCTTTGTGTTCTCCAGCTGCTCCATAATGGCTCATCACTGGTCTCAGTCTTTAAGAGAAGCCCTGTCATCAGGCTTTCCTCATCTCATCCATCTTGACATGGAATTTCTTTATAGATTCATATCAGAAATGTTTTGCTCAGAGGAATAAATCCTACCATACCAGGTATAGGTTGCATATGCCCACTCATTTGGATGGAACCAGAAATGTAATTAATTGAAAGGCAGTTGGCAATGCCTTCATTCCAGCCATATGGTTGCAGGTATAAACTGTAGCTATGGTTTCATTTCAAAAAGCAATATACTGTTTTCTCTAGGACAAAGAGAAAGGAAACAAACAAACAAAAAATCAAACCAAAATACTCACCAGTAGGTAAAATTACACATCACTACCAGGAGAAAACAAATTCCCAATACCTCACACCATCCCCTACCAGGGCACAACAGGCTGAGCTTGCAGCACACACCAAGTTTGGACAGACCGAGTCCATGAGGGTGGATGTGGGAAGTGAATTCCAAGCCAAGGTTGGGTGTCTCTGTCTGACTCCAGAACAGAGTGCTGTGGGGAAGCAGCCTCCCAGGTAACCATTTGGGGTTTTATAGGTTCCAACTAACACCTTCAATTCTTCCCAGGAACTTACTAACAAGAAGCAAGGCTGATCTCAAGTGTTCCTGGCATGGAGCTCCACGCTGTGCACCAGCTCCCGTTTCCATGGATCTCAGCACACGGCTCCATATGGAGTGCACGGCGATAACATAATCCAGTGTCAAGGTGTCAAAGGCATGGAGAGCTGTGACAAGCTTTCTCCGCTGGACATAAAAGACCCATTTTTCTTAATAGTAGCATAAGGGAGGGAAAGACATGGATATTTTGTCAAAGACTTTTCTCAGAGTGTTTTTATGCCCTGGACACCACTAATCTTGGAGCCCTTATAAAAGACTGATTATCGACCTGGTCTGTGCTTTGAGAATTTCCTGACCTCACCCTGGCAAAATTAATGAAGTTACCTATGTGTGAAAGCAGCATGGGGGGTCACAGCAGCCCCAAAACTCCTCAGGTGTGAAGATTAACTAGGATATACTTGGGAAATTTTAGTGGATAGAATGTCTGTCTCTGTTCTCCAAGAGCTTTTTTTCTGCCATGCCCCACTGAAGGTTTAGTCAGTAAATTTCTTCACATTCTCAATTCAGGACTGAGCTGTACCGACCAGCTTTTTGGGTTTTTTTTTAATCTATTTAAAGTCTAAGTATAGCTGAGCTGATTTTCTCCACATTCCTTATTTTGTTATTTGCTTTCTGACTGTAATTACACAAGCAATTCAAAGTACATTAGGACTGGAGAAAAATCAAAATACTTCCCTTGGTTTTAATAGACTTTCTGGACCAAAAGCAGAGCTAAACAAACACTGCTGAGTAGACTCCTATACACATAATGGCAATTTGAATCTCAGATAATCTAGCTACAAATGTCCTACACAAGGCTGGGGACAAAAGCACTGCCACACACAGATTTTCTCTGTCAACAATTTAATAACAATGACAGTAGGGGTGCAAATTACTTTGAAGCAAACTAGTCAATGAAATAAGTTTACTAGATATGCAAAGCAAAGAATTATTTTAGTTTCTTGCCCAGTCTGGAGATCTATAACAATTTCCTTTATGACTGAACTGGTACAGCACCTTTTAGGTACAGGCTCTATGCCAAATTACCACCAGGGTATTTGTAGTTAAGTATCTTCCTCGTAAGTGATGAGTCAACAACACAAGGTTCCTGGGCCAAGTAACAAAGCTGGCTAAAAACTAGACATCAAAAGACCACTTCAGTCAAAAAGCTTTCTAAGAGAAAGGGGTCACAGAAGCTATCTAGGGAGACACACTGATAGAAAGAGTGAGTGAAAGATTAAGAAGTGGGAAAGATTCCTTCTCCACAATATTATGAACAGCAACTATTAAGGAAAATTCAAGCATTCTGGTACCTTTAAAAAAAGAACAAACCAACTTGTTTCTGGAGCAAAAGAATTTTAAAACAATCATATCTTCAAAAATACATCTTTAAAAGCCATTTAGTCTGCACCACTTGGCTAAAAGGGAACTTCAGGTCACTGTCCTCCTCTTGAAAAGAAAAAAAAAGAATTAAAGTTCTGAGCTGCTCCCACAGAAATGGTTGTACTTAGAGCTGGATACACAACAAGGAGATGATCTGAATGTCAGAAAAAATGTGTGATTAGGGAATTCTCCCATTATTTTTCCCTTGCCTGGAAAAGCAATATGAGTTGGAGCCCATTATCAAGCCCTTGTTTACTCTGAGAAATTCTAGACAAGGAGAACTGTGAAACAAGAGTGTGCAAGGCAAATCCTGAGGGATATCAGTTGTTATTATTATGCAATGGCTAATAAAAAGCCAATATGTTCATTCAGAACTGGTAATTTCAAACAGTATCAATCATATTCACAAGTTCCCAGAATCTCAGCTCAGAGGCTTTGGAGGACTGATAATGGGAACAGAGAAACTGAAATGATGCCACAAAATAGCATTATTCAAAGATATTTTAGCAAAGGTATCATGCTTCCTGTGATATACACATTATTCCAGGCAGAAAATCTGCAGACAGACCACCCTTAAAAAGGTGAAAGCTCAAATTCTGCTAAAGTGAGCTCCAGCTCTATGAAAATTACAGTTAAAGTACTGAAGAACTTTAAAAAGCCCACCACCATCCACTCTCAAAATCTCTGCACAGAGGAAACTATTTCTTTAGGGCTTCACTCTGAGATAAATAATTTTAATACATCATCTGAAAACCCTACAAATATAGAAAAGCAAAGCTTTTCTCATGAGGCACAATAGGCACAGATATTAGGAAACAAGAGGTGCCTACAAGCATCACAACCAAACCTTACAAAACACACACAGAATTTACATTAAATACATCTATGAATCTGAATGTCCTTATCTTAAGATTTATGCCACTTCTATTGTGACAGGAAAGAACTTGTTCTGGAGTTTATTTTTTCTTTGGGGTTTTTTAAATCATAAGACCCCCCCTCATCTTTGTCAACAAATGTTGAGACAACCTAAATATAAATCTTCTAACCTATAAATTCCTGTGTGTCTTGTATGCTGTACCAATTCTACCAGAACATAGTCCACCTCCATTATGGGAAGAAAACATACAACTATTTGGATTGGATTTGGCAGGACTGGAAATAAACCATAAAAATATTACAGAGATTAACCAGTCACACAGCACTGGAATCCAGAAACACTGACCCAACCAGAAAAGTTTCCATTTGACAAAGAAGAATTCCCTGGATCAAACCCTGTTGAGATTCACCTTACAGACACAGTCACAGTAAAAATGCACATGGATGTTCATTTTGTAATTAGAGCTCCACTTCAGAAGCAAACTGATTTTAACTGGGACTGACAGAAGCCCCGACCAGGGAGGGGTAAGAAATACTTGCTATAAAGTTGAAATCTTTCCTCCACTACCAATAGCAAACATTTTTACATTAGGCCACCGCTTCAGACTGCTTGAGCACCAAGTCAAAACAGGTTCTTCTTTTGCAGAGGTGTTAGATAACCTATCTTTAAAGTATCAAAAGGACAACATACAGAATTGGAGAAGGTGTTTTCAGTATTCATGGATTTATCAAAAGTACTGGTATTTAGTCAATAGAAAAAAATCTAAAAAAACCTGCAGGAAAAGCAACATCATACTACTGAAATACCTTGAAAGTATTCCTTAAATAAAAAAAAAATTCTAAACTCTTACCAACTATCTCCATGTTAAAAGAAATCAGAGGTCAGATGTGAATTTAAAGAATAGCAAGTTAATAAAGTGTCCTCCTCTGAGCTTCTGGGAGAAGAAAAACAGAAGGGGGTGTTAAATCTTTGAATAAATCTCCAGTAAAGACAGCCAGAAATTATGCTGCCTTTAGCCACATGAAAGAGAATAGAGGGATTTCTCTTTTTAAATTACTCTTTATTGTCTGCTTCGTAAATCGCGATCACATGTGGTATTTATTACAATGAAATTTTCTTGTTGCTGTATCCCTCTTGCTTGCATTTGGTGCTTTCTGTTTATTTTAAAAAGAAAAATGTCCAGAAATCCTTCAGTTCTGTGACTGAAATTTTCTGGTGGTGCACAAGCCAGAGGGTCACAGTGACAACCAAGGAGCCTGTGTAAAATATAACACACACGTATTTAAGTTGAGATTCAAAGCAGTAGAAAAGAGTCTAGATCCCATTATCCCATCTCTCCATTTCATCCTCACACAGACAGCATTTTATAGGTAGGATGGGAATTGAAGTCTAACGAGATTTTTCTGCGCCTGTGTAACTTCAGGGGTTGCACTCCTTATTCTAAAGCCCGCCAGAACCATCCCATTAGGAACAATTATTTAAGACCCTCTACAACTGACTTTACAAACTTGCCAAATAGGCAAAGCCAATTCACAGACTGACACAAATTCACCTCCCCACTGAGGCCATGAATCACCACATATATTCAACTAAAGAGAGACACTGATATGACCACGGATAAACACATTCCTTGCATTTTTTTTTCCAGTTGGAAATTGACCCACGTTTGGTTTGAATTAAAGATTCATTGCACTGAAACAAATAACTAAATGGAAAGATATGAGTCCCTTTGAAGAGCGTGCAAATCAAATTTAGGTGATAATTAGCAGCAGACAATTGAAACCTACTGTTTATTTGCACAGAACCTGATGTTACTGAAACACGGCTTGAACTCAGGCACACTGTGAACCAAGCAGCTGAGTTTTCAGGAATTAATTTAACAGTTTAATATCTGAGGTAGAAACAACCATGCCCTGAACAAAATGAGACAAATTTACATGTGCTCAGACCCCTCACTCCAGCTACTGTCCATTCCTGTACAGTTACTGCACTTCCAAGGCTTTATATGCTGTAATTTGTTTTTCCCCAAAATGCTCCTCTCTTGGGAAAGTGATGCATAGGGATGCCATAATTGGGAAGAAGAATAAGCGGCTCATAGACGAGTTATAATGAAGTATTACCTCCTATAACGTCTGCCCAACTTAGTCCCTGTTTGTTTAACTTAGTTTGCCAGGGAGCATAAATACTCGTGTCATCAGCTGCATGTTTGGCAAACCAAGCAGTTTTTTCTCAGGATGTGCTTGGCCTCAGCATAAGAGGAAGCACAGTTTTGCAGCACAAGTGAAGATGAGAAAAATGTCTCTCCAGCACAGAGCAGGCTAGAGTAGCAACTCCCATAAGATAGATTTGGCCAGAGCATTGAAGTGAAATTTTGGTGTATTTTTCACTTCACCACATGTTTTATAGATCACTGGGGTTTTTTCCAGTCAGCCTGAGCTACCACCAAATAGAAGGAGGATGATAAAGATTTTTAAAATGTTAGAAATTGTAGCGTTTTTGCGATAAAGGGAAATGGCAATCAGATTCATGAATTCCACAGGAAAAAAATTGCAATCCTCAAGACACAGATCTCCTGTATCAGGAGACTGGTCCCAGTTTCAGCTACTAAAGCCTTCATTCGAAAAGGGAGACAGTGTTCATTCCACACTCACTTGTATCTGCTGAAGTTAAGACCTGTGACAGTAAAATTTGATTCCTATAGGTTGTTATTGCCTCATTTTATAGCAATTTTCCATGACAACAGGGGTAGAGGGATGGCTGTGAGTGGGCAGAGAGGGGAACCCCTCTCCTGTGCAGATCCACCAGCAAGGGAGCAAGAGCAGCATCCCGGGCTGGGCATGCTGGAGGCTGCTGGGTCATTTCAAGAAACACCAAGGGCAGCTACTGAGAGGTTCTACTGTTGTCTGCAGCCCTGAGAATGGATCAGCACGGAGCCATCCCCCACCCGAGAGAGCCCCTTGCTCTGGTCCTTGCTCCAGCCCGACCCCATAAGGAAGCCGCAGAGCTTTCTCTGCAGCTCCAGATCTGCTGTTGCTAGGGAATTAAGGCAGACCCTCTCCTCATCACTCAGACAGGAAACTCTTGACCTTAACAATGAAGCTGTAAGGAGAGTGCTGTCCCACTCTACTTCCCATACAGGTGCCCAACTTGAGTCCTGTATCAAAAATAAAATAGCAAAGCCAACATGCTTTCAGGACTCAGGAGATAGGTTCTGCCTCTTTGGGGACAGATAACTCACATAATTTAGCACAGCTCCAGAGATCAGCTATCTCTGGCCATGTTTATGTACTTCAGAATAAATGTGGTTTTTCTTCAAGTTATTTAGAAGGTGATCCCATACACTTACCCCTCCACCCAGAGAAAGCATATTACCATTAAATTTACATATTACCAAAGCAGAATTATTTCTATAAAAACTAAGATTTTATTAATCATAAGTATGGTCACCTGAATTTTAGGCCTCACAAGAGGAATTGGGGCCTGGTCATCTGACTGCTTTACCACACTAACAGATTGCCATTAAAACAAGTCTTCAGTAAAAAAACACATTCTTTCAGCTGTCACAGCTAAAAGATCCTGTAAACCTTTCTTAGAAGTTTATGTTAAGATTATTTAGCCTGTCACAAGGTAACATATATAACGGAGGAGAGACCAAACCTCACCTGACGTACAGATCATATAACCAAATTTGTTAGAAATTTCAAAGTCCTGCCTGTGAGCTAGATGAGTTACTATCATAGGTGCATCAGTCTGAAGCAAGAAGAAATGATGGCTCTAACTGGCAAGGCTATGCTGGAAGAAGCCCTCATGTATTTTGGCAAAGAAAAAAAAAATCTTTATTTCCTTTAAGGAAATGGCACAAGTAATACCAGTAAAGGACAAAAAAAAAAATATATATATATATGTAAACACCCACACAAAAAAAACCAGCAAGCAAGAACCAAGAAAACCAAACCAAAAAAAGTCGAAAGACCCCCCCCTCCCAAAAAACAAGCAACCACCCAAGCACCAACTAAATCAGCCAACAATATGCCCTTCTCCCCTGAAAATAAAAGCTTTGGGACATAATAGAACACACTCCTTCCTACATTTAATAACATCTTCATGGATATTTTCCCTAATACAGCACTATTTATGAAGTCCACACTTTCCTCACATCCCAGGTCTTTCTAACCTCACACTGCAGCTCTCAGATGCTTCAGTTATGGCAACACAATGCTTGTGGGAACACAGAGGCAAGCAGCTCGTAGAAAATGTTTGGGCTAAAAGGGAGCAAAACCACCTTTCATGCAAGCTCACAACAGCAACCTTCAACAGGCTTCTGCCAAGAACAGGATAGGCACAGGGGATCAGGTATGGAGGAAGAAATGGCTCCTCAACCCCCCCTTCCAGCCTTCTCCAAGCAATTCACTATCTCAGTCTGCAGTTCTGCTCTTGTGTTCACTAACTGCAAATCACCTTGATAACACCCCATTCTAGTGACTTTTTATCTGGATACAATTGAGTTAGGCCTGAAATGATGAAACAATCTTAGCAGGGCTGCAAACATCATTAAATTACTTGAAAAGTAAGTCAAGTAATCTGCCATAAGATGATCAGGTAAAACAGAAGCAGTGTTGTGTCAATTCACATAGGAGTATTAACAGAGGTTTTGTTGGTTGGTTGGTTTTTTTTCCCTACAGAAATCCAATTAATCAAACTTTAATATCTTCTATTTTGGGCTGACACATTTCATCACAGACAAAAATAAAAATCAGTCGGGTGAGGGTTTCAGACTACAAATTAAATGTAGCTTGATTTTAGGAGCTGCAAAGACTGAAAACACAGGATTCTGCAAAAGACAAGTTTGGGTATAATTGTGCAAGCTATGTCCAGTCAACAGAAAGCCTGAAGCACTGTTCACAAATCATAGCCCTCAGCAGAAACCTTGTACAACATTTTTAATTACAGACACCAGCCTTTATTCTTCCCTACTTGTACTTTATCCATAAAGAACAGCAGTTTTACAGTGAAACAGCCCTGTAGGCCAGAATACACTGCAGCACACCAAATTTCAGAGAACCAGATTTATCCACCAGCCTCTGGCTGCATGACCACAAACAGGCAGCACACAGCTGCAGGACCAAGCTTCTCCCATCACAGTCACTCAGCATCCTTCATGCTCGGAAAACACCCTCAGGCACACGGTGTGATTCCCGGGGATGCCCCGTGCAGGGCCACCAGTTGGATTTCAAAGATCCATGCGGGTCCCTTCCGATTCAGCATATTCTGTGATTCTGCGCAGCCCTCCAAGACCTCCTGATCAATCACAACACTGAAATCCCCGTTTTCGTTCTTAAAAGGAGCAAACCGGCAAGAAACGCTTCCGAGTCCTTCCTTGCACCCTCCCTCCATGTAGTGGAAGCGTGTGGGGGCTGACAATGGGAAAGGAGGGCAGCAGGAACCCTGCACAGCTGCCCGCAGCCCCTTCCCACACTGCAGCACGAAGCACAAGCTGCTTCCTCCACCTTGTGGAGAACCGTGAGAATGATCTGCAAACCACGGCCAACCAAAAATTGATAAAATACACAATATTTAAAAAATTTTTTTTAAAAAAATCCTTTCCCCAGCCCAGAGTGTTCCAGAATTTTTGGAAATAGTTTCCTGTTCCATCTGATCTATCTTAAGTGCTTAAAAACTTCCTTTTTCTCTTATTAGTGAAGAACATCATTAACTAAACAAGAGATTCAGAGAAGCAACTGAGAGATCAGAAGCAACTTCAGAGAGCAACATTCAGAGAAGGAATGGTCAGATCTTAAGCTACTTGGGAAGTTGTAACATTTATTAATTGCTTCATCACTAGAAAGTCGGGAGAATCACCTCAGTCAGGGTGGGTTTCTTCATCTCATTGCGCTCAAAAGTCGCCACCAGTAAATATTATTGTTACTACACGAGACAGTAACTCTATCACTACTATCCTGGAACTGTTATAGTCTCAATAATAGTGGTTTTACTTCATTGGGGCTTATCTTTATTTCATGAGCTGTCTTGTTCTCATTTATTTCAAGTTTACATGACAGGATCAGATTCATCTTCACCTGACCAGCCTGTTTGTCAGGTTCTACTTTAGTTGATACCTTTAAAAATGCTTTCATGGGTTTAAAATTTCCTGCATTGCAACTCTTTTTGCTGATTTTCTGTTTTGTTTGTTTGGATTGCTTGGGGTGGGGAGCCTAGGGGGGATTGATGGGGTAACACTTCATTCAATTTACTTTTGACAGAATTACGATATTACCAGTTTCCCTGGCATATCCTTTCTTTCATTGTCTCAAATTTTGTTTGCTCTTTTACTGCTCACTTATCTTACAAAGATGTCTTGATTGAAGTGGCCATAACACCCACCCCAAGTAAAGTATGGTAACCAAATGTATTCGCTGCGTGTTAATTGCATAGGAAGCAGCAGTGAAATTAGGTTTTAAAACCAACACTATATTAAGACAGCTGGAAGAAATTCACACTTTGCAGTGCTATTGTGTCTGTCTGCCTACAGATCCTGTACATACTATGCTTTCTGAAAGGTAGTCAAAATGTAGGATAAAAAAATGCAGAGCAAATTTCAGCTTTTTTCCAGATTCTAGTGTTTATCAGTTCTCCATTCCTTCTTCCTTCTCCTGGGAAAAACAAAGTTGAAAAAACCTCAACAAAGCAAAGAAACCCCACACTCCTAAAAGCTCTTTATCCAGAGGTCCAAGTGATTTCAGCCTAAACTCACTCACCTGGCTGAGGGCAAAGGAGGCCTGAGCCCTGCGCTAGGATCAGCGCAGTCAGGCACCCACAGCCAGGGCAGGCTCTTACACCCAGCCCCAGCCAGTGCTGCACGTCCCTGCTTTGTGAGGGCCCTGTCCTGGAGGGTCTATGCATTCCTACATGCAGGAGAGGAAACACAAGGGCACAATCCCGAATACAACTGTTAGCGGGAACATGTACCCAAACTCCCTGCCCCTGAAAATGGCTGTGGCCAATACCAGACCTAGCAACTTTCATTACCACCTCTACAGGCAGCAGCTCCCAGTTGGACTTACCCTTTTCCCTGCTGTGGCTGTTCCGTGCCTAGCCAGCTGCATGGCAGATCCCCTTGCCTGCATCCATTACACCACAAAGGTACTGAATAAGTAATAATGTTTTTTATCACAAAGATTGAATTCAAGGGACAGAAAAAGCCAAGGCTCAAGTGTCCGAACAAGGACTGCCTAAGTTTGCCATCTGTGCTCAGAGAGCAGCTGCCAGCACCACTTTCCTCATGAGCTCAAGGAAGAGATCGAGACTGGAGGGGGGAGCTGGCAGCTACTGCAGCAGTGGGTAACAGACCAGGTAAAAGAAATTGTGGATGAGAATGGGCATAGAATATTTTTAATGGTGAAAAGAGATAATACATTAAAATGAAGAGCATTCACTGCATCCAGTGAACATTTTATGAATGACTGCCGGGAGTTAGAACTACAACATGTAGGAGACTCCCCAGCAGAGCATCAGTAGCTGCTGGCATTTGAATATTCATTCATGAGATAACTCTGCTAAAGATGACGCCTACTTTACTGACAGTTATTTTTTGTAAAATACCTACCATTTTGACTGGTAACAACCTTTTAACACCCTTCTCACAATATGTTCTCTTTCTAGGTCATAAAAAGCAGATATTAATGTATTTTTCAATACACACCATGACCTGTGTGATCCCATAAAGTTCAATTGAAAACTGCAGCCAGTACTGCACACTTAAATCACCTTTCTCCACAGTGTTAACAGAATATTATTAGCACAGAGTTGTTAAGGATGGATGGGACGACTGGAGGTTACCTTGTCTAAGGCCCCTGCTCAAGCAGGGTCACCTAGAGCATGTTTCCCAGGACAATGCCCGAATGACACAGTACCACAGGATTTCTGGGGCACTGCTTGATGTCTTAGTCAATCACTCCATCAGACCTATCTTAAATTGCCTCATTTCTTCCCTAGGCCTATAGTTTTTAGTAGGTGCTTTTGGTGAAGGAAAGGCATGGGATCATTGTTTCAATGCCCTCAGAGACTGCTGGCTGCACCACTACAGACACAGGAATAAATAGGGTCTGCCTATAAAGATTAAAAGGATAATTACTGCAGTACAAAAAAAGTCTGTGTGAAAGACCAACTGGCCCAATGCTGTGTAAGGGAAATAATATCTGGGGGGGAAACTCTTCACAATGAGATTTGGTTACATCTGTAAAACGTTAAAATATCCTCTCATTACTCAGGGCCCACCAGAACCACCTCATTTGGCACAATTATTTATTACTTCTACAACTGACCAAGTCCTTTACAAACTTGCCAAATAGGCAAAGCCAATTCACAGACTGACACAAATTCACCTCCCCACTGTGGCAGTGAATCACCACATACATTAAACAAAAAATTAAACTGATATGACTGTGGATAAATACATTCCTTGCATTTTTTTTCCAGCAAGAAATTGACCCGCATTTGGTTTGAATTAAACTCACTCATTGCACTGAAACAAATAACTAAATGGAAAGATATGAGTCCCTTTGAAGAGCGTGCAAATCAAATTTAGGTGATAATTAGCAGCAGACAATTGAAACCTACTGTTTATTTGCACAGAACATGATGTTACTGAGCTACCTCTGGAATGGACAAAGAGAGCTGCACATTCTGCTTTCCACCCCGCTTCTCATTTTTAAACCTTTTACACAACATTGTCAACTCACCAATGTCAAAGAAAGCTCCTGCAACCGTGTTAAGTAAATGAGAGGATGGAAGAAGTAAATGTAAATCCTCCCTTTTCTGTTCTAAAAAGCAATGGACCTTTAACAATTTATATCTGCTCCTTCTCCTCTTCCTCTCCACAGACACAACAAAACTGGATTTCAAGATAAATCTTGCTTTTGGATTGCAGTACAAACCAGCAGGTCTGTATCTGAGTAAAAGGTTTTAAGGCCATTTGTGGCCTTATACCTTTTGTGGCTTGGTTTACTCCAGTCTTCAGTCTCAAATTCTTCCAATGCCTGGACCCTGGTATCAGAGCCATAAAACCTCTACTAACACCTTCAAGTTTGGAACAGCATGGCAGATAGGGAAAAAAAAAAAAAAGTAAATTAATCCAGTTTTCCCTGCCATCAATAACCTCGCCAAACCAGCCAGGTAAGGAAGAAAATACCTTCACTCTGATTGGGGTAGATGCTAAACGCATCTGCATGCAAATAGCAGAGGGGGTCTCTTAGTTAGAGAGTTTACAAATTGAAGACATAAACATTAGTTCCTCCAAAAAGTATGGAAAATTTATGGAAAACGGGAACCCAGGTAAAATATGATTTTTTGTAGGATGCTTCTTCATAAAAATGGCTCTGAAACAAAACATGTAGCTTGTGACCAAACACTGCTGAAGAAATAGGTCAAAGTGACTTAACACTTAGAAGTATCCAAGAATCCTTTATTACTTACTTAGGAGATTAAATTTGATTGCCAAAGGATGAAACGAAATCAGAGTGGAGTGGCATCTCCCTTTTAGCTTTAACAAAATCACGTGTGTTAATATTTCACTTTAAAAAAAGCAGTCATCAACTTCCTGCAAAGTGAGATTTAACTCTCAGACTGATTGTCACACGACTAAAACTTCCCGTCTGGACAGATGAGAGTAACATAATGCATTTTCATAAAGGGAATTCTAACTACTCTATATCTTAACGCTGTATATTGTTTTCACTAAAAACTCAAAATTAATCGAACCACTGGGGAATATTTAGCCTCAGGAAAAAAACAGCATAGTAGCAAATAGATTCCATACCTTCCTTACCTCTTAGTAAAGACTTACGTTGTTAATAACACTTATTCAGTAGCATGCAAATACCTCCCCCATTCCACAATATTCTGGAACTGAGTCACAGTTTTTAGCAATGTTCTTGCTCAAATTAACATCAAAATTTGCACACTAGATAGGTTCTTCCACAAACAGCTTTCAAACTGTATTGTGAGCCCATCCTTGCAACTGTTAAGACACACAAATCCTCATCTGAGTAAAATATTTGCTAAATCCATTCTTCACCCAGGTGTCAAGGAAAAAAAAAAGCAGTGTGTTTAATATCATGTAATCTAATACATAAGCAGATACAGTAATGTACAACTTCCTGTGTCTACATTACATCCTGTGTTTTTGAAATCAAGTTTAAGTCATTTAAATCTCAGATCCCCAAAAACTCCATCCCACACACACCTACTCACCTTCCTCCTCATCTCTTTCAAACCCTGGAGCCTCGTCTCCTTCAGCCTCATGTGAATTTCCTTCTCTGGACACAAAGGCCCTGTTTCCAAGTCCCTGTTCCTGAGCACTCAGTATCAAGCCTTCCACAGACACAGCAGACACTCTATTTGCCCTTGGTAACAGAGGCCTCCAAAATCCCTGATTAATTTTGCCATGAAAGCAACATGGAATTGTTCAACCTCAGTAATATCTACTCCATGCATTTTTATGCTGTTGGCCATTTGTCAGCCCCAGATATACCCAGCAATAACACACTGTGAGATGAGCTACATCAGGTTTCCAGCGATGGTAACTCCACTCCCTGGGCAGTCCGCTCCAGTGGTGAATGCCTTCAGTGAAGAAATTCCTACTATATCCAGCCTGAACCTCCCCTGGCACAGTTTGAGTCTGTCTTTGTTCTACCACTAGTTGCCTGGGAAAAGAGATCCATCCCCACCCTGCATATATACATACATGTGTGTGCGTATATAAAAATAAATAAAACACATAAAAGCCTTAAATTCTGTTGCAGCTAGTAATACTTTTCCCCCACAAGGTAAGATATAAACTCTAGAAAAAAATAAAATGGGGTTTATCCTCAGCACGCAGCATGGCAACTTTAAAGGTTTTTGCTTTTTCATCCAAAATACTGGTTCAGCTGGACACTCTGTGTCCTTTGTGGGATTTCCTCCTCAGTAGAGGAAGCTCCTTCAAGCTTACTTGGTGTTCACCAATTGTATCTCATTATTATGCACAATTTGTTTCCATGGCCAATACAATAAGCAGTTGCAAGATTAGCAACGCTCACAAATGCTAATCCATAAATCACAAATAACTCAGTACACCCACCACTACTCATCTGAAACCTATACATGCATTGCTTCTATGCACCAGAGCTGCTATGAGCAGATCTTCACCAGACCTTGCTTCTTTTCTGCAGTGACTTTCTTTAACCAAAGTGAGAGCTGACGCCACATCACAAAGACAGTTTCTCCCGTTTCTTGAAGCTGTCTGACAAATGCATTGTTGTGAAAACTCCAAGGAAACGTGAGTATGATTTGAAAGGAAAAATGCAAAGGCTTATAAAAAAAACTTACTGAAGAGAGAGGAATTCCTCTAAGTTTTAAAATTGTTTACTTACCTTTCCTTGTACCAATCTGATTCTGGCTTTTTTTATTCAATCAGATTCTCAAAATGAATGGTGTTTTGACTTTGTAAAATCAGCTACGCATTAACACACATGCCCAAATCTTCAGAAATTCTGCCCCCAAAATTGGAATAAACATAACAAGCCCCAGTATAAAAATGCTATTGAAAAGCAATAAAAAAATACGCCATGTTCCTGTAACAAAGATATTCTCAGGTGAAGATACCTGCCCAGTAGACTTCACATAAAATGTCTAGCAATACAAAAGGTTTGCCTGGTGATTCTACAGGGATATGACAAAAAGAAAAAAAAAAATCAGCTCCAAGATGATTAGCCATCCTAGCCCATGAAGATATTAAAATAATAAGTAACTGATTTTATTCATTTTGTTACTGTCCAAATCCATGTGGTAAGCATTCAAAAAGCATGTTTATTTTGTCTCACTGACAAAATAACAAATACTAACCATGAAGATTTCTACCTTTCAACACTGCAGGCCCTACTCGAAGATGATAGACAGTGCCCTTCACCAAGGCTCCACTTCCATAGCCTCCAAAAATAAAGTGAGGAAGTTCCAGGCATAAGAGCTTTAACAGACCAGAGTCTCAGCATACTCTCTGAAAAATTCAATCACAGTAAGAAAAGGTTCATCACCCCTCTAATAAAAGTAGGAAGATTCATTGTACCACCTGCAATTGCAGCATCTTCTCACAAAATACCCAAACACAGGATCCATCACCAAATATAGCAGCTGACCCAAGTCAAACCTGCAGCATGGATGCAGTGGCTACTTGACTGACAAAAGCCCTCTCATCTTCCATCTCCCTGAGGCATCAGTAAGATGATTCCTCTACCTTGTGAAAGTACACAGAGGAGAGCATGTCTCAAGAACCTTGCTGTGGCAAGACTTCTAATACCAACAAAGCAGGATCATGGGCTCTCTTGTAAATTTGGAGATTAATATTATTGAGTGCACTTATAATGCCACATGAACCAAACCCTAATAGTGTATGTTCAAAAAGATGCAAAAAGAGCATGGAAAGTTGGCCTACTAAGTACATTACAACAGAGCTGCGTCATGAAAAGCAGAGGAGTAAGAATATTTTGTAGTCATATTACTTGAAATTGAGACCAATCATCTTTTGGAAATGTAAATATTCAACTTGGTTAAATCAAGACAATCACAGATAGACATTTTTTCCCAAATCTTTGGCTGTATTGCAATGGTTGTTTCAATTTGTAATCTCCAACTAAACATTTCCTATCCATGGATTAACAATATATTTACTGACTTGTGTCTTTTAACAGTATTTATCCAACATAACAAAATAAACTGCAATTTGTTATACTTTTTTTTTTTTACAAAACATTTTATAAATATTTTTACAAAATGTATACAAAGCAATTTCAAGTGAGACATACTTTACAAATGAAGGTATTTAAGCAAATAAAGTCCATACCACGCTGACAATAAGTGACACATCCTCTTTTAAGTGAAGTCAGTCTGTAAGGCCTCCCTACTCTAACAGATAAATTATACCAAAATCTTCAAAATGAACATAGTTTTCTTAATTGCCAGTTTAAAATTTGTTTTAATATTAGGCAGTATTAAATAACATTGAAATCACAATGCTGATCCAGCAAAATAATGAAAACATGTTTAAAGTCATGCACATTCACAATACTTTGCTGGACTTGAGCCCATATGATTAACAAACTTTTTTTAAGCACCACAAAAATACAATTCTTTCATTTACGGCTTCACCACGTACCAGAATTCCTTTAGAATTGAATTCAAGGAGTGAACAACAGAACATTAACAATCTAAGATCAATCTTACTAGGATTGTTCAAGGGGTTCCTCTCATCAGCAGTTCAAAGAAATGTGTCTGACCAAATCAACCACGATGACTTTTTGCTATTTGTCACTTTTTATATGCCATTGTCCCCCCTTCCCAATGAGACCCAATAGAAGACACATAACCTGACACTTCAGTGATGTATTTGCTGTAGAGGGCCTGGAAACCCCCTACCCATTTCGAGGTGGTACAATAAGCAAGGGGACTGATGAATGTGCAACTTCACTTTTTTTCCTCAATAAAAGAAAAATTTAGCTAGTTAACATACAGCTGTGTAACTTACTGCTCTCCTTCCTAAACAGTTCAGAATGGTTAAGTTTCCAAAATGAGAAAATAAAATATGCATCAGGATACACAGCCATGAGAATATTATTAAATATAAAAAGGCAATAGGTGAAGACTATCTTGTCAGTTTTGCCAATAAAAAAACAACTACTGCCTGGGAGTCTATTCTGTGGTCACCCAACTAAGAATTTAAAACTGGCAATACTTATTAATATTTCATACAACACTTGGGAATGTGGGTTTTTACAAACATGGACTTTAAAATTGGCACAATTTTTTTAAATGGCAATTAGAACATACAAAACCAGTACTTCCATTCACGTTGAAGGGGAAATGAGTTTTAAGGAAGTTCATCTTTCTCTCATTGCTTTCTCGATTTGGCTTCCTTTAGTGGTCAGACAGTGGACTGTAGCTCAATACTGAGTTGCACCGTAACGTTCTACTATCCCAAGGATCTAATTCTGCTTCCTACTGTGCCATTCAGAAGGACTGAATTACACAGCAGCAAATCCTTTTGGCTTCTCTCCTGGCAATCTGACTGACAACCACAGCTTGTCACAATGAGCCTCGTACATCACAAAAATCATAATCAGCAAGTCTGGAAAATGGCTGTAATGTTTCTGAGAAATGGCGGAGAAGTTCTGGGGGAGAAGATGAGCATACCTTAGAAACCACAAAAGCTGTATCCTCCTGAGCAGACATATGTACTACACACACGTGACAAACGTCAGTGCGCTTATGTGCACAAAAGCACTCATGACCAAAGTAAACTAGAACAAAGCAGCATGGGCAGCAAAAAAAAAAAAAGTCATAGATTAAAATAAATAAATAAAATAATAAGATTCTATCTTAACAACATGACAGCAAGCCAAATACAAACCATGCAATGGTTTCCCTTGGCTTTACAATATGAATTAATAATTACACTTTTTTGATATGTTTAAACAATGGGATTGCTGATCAACTTTGGTCTGTACATATCTTGATAATTATGACTGCTACGGTGGATGATTTAACATTCTCTGACAGCAAAAAGCAAAAAAATCAAAAATAAACACTGGCCTTTAAATTTAATCAGAGTAAGGCTAACATCCTCTTAAAATATAAGCTACAAATACAGTTTTCAAATAAAAGTGCTTTTGACACTTGGTCTGAAAAAAAAAAAAAACAAACAACAAATTAAAAAAAATATACCACTTCAGAAAGACTCAAGGCTGACTACATCCAATTATAAAATGCAAAATCTTTTCCTCAAGAGATAACATATATATGTATTATATATATAACTTCATGGCTCTATCATGGCCTCATCCTGTACACTTTGCTATTCACTGGCTTCCATTCTACCTTCCTTAGTCAAGCATTTATAACTTCATATCATGCCACTGTGACTAAGATCATATAATATCATCCCACAGACTAAAGTTACCCACTACAAATATATCAAGTACTAGTTTCTGCTCAGAAAGCAATAGAAAAGCACTTAAAAGTTTAAATCATGAAGCCTTGTAAACACACTGATGATTTCCTTCCAACTTCAGAATCCTAGAATACAGATTCATTAACAAAGCAAATAATCACTTCTGAATAGAGGTACAGTGGGTTTTCCAGAAAAACTAAAAATTTGATGATTTGTGGAAGAGAAGGGTAGGGGAGAATTGTTGCTTCCATCACTCTTTAAAAACATTTTCTTAATAAATATATCCTTTCAAATGACTGTGATTGTCAGTATATTACCATCTTACATAGGGCCTAACAACCTGCAACCTTGTTCTGTCGCAGTACTGCTCAATTATCAAAAGCACTATCATAATAATACTTGAAACAGTAAGGCCCTAACAGACTGCATTCTAACAAGGATTAACTTTACTTGGATATCTCACTGTAACCACAATGAGTATTGCTCTCAAACACAGAACAGAATCTAGTTTAGAAAGGTTAACCTTAAATGCATGTCAGGCTGTACTTGTGGTGTCATTCACATTTGCTTCTGCTAAGAGAAACATAACTTGTCCATGGTACTGTAACTATTAACACTCTAAGATACTATTTACAGCTGCTTCTAAAATAGAGTCAGTTTCTACAACACTTTCACTGTGGTCTGGAATAAATTTTTCCAGGCAGTTCTCTTGTGAAGCGATAGGTGAAAAATTAGGGAACTCTAATTCAACCGAGCCACTACTTGCCGCCTCATTTTGTGGCTGTCTCCCAGCTTTTTTAAGTTCCAAGATGTTTTTAAATGTAGTTTCTAAACTCTTACTGAGCAGTAAGTCTTGCTGGGGTTCACCAGAGCCTTTCCGGTTATCAGGATGCAAAACCTCATTCTTTGGAGAGCTCCTCAGAGTTTTGTCTTGAAGTGAATTATTACACGTTACCTTTGAGAAAGACTGAACTGTATTCCTTGATATTTTATTGTGTGTTCCATGACTGCCTCTTGACACAATTTTTGACAAGTCTTCAGAACTCGAAGAATTCTCAGCAGACTTGGCAAGATCTTTCCCACTCATCCTTTCTTCAGAAAGGGCCACGTATTGGCTCTCAGAAGAACAATTAGCTTTTTCAAACTTTAAAGCTTTAGTGAGGCTCTCAGATTTCTTAGTAGAAGCTTTTCCTTCTTGTGGTGTCAGAACGTTGTTAGGCACTAGAGGAAGTTTACTGTGATTTGTAGACTCTGCTGAGCTGGATTTTGGTCGGTCTCTGGCTTGGGTTTTGGTAGTCTGACTTCGAGAAGATAATGTTTTGCTAGACTGATGGTCACTTTTGCTGGACTGTGCTTCTTCAGCTGTTTTCTCAAATTGTTTGGCAGAACAACAAAAATCGGCCTGATAACCATCTGAAAATTAAGTAGCAACATTTTACTAAAATTACCTACACATCCAAGTAACTGACACTCCAACACAGTTTCAGACAACTGAAATTCAAATAACAACCACAGTTTACAGATCTGGGTCTTTAAGAGATGTTCATATGCTTAAGTGTTCTGCTGTGTACAGTGCAGGTGATTAGCACTAAATTAATCAGCACACTGCTCACGTATGTGCACTGTAAAACCAGATTAAGGGCATTTCCCAGCCTTCTAAATATGCAATATGGTCTCTGAAGATTAGTATTTTCTACAACACAACCTGTGAGTATCTTTTAAAACATGCAGATCATGCAGAACCTTCAGACATATCATCAATGTCATCTTACACAAATAATGTGTTTCCAGGTGCTATGTTTAACAACACCCCAGTTAAAAATGCTGCCATTTAAACGGACATGACACTCCAAGAGCAACACTTCATTAAGATGAACAAGAGCATTCAAGCTTCAAACAGTGCTGTTCTTTCTGGCTGCAAGCAAACGGAGGGATTCTTCTCTCTAGAATGGAGGCACTGCAGGAGTCATGACTGTTGTCAAAAGAAACCCAAACATTTCTCTGCCAAACACGTAAAATATTTTTTTCCCAACAAATAACTGCCTCAACCCTACAGAGTCTCTGGACTGTTGCATTCTGGAGTTATAAAAAGTTACCTTGCAAATGCTTATTCAGTATTCAATAACTGGAATCCATGGCAACCAGCGCCTCACTGTGGCCACAACTATTTTTAAACACTCCACACTTTATTTAGAAGTTAAGCATTACTTACCAGGATCCACAAGTGCAAGACGCTTATCCCGGGTCAGAGATGCTCTTTCCTCCTGGTTAAACATCCTATCAATCATAACCATTTCTGCAGAGGGATTTATCCGCTGGAGGAAAAGGAAAACAAAAACCAATTTCTGTAGTGACTCACTCATACGGTGGTGCCGAAGCAAAACACTGATAGCTTAGTTAACTTTCAGAGAAAAAGAAACTTCTTTTACTAGATACTTGCAAAGAGCATTCACAATTCAAGGATTGACTCTGACCCCAACCTCTGCTGAAACTCAATCTTGAAATATTAGTCACATTGTACTGCAAACTTTATTTGGGAAAGACTTTAAAACAGGGAATTGCTATTCCAGTTGTAGGAATTGTACTTTTTTGGGACTGAGTATGCTTACTACTGTATACACATTTTTTTTACTTCATACAGTATCCTTCTCTTTTAGGGGATCAACCAGCAAAAATCTTGAACTGGGACCACCCTGTCATCCTCCCTGCACTTCTCTCCCATCCCTGTAACCAGCTGGTGCAGAGCTGCATTTTGCTGACAATGCCTTCAAGCCACTTGGACCCATCCATCACAGAAAATGTTCACTGCACTAGGCCATAAACAGGCAACTAGTTTCAAACCTGAATGCGATGTGAAATAAACCTTTCAAAACTACTAAATGGGATTTGCCATACAACATACCAGATGCTAAAACAACAAATCTCAACCTCCACCCTCTCTTCGCACCTGCAAATACTTGCAAATATTTAATGGCGAGGATCTTTTACAATGCAACTGCTAGTTTTAACACCATATTAATTCTAACAGTTACATTATGTATTCCTGTCTCTAAATATCTAAATGCCTATTATATTCAAATTCAAAACTTTTCCAGGCTTGAAAACCAGCATGTCTGAAGTCACAATTACATTTCCTGATCCTTGTAAAATGGAATGTAAATGGATGTAAAATTCTTAAAGTAAGTTTGTCAGTTTTATTTTACCTCATACCCGGGACTGTGACAGCATTTAAATCAGAAGTACTTCTGACCAAGTTCCACCTAGCTGGTAAGGACAATGTTTTCCTAAACTGTAATACGATTTGGTTCCAATAATAATGCTGGAGGCCTCTGAATGGACAACATCAACACTATTTCATGTTCCATCAGCCACAGAAATACACAGAAATCACCCTCCTGCCTATCAGTGTAAGAGCAGAGCAGAAGCAGAGAACAGCAGTTCATGCGCCTGTTCTGTACGTATTTTTTTAACAAACTGAATCCCATCCCATAAACAAAGTGTACCTGGATTGTACACCTTACCATTGCATCTTCTATAAGCAAACATCTGTATTTGTTCAGCATAGCCTGCGTCCTCTTCAGAAGCTGTGTAGCTACAGATTCAAATTCGCTGTCCACTAGAAAGACAAAGTACACTTTCAAACACTGTTCTTCAATAACCTGCACAAATTTTAAAATATTCCCTTTCTTATTGCTCTAATTTACATTTACACACTGATTACAAACTCACTGCCAAATTTTAAAAAGAAAATTACCTTTTCTTAAATCTTCTTCTGTTGGCAGTGATCCCTGGCACACATGGTATGAAAGCAGTCTCTGAACTGCATCATTTAATGATCTGAACCGACTTTTATCTGGAGTCACAGCATGTACCTGATCCTTCTGTAATTGTTGCAGAATACTACAAAAAAAATTTATATATATTTAACATACTGTACAGAGTTTTTACACTGACAAAAGTAAAAATCACGGTTTCTGCAACAAAATTACAATGAAATAATGACTTACAAAGCTCCTTTAGTTAACTGTTTAGCAGCAGGCCTTTTCTGTCCAACTAAATGACCATCCACCTAAGTTCAAAGTAAAAGACAAATTACAATATATCCCCTAATTTGCAAAGCTTACATTTCAGGATTTGTTTCTGTCAATTAGGTACATCACCAACATTAACTGTAACCACCACATAAGTGTAAACACTTTCAATTATCTCCTATTTTCACAGGCCACTGTATCCACAAAATAGGGAAGTGACATAAACCAAAGGTCTGAAATGCTTCTTGTAGACGAATTCCACTGTTGTGCATTAAACATATTTCACTTCAAATTTCATTTCAAATTTAACAGGTACAAAGAAGGGAAGGTGCAACTAAAAACTCTTAGAAATAAATCTGCTCCTACATACTGTCTCTGCATTTCTCAGAAGACGTCATCTTGCCTGATATTGATGGCAAGATGCTATCTGTGAGGAAAGCAGGCTAAGGTTCTGCACTTAAATTCTCAAAAGCCACAGTGGCTGGGGGAGGGGGGCCGGGGGGGTAGTAAAAGTCCTAAGAATTCTTTTTCAGCGTCAATGCTACAGATACGCTCATCAGGTAGAGATCTGACTCATTTTCTCCTCTGCTTAGACATTTAATGAAATTAAGATTTTTCCTGGGAACACTCTCCTAAGACCTGAGGCTCTCTGAGGGGGTGAAGACTCATGGCAGGCACACTGGAATAAGATTTGCCTCAAAAAGCCTCCAGCTTCAGAGCATAAAAAGTAGTCACCACCAGGCAGAATGAACATTTGACCAACTATTACACAACCAGGCTGACCTCCTAACTGAGCACTACTGTACCTTCTGCTCTACTTGTACATCAATAAGACATGGAAAACATTCCTGTCCTACTGTACTGACAAGCACATTTACAAATAAAAATTCTAAGTCAGATCGTTGCCAAAAAACCTCATCCTGGACAGTGTTTTTGTACATACTTGCACTACATGGGAGAACTTTTGATGGTAAGAAGAGAAGACTGCAGTAAAGAATAAAACAGACAAAGACCAGGTGGAACTTTTCTGCTACTTCTCACAAGCCACTGTCCCCCAATCAGCTAGAGAACAGCTGAGTTTGTAAGAAACAATGAGAAGAGTACGTCAAGCTTTTAGCCAGCTCAGTGGAGAATTGTTGTTTCATACAAAATTATCTTCAGGCAACAGTACGGTCAGATGCCACTCTACTGAACTGAATCTCAAAGCAGCATTCAGTGTATAAATTTGAAAAATAAACAACATTTATTATGTCAAGGTACAATTTGTCAAGTTTGAGGGAGTTCAGATACTCTACAAAAAGCCTACAATGATTCCTTACTTGTTTGCTCACTGCTTTTCCCCACCCCAGTGGAGAGGAGAACTAGGAAAAAGTAAACCTTGTGGGTTGAAAAGAACAGTTTAAAAACAGAAACAAAACAAAATAATATAGTAATGATAGTTACTGTAAAGTTTGAATGAAAAAGAGAAAAAAGGGAAACAAGCGATGCCTAATGCAATTGCTCAGCACCCTCTGAGCCAATGCCCACCCCATTCCTGAGCAGTGATCAGCAGCTCACAGGCAATTCCTACATTTATATACAGACCATGATGTTCCACAGCACGGGATGTTCCTCTGGCCACCTTGGGCCAGCTGTCCTGGCTCTGCACCGCCTCAGTGGCACAGCACGGCCGTGACTTGCAGGGTAAGCACTGCTCAATCACTGAAACACTGGGGCATTATCAATGTTATTCACATCCCAAATCCAAAACACAGCCCTGTGCTACCTACTAAGAACAAAATTAACACTATACCAGCGAAAACCAGGACAGACAGGGGAACATAAATAGAAGTACTCTCTACCTGTATACTCTGCTGAGCTGATGATGATCCTATCACTTTTTCCTGTGGCTGTGCTGTCCCTAAGGATTGTTGTATGATTTTTCCTCCAGAGTCTTGTCCTATAAAAGAAAGTTAAAAAGATTCTTGTCATCCTAAGCAAGAGAAGAATAAGTTTGAGTACCTATCCTGGTAATTTTACTTGAGTTTTTAGGAAAGATACATCTTACGCTTAAAAGCATTCATGCAACTATCCTGTGGAGAAGTCAGCTCAAAAATTAAACAGGACTGATATTTTGTCCTGAAAACCACAGAAATCCTCAGATATAAATCACATCTCTCCGTGGCACTGCAACGCAAGAAGAAATTCAAGTATTGTAAGTTTAGTGTTCCAACAATTTACCTAAAATCATACAGCAAATTTTATCAAGCTTTTCAGTACTAACCCTCCCTCAAGTGTATCACCCAAATTTTTCTGGAGCTCCTGGAGGTACCTAGACAGCAAGCATATTTTTTCCCTCAGATGTTTTTAGATAGGCAGACTTCCTCCAATTGCTTTGCTTCATAATCCAAAGAGCATCTTAGCAGTCATGCTACATTATAACCAAAACAAGTAAGAATTTATTAGGTTTTTTCCCCAAAGACACCCAGCATACTGGGCAGATTGTATAGAATTGCCTGGACAGCTTATACGTAACAATACACAAAGGAAAAAAAAGCAAGGCAGAGTAGGACCTTATTCAAAAGGTTACTTATGTACAAAGAGATCAGGAAGGCTACTGCATTTTTCTGCTTGCCTTGAATGTAATGGTTTTGTTCTTTCAGTAGCACGGTGCTGCTTGAAAAGCTGCTATTTTGCCATGAACAATGCATGAACTATTCTAACTGAAAGGGACACACGAACAAAGTGAGTGATGACAGCCTGCACATAACCTTGTAATACCAACTTCTCTTCCCTCTGTAACTGAAGCAGCCACCAAATTCAACTTTCTAGAAGTTTCATGGAATTTTAGCAAATGTCCGTATTTTGAAAATTACTTATTTCTATTTTCCTAAGCTGAAAAAAACCCAAAATCAAAGAAGGTACAATTTTGGATTTTATAGAGGGGAGAAATAATTGCTAATTGTGAAGATTAAACTTTTCACTATAGAAAATGAAGTGCCATGGATGGGAAAAATCAAAGTACACACTCAAAACTGAAAAAATATAGCCTGAGTACTTCTAAAAATAAAATTCCAACAACCTTTAGAGCCTGTGGGCATGAGGCATCAATGTAAGTCTGACATACTGAAGAAGAACAAACCTCTGTTGCTGGAGAAAATTAAGAAAATTATGTTAAAAAGACCTTAGTTGACCTGATAGTGTGTTGCTCAGGAGACTTGTTAGCTGAGGCTGTCTCAAATTGTCCTGCGTCTTCGATGCAGAAACTGGTGATGTCTGGTTCACAGCCTTTTTCTGTGCCACATAATAAAATAGAAAACAAATTTTTTAAAAAATCACAGTGAAATATTTACTGAAAGCTTTAAGAAAAACAAGGAAAAGGCACCTAAAATTCATCTCTATATATACTTTTTTAACTCCAAACTCATCAGTGGTGAAATTTCACACATCTCAATCCCTCCAAGTTCAAGAACTTTATAAAGTATATCAGAGAGCAACAGAAATGACACTAACAGCACAAATATATACCAGTTACATTCTACAAGGCCCCTGATTTCCCTCTGCAAGTGGCCCTCAGCTTCTCATAGCTCCACAACTGCAAGAGGACAAAGTTGGTTTCCCAACAGAAAATACCCACAGCAGAACAAACCCTCTGCTGCGTAGCAACTAAATGATACATGGTTTAGTATAAAGTACAACGTTTGAAATGCAAGTACAAACAAACTAAAATGATTCTGGCAAATACTGGCAGAGATGTTCTCTCTAAGGTCCCATCTACAGCTCTGAAATCTCCGCACAAGAACAAAATGATCTTTTACAGAATTAAGACATGCTTTGTCTTCATAACTGCTGAAACTCACTGACCCAGCATATAACCTGCAAATAGGAAGATGTAGACACGTGAAGACAAAGTCAGACAGGCCTCAAATTACTCATCTGCAAACAAAATGTTACAACCTGCACCAGAGGTCTTGGCAAAGACTACAAATGTGTTTCTACAACATGCCCATACTAATTTTTTTAATACACATTGTTTTCTAAGACATTATTTCACTGCAGATTTTGGGTTTGGTTAAAAAAAAAAAAATCCATCAGTCCTTGGGAAAAAGAGAAAGATCTAAGTAAAAGAAGTCAAAGAAAAACAAGAAAGTTCAAATTCGTGCAAATGCATTCTGAGAGAGAGACCAGTATTGTAAAATGACGAAAAAAATGAAGTTAAAGAAAAGGACAAAAATTGAATAGCTTGGTGCTAATCATGTGAAAAGTCACCAAGTTAAAATTGGCAGTTCACTCTGGAACTTCACAATTTTTTTTTATTTTAAACTTGACTGTTTGTAATTGATGAAAAGAGAAAAATTTGAGTTGAATATATACTGTAAATGTATCTACTGGACAAAATAGATCACACTGAACCTTAAAAGTGAATCCTAATTTTTTTTTAACTACTAGCTTGACTTCTTAGAGGTTATTTTTTTTAACATTATGCTTTTACAAACTGCTTTAAAAGGTATTTCTTTTTAAGGATTCTAAGAAACATTTCTTGTCTTCGCATCAAATTTGAAAGTTTCTAACTGCTCCAGACACACATAACAAAAGCGCCAATATGATAAATAATAAAAGGAAGCCCAAGAAACCTTTTCATCTCTAATTTCAGTAAGTCAAACCTTGAAAATGCATAGGTTTTAGTGAGGTTAAAAGACTTAAGTGCCAAGAATGAACCTGAGCCATTACATCTAGCCTATGCTAAGGTTTACATGAGGGCTCGTGATTGTTTAAATTTACAGTGCCCATTCCTTTACATAGGAGCAGAAACAGACCAATGCTAAGCACTTCTGAAAACAGTACTATAAATCACCAACAAAATCTTTGGAATTAATCGAAGTGACAGAGTTGTTCACTCAGTGACAGATTTAGAAAATACAAATACAATTTAACAAAAAGTAGAAAAGTGAAATGATGACTCTGGGCTACTGTAATTTTCAGCAGTTCTGCAGTATTTGTAACAATACAAACCAGCAAAATTAACATTCTGTGCATTAACAAGATTTTAGCACAGCTTAGAAGCCTTTCTTCAGCTACACTCTCAAGCAGCTTTCATACCTGGCCAAAGGCAAACTGTTGCTGTGTTGCTCCCACAGACGTGTGACTAAAGGTGCTGACAGACTTGGAGGAGGATGCTGGAAGACGATGCGATGCACTGACGGCAACTTGAGCTCTGCTCTGGACCAGCTGATCTCCTGCAAAGCTGCCTCCCGATGCGACAGACTGAACAGACGCTCCCAAGCTGGGGTGCACTGACCCAGAAGAACTCGCAGCAGCAAATCGATTAGAAGCTGACATATTCGACACCGTGGACTGCCCAGGTGACATGGTGGTAAAACTCGATCTGCCTTGAGAAACGTTAGCTTGGCTGGGTGACAAATGCAACACTGTTGGCGACGCCTGCTGCAGTGGCACCTGTCCACCGACAATTTGGGAAGTTCCATGATTTACTATAACTTGGTTTCCAGGAGCTGTGAATGTCTGGCCTGAAACAAGCTGAACAGCTGTGTTCTGATTATTCAGCATCTGTCCTGAATACGACTGGTTGGCTCTTAGCATGTTTGTAGAGTTCCTGTTGAGCATTACATGCTCAGCAGACACTTGGCCAGGAACCAGCTGGGAAGGCTGAGTCTGAAGAAGTTGTCCATTTATGGCCTGGACATGATGAACTGAATTAGAACTAACAGACAAACTTGTAGGTATGAGGAACTGGTTTTGAGGTGCGTGAGGCTGTCCCATAGGAGAATGGATAACAATACTACCTCCAGCATTGCTAACTGTCTGAGGCGTTACTGATTTTCTTGTATTTTGTTGTTGATTAACAATATTAACAGACATATGAGGACCAACTACTGAACTTTGAGGTGAGCTTGCAGAAGCAAATGGAATCCCTTGCTGTACATGATGTTGCTGTATTCCCAAGTTATTCACATTGTAAGCAGTCTGCTGACCCATCTGAATAGGCTTTGGTTGGATATTAATAGGAACTTTGTTAGAGTTTGGTGCCAAACCCCTTTGAATGATGATATTATGGACAGGCAACGAAGTCTGAAAATTTGTGCTGTTAAATGGAACAGTTACGGGTTGTGCTACTGGACTTGAACTTGAGTTACTGAACAGCGAGTTCCCATTTGGAGTTTGTCTATGAACCAAGAGGCCACTGCTCATGTTTGCAGGTGCTTGCTGACCATTGCCTTTCAGTATTATCTGAGATCCATCGAGGTTGTTGATGGTCATCATGGAAGGTTGATTACTAAATGAACCAATCAGCTGTATCTGCCCAGAACCACTAATCTGGCTGCTATTGGACAAATGCTGGCCGGGAACACTAATTCCGACGTGTTGCATAAAGCCATGTTGCACACCGACTGTATTGCTTGCAAAAGATGCTCCAACAGGTTGCTGTACCACTTGAGTAACTCCTATAGGTTGCAACGTCTGACCTGAGTAATTAGAAACATTAGAAGCCTGAGTAAAGGATGCTGATGAAGAAGGATGAAGCTGAGCTTGTGCAAACTGTTGGCTAGAACCTACACTGGCATCCAAATATGCCTCTTCCGCCAAAGTCTGTTCAGTAATATTGGCCTCCTGCAAGGACTTCTGAAGAATATCAAAAGGCTGATCCTCAGTAAGATCAGGTAAAGGAGAAGACACAAGTTCATCTTCAAGAAACTGAAGGCTACTGGACAGCTGCAGTCCATCACTAGGCCCCTCTCCAAGCTGACCAGTTACACCTTTTACAGACGACTTAGGATCAGTGTTCTGAAATGCAAAAAAAAGAAATAAACCACTTTCAGAAATTCCAGTATCTGCTTTGTTTCCTCATCAGTTAATTTTTCATGCAAGCCAACTTTCTACACAAAATCATACTCTTCCCATAGCATGTGCAGGGTGATGTTGACCCCGTACAGTGAGCCAGCACAAACAGGTCATGGATATCCTGCTCACACCGTCAGATCGCTGGAGATGCTTCTCTCCTTTCCATTCTCAAATCTCTCAATACACGGCACTTAGCTCTGCAGCTGCACTGTTTCAAGAGGACATGAAATGCGCTCTAAGTGCCATTTTCCCTTCCTCAAGCTGAGCACTCTACTGACAAAAGGATAAAAGAAATGAGGGAAAACACCTCCACTCTAATTCAGTTGAGGCAAGGCTTCAGTAGCAACAGTAGAAGCAGAGAAAAGGCAGAAGAAAGCTTTCCTTTCACTGACTTCTATCAAAGGAGATTCACCTCCAAAATCCTACCAGCACATCTATAATCACTTAGTGTAAACTAGTGACCATTTCATAAAGTTAAGGCATTATGCCAATTCCTTGTTTAAAAAAAAATTTAGAAACAAGGGAGTACGAAAAAAAAAGTGTTAGAGACTGTAGTTTATGTTCATAAAAAGATTATTGAGAACTACAAACATCGGAACTACCACAAATATTAAGTTGCACCTTTAATGAAAAAATCCTTCAAATCCACAACCCCTAAAACTGTGATAAGGACAATCAAAACCTATTTACCCTGGCCTCCTGTCAAGATTTTCCTAAAACAAAGTTCTGCCCAGAAATTCTAGACAGCATAAGCATCAGGTTTCTGCAGACAGAATGAGAAATTTAAATGCACAGTAATACCTGTGATAGTTTTAAGTTAGGCAAAGCACACCTTTGTTAATTGCATGATCACATATCAGCTACTCAGAAGCAACAACCAGTTTCTTTTTAGGTCAGGATAAATGGAAACTGTGGGTGTGCAATTATCAGTCACATTCATACTCAGAGCCTTCACTCCTTGAAGGTCATAGACGCTTGTTTTCATCTCATGTAAACGGTGTGAAGATGCTGCAAGCCATAATTATCACATGCACTGATGTCCCCACCCTAACTTCAGTTTCCCAAGCATATTTATTCAGAATTTTACCCCAATCCGTTTCTGAAAAACTTGTGTATTTTCTGAAACTTCAATCATGTTTTAAAATATTAAAAGATTTTTCTTAAAGAGTAGATAAAATATTTTCAAGTTACAACTATTAAACTACAGCAAGCTTTTAACATTTATGTTAACAGAGGAATTAAACCACTGCTTAAATGTCTCTGTGTCTGAACCTCAGGAACACCTTCAAAGCAGGTTCTCAACTGTACCTAGCTATCATCGAGCAGAGTAAAAAGGAATCACTAATCAGGCCATAATTAGGACTCTTAACTGTCAGGTTCTGAGGAGAATTCCCTATTGCATCTTTAAGGTGTCTCCAAGGAAACGACCAAACTGAAATCTTTTGCAACTGTGTAAACTTAAACAGTTCCACTAATGCTATTCCAGTTACTACAAACAATATGACTATCACTACTCCCAATAATAACACTAATAAATAATATTTCATGCAATCAAGATTAATAGCTTAAAACTCTCCCACTGGAACAGAGAATCCCAAATTTCATTCCCTGCTCCCAGGACTATTTAAAGTTAGACAACCATTTTATATGCACAAACTGGAACCTTCCAAATTAGCTTCTGAATCACTACTGTCCAGATTCAGAAGGGCCACGCAGAATACCATGCTAATTTCAAGAAGAAATCAAAGCCTCTGCAGCTTCATGAATCTGCTGACCAACAAGAAGAGTCTTATTCTCACTGGCTCCAGGAATATTCTGCTCTCTTATGCTGTCCTATTATACTCTAACAGGAGAATGGGAGCAGCCACCCAGTACAAGCCAGGTAACAGAGCAAGGGCTGGGGAAGCCTCTCATGACAACTGCCACAGGAAACCAACCTGGAATCAGCAGAGACGATACAGTCTCAATCAACCCAGGGAAGGTTGGGATGGGGCACGGGAGGCAGTGTAAGGGCGTGGGGAAGAATGGATAGTGCTTTCTTTTCCTTCAGTCTGCAGGAACTTCACCTTGTTTGCGTTAGGTGTTGGCTGAGCGTGCTTACCAGCTGAGGCACTGAACCCTCGACACTGGATTTGTAAACTCTGACACCGAAAGGCATGAGACAGGTAGCAAGATAGTCAGTCCTGCTTCATGGTAGCAATTCTGAATATATACAAAGACAGAACTTTCAGTGTCTGCAAAAATTTGAACGACAAAAGCCTCAGAAGCATGTAACTTTTCAGGTACCCCATTTTATAAGCAGAGACTGTGAAACCATCTGTTTATGGTAACACTTGTTCCTTCCCAACGAACTGTAAGAATCTGTACTTGTAATCAAGTCATTCTTCACTTATGTCAGCACAGGCGGGAGAAGGGAAGGGAAGATGGCACTGGTGTTCCCTATGAAAATATAAAAGGATGAGGACAGAGCATGCTGAGAATTAAACTGTAGTATGTCATCCTAGGAACATACACTAGGAATCCCTGCTCCTCTGATCACCTGCCTTCTAGATTACCTACCCACAATCACCAGAAAGCTCGTAACTTTCACCAAATATTTTTATTTCTTCCAACTGCTGCTCCCAAAGCCACAAACCCATCTCGTCCAGAATCTCCCACTGCTCCTCAAAATTACTCAAAGAAACTCACTTTCTGAAAATACACCAGAAACACCTAGTCATACTCATCAGAAGGACGTCTACAAAGAACAGCTAGGAAGTCTAGGCTATGACAAATGCATGTCATACATATGTCACCCTTTTTCCCCCAAACTCGGTTTTTCTTAGGATAAGTCCTCAAATCCCACCTCTGCCAGTGCTGCATACAGGAAGCTGCTGTCTGCTAATGGCCAGCCTGGTACCAAGTGAAACCACTGTTCCCCATCAGCTGAAAACTGGGCATGCCCTGTCACTCTTGGTACCCTAGTGCTTCACCATGATCTCAACCAGCTTGTCTGTTTCTTCTACAATATTTAATAACAATCCTGAAAGGGGAAGGACAGGACAAACACTCACTTCCCATTACACTACTGTGCCTACAGGAAAGTCACTAGTTCTTCACACACAGATTAACAGTTTTCAGAATTTCTTCATGCCAATTACTTAAGGTCCGTACACACAAGTGTATCCATGTATCTGTTCTGAACATAGGACAAACAGACAAGAGTCAAGGTAACAGTACAACAGAAAGAGGAATTACCAAGAGAATACTATTCTAGGTATTCAAATAACTTAATTGTGGGATTAACAATTCAGTTGTTTTAAAAAACACACCAATGAAACCAAAGCAATATGGGTCTGAAGGGATCTCTTAGGTCATCCAGTCCAATGTTCTACTCAAAGCATGACTACCACACACACTAGAGCAGATCAGCCTTGAATTTAACACCAAGGATTGGGATTCTATAACCTCATTGTGTGACACATGGTCCAGGGCTGCAATACACTCCTGGCAAGAAGGAACACTGAAGACTTTTTGCAACACCTAGTAAATTTAAAGCGACTTCCCTAACACTGAAGTTACATGAAAGACACATCCCAAATTATCTCCTGAGTCTAAAGAAAAAAGATAGAAAAAGACAAAAAAAACCCCCACTCATTAATTTTAAAAAACTGCCAGCTCAGAATCTACATACAGTAAGAAACAAAAATGCATCCTAACATACACAGGAAGCATATGAATGAGTAACTTTCAAAGTTTATCTTTGAGCTCTACTACACCTACAATCACTAAAGCCATGAGTGCAGTTTACCGGCAAGAGCTTTTACACCAGAGAGCATTTTCACTGCTCAGCAAATTGCTTTACATATTTACAAAACACTCCCAACAGTGTAGTATTTTTCAATTAATTCCCCACTGAAATACTTAAAATACTAACAGCACAAGATAGGTTCTATGTTAGTATTCAGAGTTTTCATATAAAAATGCTGAAACTCACATCTACTTCATGCAGTTTATAAAAGCCAAGTAAAGCCATCAAGGAGCATGCAATCTCAATACTAATGAAATTTATCTCCTGACCACTTACATTGGAGTTGGCGAAAATTGAATTTGAGTTGGCTACAGAATATTCTGCATTGGTCAAGTCTTCATTGCTCTGGTAAAAGACAAAAATCATGTTTAGAATTAATATACTCAATGAAGTTTATCTATGTCTAACACACAGCAATACTACTTACAGATTTACTACTAGGTCCATGTAGAAAATAATTCAGCGCTTGTGGGTCCCTGAAGGGGGAAAAAAAATAAAGAAGTTAACACTTTTTGGAAGTCCTTTTTACTAATGAGGCTAGTTTAACTAAGCCACGTACTGTACACATATAAATCATGTTTCTAGTAAAAACACATCTTTCATTGAATCCAATGCAAAGCTGACAGTTTACATCATTGGGGAACTGTGTTTCTGTATCAACACAACTTCCAGATGCTGATCATATCTGCTGCCATTTTAACAAGGTATTTCAAGCAAATAAACTATGTTGATCACAAAATTTTGGTTGCACTCTACTGCACTCCCCTTTATGAGGGTGATACTCATATTCTCTTGAAAAACATGGTGTTTTATGACAGCACACAGTACAAAACCTAAGGAATATACTACCACCAAATAATGTGAGAACTAAAACAGGTACCACCTCTTCTACTGCTAAACTGTAATGCCTTCTTTAGCTAGCATCAAACAGGGTATTTACAAACCTGATTATTTGATAGATCTTCTGTCATCTTTGACACAAGTTAATAAAAATTTATGATTGCCAGAGTAACAGTCCCCTCATGAAGAAAAAGAGGCACCTTTTCCAAGTGAAACCAACCACAGAAATAATTGACTTAATATTATGAATTTCAGTGTATTTAATTAACTTAGCACTAGCACTAAATAAAACTCATATTAAAAACGTAGTCTGACAGAATGAGCATCAGAAATTGAAATAAATACAAATAGATTAATTTAGCTGTACATATAGACCAAGTAAAAAGAATAAAAGGCTGTGTTACATGGGATTATTCAAATACAACATTTATATAGCATTTCCCTTAGCATAAAGAGTAAACTGACAGGATTTCTTTGATTTTAAAACATGTTTATTGATTAACAAGTAATAAAAAAGAAACAGGAGATTATCATGTAAAAAAGCAGTAATTAAAAATGTCTCCTTCTTGCTTCATAGTCCTAGAAAATAAAGAGGCATAAAGTCAAAGATCTTTCAGGTTCACAACTACTCTTCTAAAAGGACAAACACACCTCTTCTACTTTTTTTCGTTTAAAAACAAACTGTGCTAATGAGTTTACAAAAGATATGCCAGACAGTACTTAGCAGAGACTTTATGGTACTATTATGCTTACATTATCAAAGTGGTTACATGTATTTTAAAATAAAAAATGTCATTTTCAAAGTAGATTTCACTGAATTTCAAAATTTAGGAGCACAGAACTCATTATCTCATATAGGGTTCTATTAGGCTCATGAATTTTATCAGTAAAATAACCAGGCTATTTAATACTAATTACCCTTACCGTCTTTCAATCGTGGAAAATGCAATTAAAAATTAAGAACACTTCATCACCTTAAATATTGTCTTCAGTATGGAAGGAATTTTAAATGGCACTTACCAAATCATAGATCAGATTAAAAAAAAAAATGTTTTCCATTCTTCTAGATACTTAAGACAATAATTGCTGCCAGCAGCAGCAAGAACACTGTAATTTTTCACACAAACACTCATCTGTATAGAGAGCACTTCATTTTCTGGACCACCTGTGATCTCGTAGCAGGATCTTCATCATTCATGCTCATGACAGAGCACTTAATTGTCCCATGATCATCTTTATGTTCCAAGCAGGAAGTGTTTTCATATGGCCACAATAAGTAACCTGGCACAACAGTTACTCCCCAGGATGTAACCGAGCCTCTACGGGCACTGCTTTTGCTACAGCATCCAGAGCAACCCTCAAACTACCGCAGCCACTGCGGGCGTGTTTTGATCTTTCTGAAGTTAAAGCTCTCACTGGTCTCACTGGAAGTTTTCAGGTGTGTGAGAAAGGTAAAAACCCTATTTATTTCCTACACTTCAGACAGTAAAAAATTCTTGTATGAACCAGGAATGATCTTTTAGCAGCTGCTCTGAGACTGATTTCTTATTTCTATGAGTCTAATTTCTAGCAGAGTTTGAATAAGGTACTGGGCATGAAAAGCTTAATTCTCTTCTTGTGTTTTATATGCATTTATAGCATATTATCTGCTCTTGAATACTGCCACAAATGATAGCCAAAGGAAGGCAACTTGTCACATACACAATCCACACAAAACTTGCTCATGCTTCAGCTATCCTAATTATTTTTGGAAATTGCCACAAAGAATTATAGAACTCNCTCCAATTTTATTAAAATCAAGTATCTTTGACCAAAATGCTGGTAAAGTCTCGTTTGTTGTGAATATACAACATTACAGAGAGTTTTTTTTTTTCTAACACTTAGATTCAAATGTCTACTATTATTAGTAGATATTAAATCTTTAAGTATTTATAATTAAGAAAAGAAATTTATTTTTCCCTTAAAATACAAGCATAGTATTGATAAATTATCTAGTTCCAGTACTCAAAAAGATCGAGATCTTTGGGATTTTGATTTTAAAAAAGCCACTTGCAGTGAAGTTCGTAGCAACATCCCTAGTAACATGCATCAACACTGATCTGGTATTACCACCACCTAAGAAGAGAATCCATTCTCCATGAACACACATTCCTTAGCCTCTCCTGAGGAGAACATCAGGAAGTGGACTGTCAGCTAGCATCCATGGGGACTGAAGGCTTTGCAATCCACACAGCTCCACGTGGAAGACATGCAGCATTCATTGCTGCTCATTTCATGGCAAGTCACCTCATCTTTAGACAATACTGAGACAGAATCACCTTCTAGAAGACGAGTTTGCAAAATTATTATTCCCAACTTTTCTGCAATAATTCTTAGGGAAAACTTACCCAATAAGATCAAGGAGACAGGATTCATCATCATCATCATCCATGACAACTAGAATAAAGAAGGAGAAGATATATATTTGATACGTATCTCAAAATCAAATTCAATCACATGCAAAGATTTACAAAATCCCATGCAACGTTTTACCATCCAGGGGGGTTTTAGAATTGTAAAGCAGAGAAAGACAAATGATTAACCAAACTTATTAAAAAGAACTTTTATGACTTAAAGTAGTAAAAATTTCAACACTTGATGCAATCTAAAACTCCAGTTAAAATGCCTCTATAGCAATTTATTCCCAGCTAATCCCAGTGAGGGAATAACCAAACACTACAGAGCCTACAAAGACTCTGTTACAAATTAGTGGCTGTAATACTGAGCAGCCAAAAAGGTAAATAAATTTAGGTCAGTGTCACAAGACGCTGCTACAGTCTAGAACCAAAACTATAGTCAAGACATGACTAAGCATTAAAAGAAACAGTTTTCTAAAAGACCTTTCTTAGCAATAGCTAAGTGACAATGTGGCCACTTCCAGTTTCTCCTCAGCAATATTCAGGAGTGTACTTAACTACTGTTTAACAGTACAGAGTTCTGACAGTCCTTTCAACAATGGGAAGGGAGGGAATTTATGTGCACTGCCCAACCTGAGGGCAAGTATCCAATGCAGAGCATTTTTAGCCTCAATGTCACACCCACCAACTCCTCACACACTGCCTACTCCATCAGGGACTGCTGCACCAAAAACTCTCACACTCACCACCCCCAACCCCTGCAGTTCCTTCAAAGCTTCTGTTTGCATATTCTGGGCTCTCCTATTCATCTCAGAATGTTATCCCCCTTGTTCTTGTCAGTAACTGTCAGGACAATCCCATCTAATCCACCAGTTCAATTATCAACTGATCTTAGCTTTTCCACAACCTCTAGGTACCGTGGCTTCCTTTACGTTATCCAATCTTATCTTCACAGTATTTTCTACTCACATCAAGTTCATAATTGCATTCCTTGCTTGTTTTTTTCTCAACTTCCCTTAAAAATTGTGCCATTACACTTAGTACTCAAATGTTTTAACACGGTTTTGGCTTTTACTCATTTTGCTCTCTCTTCTTTCTTGCCAAATAGAAACTTACTCTCCCTGACCAGAGATCCACATGAATCATTCCTCATCCTGATCTCCATAATGATTAAAACAGTGAAGAGACACAAACAGCTGCTATACAAGAGACTGAGAGCACCAGGACTGTTCTGCCTGAGTAACAGAAAACCATTGGGGGAATCTTTATCTTGTGTACAAAATACCTGGTGGGAGAGTTATAAGAATACTGAGCCAAACATTTCTCAAGGGTACCCAGGCAATGAACAAGAGGCAAGGGGCACAAATCACAACACAATAACCAAAAGTCTATGTAGACAAAAGAGAAAACTTTCCTTTTTTAAAACTCTGAGGGTAGCCAAATACCAGCACAAGTTCTTCAGCCAGGTTATGGAGTCTCCATCCTTGGAGATACCCAGGACACAGCTGGACTGCAACGTTGACCTGCCTGCTCTGACCCTGAGCAGCCAGCTCTGGCTGAGCCTGCTCTGAATAGGAGAGGGGATAATGCGATCTCCAGATATTCATTCCCACCTTGCCTGTCCTGTGATTCTGTAACCTCTTTCCTGAAATTTTTCTATATGCCACTGGTTCTGAAAATAGCTTATACTGTAGACTAGCAGAGGGTACCATGTCCTCTATACTGTAGAGCCTTGTTTGGATTTTTTCTGTCTCTGGGCTTAAGCTTACAGTGAGGGGGAAGCAGAAATGGAGTGTGTGTGTCAGTGTGAGAATCATTCAGTACGACCTCGCAGGGAGGACACATAAACAAAGCACTGCTACAGAGAACTACCTCAATGTTGACAAAAATCAGCATTCATGAGGGGATCATGCATCTTAAGAAAAGCAATTTCTCCCACGATTCAGTGTTCCAGCTGCTTACTCTTGCATAGAGCCACCAGCTTGAGCATTGATATTGCAATTCAATGCTAAGCAAATGGCATGACGTAGTATGATGTCATGAAATTTAAATGTCAATACGTATTACTAAGAACAAATTAATAAGCAATCAGCATTCTGCTTTAACTGCACTGATAGTACTCCTTACAGAAAGCTGTTATTTCCTCTAACTGCTGAAAGCATACCCATGTTTCAACAACAAGGTTCCAAAGTCTCCTAGCTAACCAAAAGCAAAAATTTACAGAAAGTCAAAATCATCCTTGTTTTCACACTGCAAACCTACTTTTGAATATCCCAACCCACGTGTCTATGGCAATATTGACAGAATTATTTAAACACCATAAAATGTCTTTGCTTTACATAACCAAATATTCTCTGTGATTTTATTATAATAAGGGTTCACCATTAGTTGAAGTGACATCATGGAACTTTCTTCAACTAATACTCCTGGAGGTATTAAAACAACTGACACAAATTAAGCTAAATTTCTTAAGTTCACTGAATTCCCCAAAACTTGTATAGAATGACCAGAAGGAAAATAAAATGCATGAAAATACTGCTGTGAGAAAATCCTAAAGGTAATACATAATCTTCACTACCATACCCGTTACTGAACATACACTTGGCTTTACCAGCTAAAGGTGATACAAGAAAGTTCTACCCAACATACTGTAAACTCCTAGGAGTTTACCACAGGTAAAGTTTCATTGCTCCACACAATGCCATACGGTATGGGACATCCCTTTGGGCAGCTGGGGTCTGATCTGCTGGCTGTTTCCCCTCCCAGCTTCTTTCACACCTCCGGTCTCCTCACTGGTGGTGCTCTAAGAAGCTGAAAAGTCCTTGACTTACGCAAACACTGCTCAGCAACAATTAAAACATCAGTGTGTTATCAACGTTATTCTCATCCTAAATCCAAAACACAGCTACTAGAAAGAAAATTAACTCTACCTCAGTTGAAACCAGGACAATATCCACCCCTTATTCTATACCAACCTCATCATGCCAGGTCCCACACTTTCCAATGCATCCCACATAATCACAATCACCTTTCCTGTCTTTTGACATATATGCAGACATACAGGCCCACAATCTACAGGTGTAATGGGTTAAACTTCGTAACTGGGCAGAAACATCAAAAATTGTAATGGTTTAACATTCGCCAAATTTGTTCTGTGAAACGTAGTGTGGGGATCTATCTTTTACTATGGAATAGGATTAGCAGAAAGGCAAAACAGGCTCAACTTAAAAATAGAAACAGTTAGATTTATTAACATACACTAAAGGGCAAACAAAAAAAAACCAACCATGAAACCTTTTTAAAGACACCCCCCTCCTCCTTAGCAACCATCTACTTTTCTACAAAACAATGTAAAGAGACAGACCATCAGAACTCTTGAGTCAGTAGCACTTACAAAAATAGTCTTTCATTCAGTCTTTTGAGAGAGACAAGTCCCTCCTGATTCTTCTGGTAACTTTCCACAAGAGACACAGTCTGTTTGTGGCTTCCAGCTCCCACAAACGCAGCCCGCCCGACAAAATCCGCATTTGTGAGGTTCCCAAATGTAGCCTTTTATATGGCTGCATATGAGCTGAGGACTTACACATGGGGTTTCACCTTTTAAAGATGCTCAGCTCCACAACAAAGGACTTCTCATTCTTTGCTGGTGACGAGGCTTCAAAACACCTCATAGGATCACTGCATCTATTTCTAATTCAACATCCATTCAGTAAAATTCAAATATTATAGTTTCTACTTCAAATATCCACTCAGTAAAATCAGACACCATTGCTTGAATCCAGAAAAATCATCTCCCCATTTTTAGTCCACGATTTAAGGGAATATTACAGTCTGTTACCATAAATTAAGGAGATTTATAGCCCAAAACTAAGGCAACTTGTCATCTTTCCCACTTAAGAGGTCACCCTTTCTTTACTGACTTTGATATCTTCATATTATCCCTTTGCATACCTCCGATTTAGCCTTTCCTCTCTCTTTGAGAAGGGGTAGAGTTTAAAAAAGTCTCAGTTGGTGTTAAGAAAGACTTAATGTTCTCCTGCCCAGGCTTGCAGACAGCCACGTGGTCTCTGCCGCGGCATCTCTGAAAGCCTCAAATCCTCGAGGTGTAGAAAAGCTCAGAAACAGCGGCCAGGACCTTCTCTTCCCCTCCACCCTTCAGTCTTACGGGGTGGGTTTGGCCCAGCCTGGGCTCGGTGCTGCTCTCCGGGGACCCGGGGGCTGGGGGGGGGCCATCTCCTTCGGCCCGGCTGACAGTGTTGGGCAGGCTGCAGGATAGGCTGGATGTCAGCAGCCGTGGCTCCCCCTTTTTCTGTGGCATCTGCCAGGCTCAGGGACCCAGCCCAGCTCAGCTTGGCTCCCGCAGGGCCAGCCCCGGTACGGCCGCCCCAGCCCGACCCCGGGGGCGGCAGGGCTTGAGCCAGGCCCCGCTGCTTCCCACCCGATGTTACCTCATGGTAGGTCTGTCACAAGAGAGAGAACGTTCCCAAGATTCCTGTATTTAAGCTGTGTGTTCCAGGGGTGTACACCTTTACCTGACTGGCCAACCTGGCTGTCAGTTCCAAAGCAGATCACCATTGGTTTTTTACCATTCATGCCAAACCAATACAACAGGCCATCCCTCTAAGATGTCCACTGAGTTCATTTAGTCCAGGACTTTGGGCTCCATCTGTCATATCAGTCCTTCAAAGTGAAAGAGCTGGTAAGTGCCGTTGGGATTATTACACACTGAAGTCTAGTTCCATCGCCGCTGCACTTTGCTTAGTTTCATCAGCACTCATTCTTCATTAATCTGAGCAACTCTTATTGCAGTACCATTGGTCCAGCATAAAGCAAGCAGACTAGTGATGAAATACAGTAATTACAGCAATTAACATCCTCATTGGTTATTCTACCTAAAATCAAATGCCCTTGAGTACATATCAGACTTCCTCATCCTTCTGCATTACCCACTAAGGGCACCCAGGTCCTTGAGCAATCCCATGGATGGGCCTGCCTTTGCCCGAGATAGGAACAACTCAGACTGCCTTCCACAACACAATTTTCTGTGTGCACTGTAGGAACTTTATCCCCTGCTGGAGTATGTGAAAGTTTTGATTGGGCAGGGCCAGCCCATTTCGCAGATCCCCTAGCGTTAACTAACCATACGGCTTTTGCTGAATGGATACCCCAATGTCAGAATGTGCCAGGACCCCTTGCTCTCAGAGTGGCCTTTAACAGTCCATTGTATTGTTGGATTTTCCCAGAGGCCGCTGCATGACAGGGAGAATGAGATATCCAACTTTTTGGCCTGGGTGCCTATGAGGTTGCTGTGGAAATGAGTACTGTACGTCCTGTGGCTTTCATGTGCCAAATCCACAGTCCAATAAACCTGGCAGTCAAACCTGGCAGTCCCCTTCCTTCAGGCAGCTGGAAGCAGGACCCCTCTAGTCCTGGTCCCAGTATCTATTAAATCTGCTTGCAAACACAGCTGAGCCCGCATACTGGCAGGGCAGTATGAGAAGCCAAAAAGGCCTTGGCTTGGTGCAAGCACTGCTTTGCAACAACTAAAACATCAGTGTGTTATACCCATCCTACAGCCAAAACACACCACTGTTCCAGCCACTAGGAAGAAAATCAACTCTATCCCAGCCCAAACCAGGACACTGCAGGTTTAAATCTTTTTAACTAATGCCTATTTTCGACAAGGATTACCAAAGGATTAGTGCCCTGTTAATTTCAAGAGAGCATCAGAGGCAGCAAACAATCAGACAGAGTACCTGCACACCCAAAAGCAAATGCACCCAAAAGTAGCCATTCAGTCTACTTCGAAAAGAGGAATTGGAGCAACATGTGACCTTGACACAGATAATCATTTCAAAGTGTGTTAACAAAAGCAGGCCCATCCTGAGGAATTTTCCTAAAGCCTTTCTACAGCACAAATGATGGAAAAGTTTGTCACTTTTCTTGCAAACTATCTTTTCTAGTTTTCTGTCCTCCTCACTGTTTGTTAACATACAGTGGACCAAAGCAATAAGTGATATATGAAATGGGTATAAACCATATTAAGCCATGAGAATTTGGAAACAAAACCTGCTACAATGAGTGGAGTTAGAGTTATGAAGCCAAGAACAGCGGTCCTCAAAGTGGGATGTGTGCAAGAAAACCCAGTGCAGCGCAAGAGGAAAATATTAAAATTTCACTAGTGTATGAAATTTTAATAAACACACATATACTTGTGTATGCAAATTAATATACACATATTGGGGGTGTATGCTCAAAAATCTCACCAATAGGGGTGTGCAATCAAAAACATTTGGAGACCACTGGCCTAGACCCTACCCTCACACACTGACTCACTTCTATACTTGGATCAGTCTTTGGAGACTTCAGCCAGTGGAGGCTTTAAGTGAGGCCTGGCTGGGCCAATGGGGCCCATCAATGCATCCAAAGCCCTGCCAAGAGCCCACACTAGAGAGAGCTGGGAAAAATAGACTTTGTGAAGAGTCACACAACCTGTTGGAGCACTGTTACAATGTAGCCTAGCAAATATCTAATTATCAATGCCGGTCTACAATGTCTTTAAAAAAAAAAAAAAAAATCTGCTTATAAGCAGGCCAAATTCAGCCCTGCTGGTGCATCCAAATAATTTACAAAGGGCAATCCTCACTAATTAGTCACAACCCAGCACAGATATTCCCTGTAGCTTATCAGCAAAGTCCCCATCGTTCTATTTTGTATCTCTGCTACCACACTGGAGAATATAGCATACATTTCAACTCGGATCACATGTACCTGTGGAAGAAGCCCTGCCTATCCCTTCTGGGAAATAACCAGAGTGCCCTTTGTGACATGCTCCCAAACAGAACATAAGAGAAGTTGAAAGTAATGAAACTGACAGGGAAATCCCAGCTATGCAATCCAGTCCTCCGGGAGACTCTTATTACTTGGCCTTAAAGCCTCTGCCTTCATCTCAACACTCTGACCTACTACAGAGCAAAGAGCAACAGAAGATGAATAGAGCAGTCCTGCCCTCTTCTCATTCACTTTCCCCGGCTCAGCTCAAGGCTTTGAAGAGTCATCTGAAACAAAAAACTGATCTGATAAAATACATTGATCTGCTTCAACTTAGGACGAGCTTCTTGATTGGCTCTGGTTTGCCACAGGGCTACAGCAGTGCTAGTAGCAGCACGAGAGAGAGAATGAGGTAAATGGGTAGCTAAACACAGGGGAAGGCAGCAGAGCTTCAGTCAGCTTAAAGCACACATGGGGCTGCAGCACACAAGTGAATACAACCACCACCCTCACGTTAGCACAGCGCAGGCAGCAGCCCAGTGGAGTGATCATTATTCCCTTTCTACCAGCACTCGTGAGCTCCCAGCTGAAACCTGTTTGGCTTTTACACATAGACACAGCTCTTAAAAGAAATACAAAACAACGTGAAAAGGAGTCCAACAGAGTGCAAGTAAAATCCTGTGGTCATGTGAAGGAACTGCCTTTCTTCAACCTGGGCAACAGAAGGCAAACCCAGGAGCTACGTACAGCCTGCTAAAAGGGGCACAAAGATGAGCCAAGCAGGTCTCTTGTCATCAACACACAGCAAGACATGAAGCAAGAGCCAAAACACGTAACATAGAAAACCTCAACTGCATGAAAAGAATGTTCAAGCAAAGGGTGGAATCGCCCTCTTCGGAAATTTTCAAAACTCACATGGCCCTGACCAACCTGTTCTAACTGTGTGAAGCTCGTTCTGCTTACAGCAGGGAGCAGGGTCAGGTAATCCCCAGTAGTCCTTGCCAGCCTAAATTTTTAACCAACATGCTACACAATCTACAGCACCATGTAACACATGCAGGGCCTACAACCTGCCATGTCCTTAAAACTAGATTTGCCCAGAAGGAATCCAACTACTCCCACATGCTTCATGTACTATCCATATTCTAAAAGCTGTAAACCCATGATTTTAAATTTACCCTAGCTCTATTCAAAAGAATATAACAAAATAATTATTTTCCTTTCTCAAAGTCACTTATAATCCCATACCACCTTAATAGATTGTTTCAGATACAAAGCAATAAACCACTATTTTCACTTTCTGTAAAAAGCACAAGCTAATGGATAGATTAGAAAAGCAACATTTAGAACAATAATTTCCAAAAATTGTGATATAATCAACGTCAAAACTTGGTAAGTCACACATAAATGAACGTATCTGCAAAACTGTTGGAAAAATCTAGACTTAAAAGTTCTGTGCAAATACACGGGATCAATCCCTGACTGGCAGCATGACTCCTGAGAGTGAACACTGACCTTTGGAAATCAATGCTTTAGAGCAAGGTAATGACTGCTGTAGCTAAACCTTTATAATGGGAGATAATCAAACTTGCACACAGTAACATACACAGCACCTGAACCAGGAGTTAAGACACACACCCACTAATCCTCACTACTTCAGTATGCCTTCGTATACATCCTGTCAGCAGGAATTCTAACAAGATCTCTCTCATGCTTTATAATGAACCTGTCCAATCAAATCTTCTAAACTGTTCTGTTGCTCTATCATTCGCCATTCAGGATTTTAATCTACAATCCCAATGGTAATATTAACTCCACCATGGAATATCTGCAGAAACTCATTGCCACTGGAACAACAATCACTGCAACAAAACCAGAAGGACTCAGTTACTGTAACAGTCACTGCAGAGAATGGTACTGCTGTCAACTGAGTTTGCTACACCAAGCTGGTGGCATTTTCATCCCTCACAACTTTCCAAGCACAGATGTGTAAAGAGAACTCTATTAACCCCATCCCCCCTTGCTAAATCACATAAAAGGATTGCAGCAGCATTAAGTGACTCCACACTGACTGCAGAGGTCGAATGCCCAGAATTGAAGCCCTTCCCTCACACAAATTTCCACCACAACTCTCAATAATTTCCATAGTGCTAATATTTTGCTCAGTGTGCTTCTGAACTAGGGGGGGAAAACTCGAGCTGTTTTATGATCCATTGGGTAATGTATCATCTTAGGAGTGTGCACTTCAGGCTGCTAAGGTGCTGCAACCACTGCCTGCCTTACCCTGTCAGCTCTCTCTCAGGTTGCTATCCAACAGGCAGCCTCGGATTCAGTGAAGGAAACTCCTACACAGGAACAACCAGACCTCACTTGCATTCTCTGCAACACAGAATTGTAAGAAAGAAGTATAAACTCAAGGCCTTATTATCATATAGTTTGTTCTTAAATTTCAAGTCAACAGTACTTTTGAACAATCTAGTATCTTGCAAAGTGAATTTGAAATTTTTGTAAGTAACCAAGACAGTATCTTATAATCAACGTAACAGCCACTCACCATGTCAAGCCCTCTGTTTTCAAGAAATTCATTTTTACATGGACAGAATACAAAAATTGATATTAAGAGGTATTACTACTTCCTCTTCTCATTACTGTAAAAAAAGCATATGCTGCAGAATAATGACACAATACTCAAGGGAAAAGAGGTGAATACTGAAAAATTCATTGCAAACTCAAATCTCACTCCAAAGCCATAATTATCCAAAAACTGTCATTTCAGGACAACAGGAGTAAGGAAACAAAATTAATTTTAAAATGCATTTTGTAAAACACAAGGACTTAACTATTCACACAAACTAACTATGCTGTACTTACATTCTACAATATGAAATAACTTCTTATGAATATTTTCTTTTCCAGAGTAATCAAAAAAAGCAACTGCTACACTGTTGCAAAATCTACCAGGAACTGTGCTCTAAAAAAAGAGTTAACAAAGTAAGAAATATGGGATTCTAATCCAGTAACACAGTGCATTATGCAAGCATTAACTTTCTAAATATACAAAAATAAATTTTCATTCCAAGAATCTAAATCTGAATATACTTTTAAGAAAAATTTACGATGCTTGCTGTGGGACTGAATTTAATTATAAATATTTCAAAGACATCTGTATGCCACAGAGTATGAGAAAAAATTCGTAATTTTCAAAAGAATGATGAAAAACCTTTCTAAGAAAAACTACTCTAAAAAATAGAAACTATTCAGGAATCAGAAAAATAGCAACAAGAAAAAAGTGCTTCCTGTCAGGAGTTGCTAGGCACAACATTATGCCTCTTCACAGCTTTTAAGATCTGGCAGATGAACACCAAAGAGGACAGGCAGGATCCTTACACAATTGTGAAATACTACCTCCACACGCAGAAGGACAAATAAAAACCACACACTAAAACAACGATAGCCTACAATACGCTGTTTATCCAACTCCTACACTTCCCTTTAGCACACCATTAAAAAAAATACTGATTTGAGTTTGCCAAATGCGGTAACTTATCCAAGTTCCAAAAACTACAATGATATTTTAGTATGTCAAGAAGAAAAGGAAATCTGTAGTTCAACTAACAGTATGTACAGCAGCAAAGGCTAATCCAGCTACAGTCAAGCACACATGAGAACCCCCAGTGTGGCTCTCTGCAGTCTGATTTCCCTCAGACAGGCATGTTCAGCACAGAATTTCTAATTTATTCAATACAATCTTTTTCCTGCTGCATCCAGAGCTGCTCTTGGCAATACCAAAATCTTGACAAGACCTTCATCAGGAAACACATTATTTTAAACCACACAGAGAAAATCCAGAGTAACCTCAGCCTGAAGGTGAGGATGCTTCCCTATCCCCTGGGATTCCCCAGGCTAAAGGCTGGGCACACACCTTCCCCCAGCAGTGACTATCCTCATCACTATGCTATGGCCTGTTTTGGGCTCTGTCTTCCAAGCCTCTCCACCACATACAGAATTCCTCAGGAATTTCAATATTCACAGAGCTTCTGAAAGGTCCCGGTTTCAACTCAAAAGAGGCAAGCGGAGGCATGATCTCAGCAGTTCCGTAGGAAGGAAACATTCACCTGCCCAGAAGATGTTAGATGCTGTTAAACATTTCTACAAGCTACTGTATGCTATAGTGCAGACTGTTGGCATACGTTATTTGTGCAAAGCAATACTTCAAGGAATGCTGAGTCAGTCCCTCAGATGTTTTTACTGTGTTGCTACTCAAGAATACTCGAGTGTCATACTTCTCATTCTGCGCATACAGTTTTCAGAGAGTCTGAAAAAATATTCTGTAGCCCCAGAATGTAACTTCTCTATGAACTGATTGTTTCTCAGTTGATTTATAAACCAAAGCTCAATGAATACCAATAAACCAATGCCCTTTTCACTCTAGTCCGTACTAGTTCAAATACCAAAGCCTGCCACAAGCTTGGTTCATATGAGTTAGTAGCTGCTAACAACTGTCAATAATTAGCTGAGAAGCCATTTATATTCCTGCCAGTTATTATGCTTGGGAAATCTATTGAAAATTGAATAGGATGAATTGACAGACATGTAATTACTTCAGCAGTGCAGTCCATATCAACACCCCTCAACCCAAGCTGAAAATCCTCCATGCTGTCCTTCTTGAAGCCAATGCCTTGCTGAATGCCAATGGATATTTTGCCACCTATTGCAGATAATTTCTGCAGTTGACTCATCTCAGTAAACTCAAGCTCCAACCTCAGATTTTGAAAGTCCATGCCTGGATCAAGTTCACAGTAAAACTACTGCAAATTCCACCTGAGACAAGGCATAAGATTGCACTTCACAAAAATAATCAATCATTGTCTTGCAATGAGGTTAAATCCCTCTCCCCAGACCTTCTCTCTCTTGACTTCAACACCCATCCTCAACAACTTCAATGAGAGAAAGGTTACTGTGTTACGTTTTTAAAGTGATTTTGCCTGCTTTCTATTTCTTCTGTTAAGGATTCCCTTAACTCTAGAACATTTTTAAACTTGTGCAAGAAAAAAAAAGGAATAAAAAACACTTGATAATCTCTTTGCTAGTTAATGATGGCAATTTTTATTTTGTCTAAAACAATTCTCAAATAAAGCAAAAATAATACAAACAGAGTAGTTGGGGTTTTTTTTCAACAGTGAAAGCAGGAACAAATTAACAGTTGAAAATAAAGATACACACATTCATTTAAGTACACGATGACCTGGAAAAAACCTCCGTTCAGGTTGGTGCTTATGCATTTATGTCGGTGTGACAAGGGCCTTCCCAAAACTGCTCACTCTGACTTTCAAACTGAAACAGTGGCAGGTCACAATGAATGTTAGAACAGTTTATTATTGTCACTGCTTCTCCTCTGCCGTAAAAAAAACCCACACTCGTTTTTGTAGGCAATCCCCATGTCTATGCTGGACTGGGTGTATGACAATAAAAAACCTTTCAAGTACAGATGCAGCTTATTCCAGCAGGACCACTGCAAGGAATTCTGCCAGCTCTCTGAACAGTGACTACATTATCAAAGAGGCTCTTATGCCTGCTCTGTAGCCACTACTGAGACAGGAATGACACACTTCCACATTCACTGCTACATCTACTCTAAAAGGCACCAGCCATTAGATTCACCACAAGCCTCATGCAGCATGAAGAGGCACGAACACTGACCATTAGAGCCTCACTGTGAAACCCAAGTGCAGTTACGCAGACACAACTTCTCTGGAACCCCTGTGCCGCTACACCAGCAAATCTCTGCAAAGACAGCAGGCAGCACACCCAGGCATCCATGACTGCAAAGCTCTTCAGCTCTACACTATGGGCTTACCTCAGCTGGAAAACGTCATGAAAACAGAAAGGGACCTCGGAGGAAACTGGAAAGGCAGCTTATAGTTGCACAACTTTGGGGGTTTCCTCTTAGTACAACTAATCTAAATACATAAACTGTACTGGAAAAGGACATGTGAAGGATCTGGGGCAGGAAAGCTGCACATCCATAAAGCGATGTAAATACTTAGCTACAGTACAATCATCTCTTTAGCACTGACCTCAACTGAGTCCACACATTTAGCAAGTGCATTTTCAACTCAGGGATACAGGTATCACATACAAAGCAAGCCCTCGAAGTATGAACAAAACCAGCACACACCTAAAGACCCGAGTATCACACCGGAGTGTAAGCCAAGGTGTATTACTGGAAGCACAACCAGGCACTGTATCAATATGGTGAGTCTCACATTCCGGCAGCCACGTCAACAAGCAATACCCAAGGCAAAGTGCTACTCAAAACGACTTTTGAGCTCAGACAGACAAAAACACACCTAAAAAGAGCAGGTCTGGAAAATTTAAATAGTCACCAACAAAGATCTCAACTCGAGGTGAGAATACACTGTGCTTTAATGCAAGCAAGCCGTGTGCAGATTATATACAGTCATTTGGCAAGTACTAGGCCCTGCGAGAATATAAACCGGCCATTTTTGTCCCATTTCTGCCATCTCTTCACTATTTTCACAAATTAATGAAGAAAACACACACAACCTTCCAGACATTAGGACCTAATAGAGAAATTTTATTATATTAAAGTACACTACTATTAAAAAAATTCACTACCTTGATCCCAAGATCCCTGTTAACAAAAATGATTTCAAGAAGCAGGGACTTTAATGAGGTTTAAGATTTCTGAAATATGTGAACAAATACTATACTCCACACTCAGAATATTTGTAAACAATAAAGTTTTATAGCTGGCTTTTTTTCAAAGCTAAAATGTTAACAAGTCCCCAGGAAAGTCTTTTAAAAGACAGTTTATATCCCGACAATTTTTTAGTACATTCCAAGCAGTAAGTGTATTTCACAGACATGCTGTTTAAATCCCTTCAGCTTCAATAGGCAAAAAATTTAAACAGCCTTAAGATTATTCCTGAATTTAAAAAAAACTCCCGCTTGCATCAGGAATGAACAACAGGAAAAAGGAAGCCCACCTCTGATGTGTCAAAAAACATAAACCCAAGCACTACACAAACATTCCACACTCCTTAGTGGGCACAGCATAAGCTGGTCTGGCAGCACACTGCTCTTCCCAGATACAAGTGATGTTAGTATTAAACTCAAGCATCATGAGCTTTGAGCAGATCATACAGAAATGTTAAACAAAAGGTGGTTTGNAAGACACCTTCCTCTAAGCCATAAAGGAGAGATAAAAACTTGAAAATATGGTAGACCCTCCCCCCATCAAAAATTAACGAAGACAGCAACAGCAACGAAACGAGCAACCTACCCACAAAAAGCTACCTATGCTTTTATTTTGGCAAGCACTTTTAAAGGTACTGAAACCTCTTCAATGAAGGATACCTTGCCCTATGTATGCACTACACTGGATCATTTTTTTAAAGGCAGATTTCTTTTTCAAAGTCATGTTTTATTTTTTGGTCATCGTTCAGATGTTCTTTCAAATCATTTTTTAATTGCTACACTCTGAATGCCAAGAAACACGTATTTCAGAGGTAAGAAAATAAGCTTATACGGGGTGTTGGCGGAATTGAAGCTGCGCGCATGGGCCCGTGTGAGCCAAGCGTGTTTAACCGCTGCTCAGGACGGTGACGAGGAAAGGAGTGCGGGGTACGGGAGGGAAGCAAGGCTTTCAGGATTTCGGGGAGAGGCTCCCAAAGCCCGAGGCAGGAACGCTTCCCACACGACACACAGAAACATGGCCCGAGCTGGGCGCGACGGCACCGCCCCGCACGGCGCGGCGACAGCAGCAAGGACCTTAAAATGGCGCCCGTGGGGGGAGGAGAGCGGGTGAAACTGCGCAACAAACGCTGGCAGGGAGCCAGGCAGCGCCATCTTCCCGCTCCGCCGCGCAGCCGGGGCCGCCTGACCGCCGAGCCCGGGCACGGCCGCGGCCGGAGCCGCTCGCCGCTCTCCTCTCCCCTCTCCTCTCCCCTCTCTCCCCGCGGGCCCTCGGCCATGCCGCGCTGCCGAGCCCGGGGAGGGAGAGGAGCGGCGAGCGGGGAATGGCGAAAGGCACAGGCCTCCGCATCTCATTCCTCCCCACAGTGACTAGCAACAGCTCTAAGTAAATGTAAACGTGCCCTCTCTTCTACACGTCGTCCGATTTTGCCCGGCTTTTAACATCTCTAGACCTGTTTCCTGACATCAGCTGTAACTGATTTTTGCAAGTAATGCTAAAAAGCAAAATTTAATTTACATACTGAATACCGCCCATGACTCAATAAATGTGAACAGTGACCATTTCAGAAAACCCCCTTCACAACCGACTACTGTTTCAAGCCATAAGTTAAGAAATCTATTTGCAAAATATTGCTTCTTTTACGCAAAATAATCCCAGCAGCACAAAGGATCGGATTCATATCCACTCTACAGCGAAGCCAAAGGGGTCACTCCAGAAAAGAGACGCTTTATTGTGTTTTAAAGAGGCGTTACAATTAAATATTTTCTCTCTCCAAAAGAAAATAAATAAAATAAAAGGCACATCGAAAAACTTGATCCCGAAAAGGCGAAAAAAAAAAAAAAAGCGCATTAGCCCAAACCTACCGCCCGAGCATTTCGCGCACCCACAAAAAGCGGCACCGTTTCCATTCCTCGGTTAAAAGCAGAAGGCACGGAACAATTCGGAGGAAATTGCAAATAAAAAATCAAACAAATAAAATCAAATCTAGTGACGACACCGAAAACGAGGAAATTAGTGAAAAATAAATCCCCAGAAGGTACAAATCTGAGACACAAGCTCAAAGAAAAGACAAGATTAGGGTGGTGGCGAGTGGAAGGGGGAAAGGAAAAAATCAAGCCATGAGCGAAAAAGGAAAAAAGGAAAGAAAAATCCTTCCCAGCTGCACGGCCAGGAGAGAGACGAAGTGTCTCCATTTTCCCGACGAGGAGGAAGAAAAGACTGTTTCACAGACCACAGAGCTTTAGAGAAAAGCAAAGAAACGAGGGGGGAAAAAAAGAGGGAGGAGATTTGAAAAGATTATTTTTCTTTCTCCCTCACACACTCTCTCTATCCCCCTCTCTCCCTCTCACTCTCTCTCACACTCACACATACACACACACTCTCTCTCTCTCCCTCCTCTCCTCTTTCCATCCCTCTCTTGATGGCCATCAAGGGGGCGGAAAATTA
>WBMY01010050.1:283086-293791 GCA_013397315.1 Donacobius atricapilla | reverse complement strand
AAAAAAAAATTAATATATATAGTTCATTTCCATGTGAATCCACATCTGCCCAAACAACAGCCACCCACAAAATATCCCTCTTCTTCCTCCTCGTCTCCCCTCTCGCTCGCTCTCTCTCTAGATATATATTTATATACATAGCCCCAGCGACAATAGCTCTCTGCGCTGAAACCTAATNNNNCAGCGGCTCCGCCGGGCCCGGCACGGCGCGGCCGCGCAGCTCCGCCGGGACACAACGCCGCAGACCGGCGCCCGGGCACACGCACCGCCGCCCTGGCATGATGAGTCCCCAGCCCCGGCGCGATCCTCGCTCCGCGTTTAAAGCCAGGCCCCTTAAAAACTTGGGCTCCGTTTTGGTTTGGGTTGTGTTGTTCAGAAACCCGTAAGTCTGCAGACCTAGCCTGAAGCTGCTGGCTTTAGGTGAAAAGTTGGGGTTTGTTTGGGGTTACAGGAAAGTAAAACATAGTTTTTATCCTATTAAAATTAACGTTAATGTCAACAATTTGGTTGATTTCCTTAATATTAAAACTAAATCACTTTGTGGGTGGGTGGGGTCCCCAAAGTAAGAAATGCAAGTGCGGGGGGCTCCCCAGAAAAATAAACGCCAGGTCACCTTGAAAAAGATTTTGATCTCCTGACAAGCTACACTATTTTAAGTATTTTTAGAGACGTTCTTATTAGGCTTGGTAGAAACAAATTACATGAATTTCAACCACTTTTAAAAGTTTTGGGTAACATAAAAATGTTAATTTGAAGTCAAAGGTTATAGCACTGAGAGTTCATTGCTGCTATTCTACAGTTTACTTCATCTAAAAGCATTAATAACGTTATTCAAAGCTTTTTTTGTTAAAGTAATCCAACTCACACCATCCATTCATTCACTGAAAACAATTTAATTCTAAAAAATGAATTATTTTTGCAGATAATTCAGAGAAGCCTGGTTTATTTAAAAAATCCACATTTCGATCAAAAACAGATTTTTAGTATGCAGAGATATGTATGGAAATGCTTTTAAAACAACAAGAAATCTCTTTAAGACCCTTTTTCTGCTAGTAATAGTAATTCCCAAGGACTTTACTATTTTATTCCTAAGTAACTTCGTTAAAACTCCTTAGAGACAGGGATTTGAAGACTTTATTTAGTAGCACATCCGTCTTTATTAGCTTCACATAGCTCAAAAAAAAAAAACCTCTTAAAATATTTTAGTTTTTTGAGCAACTGTATCAAAATGGTAATGGGCAGGGTACTAAGTTGAGCTTCTTAACCAAGTTGGCCAGACTGCTAATCTTGGAAAAAAAAAAAATCTCAGCACCTCAGCATTGTTTTTCAATAAGAATCTGGTTATATTATTTTTTGAAGTAATCAACCAATTCTCAACTTTTGCCAAAGCCAAGACTCACCTACAAACCTTGTAGAAAACTGAAGTGACGTTTCAAATCACTCCCTAAGTGGAAAGGTTGGGCCCAAGCAAACAAACCTTAGCACAAGTCCAGCAGATCCTTTGTGCAGCCCGTGAACTTGCACGTGGCCGTGCCTTGGCCATCAGCCAGAATATTAACTGCACTTTTCATGAATACAGCAAGGACCCCAACAGCCACAGTAGGGACAGCAACACCACATGTCAAAGANCGTTGTGTGTTTTTTTTTTCCTTGAAATTTTTATCACAAAATTATAATACACTCAAAGGGAAACTCACCGTCATGAAAAAGCAGTGCCTTGTCAACGGGGTTTCTTCGCCATCACATCAGGGGCTGGCAGTGTAGGAGAGAGAGAGGGAGAGCGAGAGAGCGAGGGAGGGAGGGGGGAGAGCGAGCGGGAGAGGGAGCGAGCGAGAGAGGGGGAAAGAGAAAGCGAGCGGGAGGAGAGCGCGGCTCCGCTCGGCTCCGCTCCGCGCCCGCACCGCCACCGGCACCGGCAGCGGCNCAAAGTAAGAAATGCAAGTGCGGGGGGCTCCCCAGAAAAATAAACGCCAGGTCACCTTGAAAAAGATTTTGATCTCCTGACAAGCTACACTATTTTAAGTATTTTTAGAGACGTTCTTATTAGGCTTGGTAGAAACAAATTACATGAATTTCAACCACTTTTAAAAGTTTTGGGTAACATAAAAATGTTAATTTGAAGTCAAAGGTTATAGCACTGAGAGTTCATTGCTGCTATTCTACAGTTTACTTCATCTAAAAGCATTAATAACGTTATTCAAAGCTTTTTTTGTTAAAGTAATCCAACTCACACCATCCATTCATTCACTGAAAACAATTTAATTCTAAAAAATGAATTATTTTTGCAGATAATTCAGAGAAGCCTGGTTTATTTAAAAAATCCACATTTCGATCAAAAACAGATTTTTAGTATGCAGAGATATGTATGGAAATGCTTTTAAAACAACAAGAAATCTCTTTAAGACCCTTTTTCTGCTAGTAATAGTAATTCCCAAGGACTTTACTATTTTATTCCTAAGTAACTTCGTTAAAACTCCTTAGAGACAGGGATTTGAAGACTTTATTTAGTAGCACATCCGTCTTTATTAGCTTCACATAGCTCAAAAAAAAAAACCTCTTAAAATATTTTAGTTTTTTGAGCAACTGTATCAAAATGGTAATGGGCAGGGTACTAAGTTGAGCTTCTTAACCAAGTTGGCCAGACTGCTAATCTTGGAAAAAAAAAAAATCTCAGCACCTCAGCATTGTTTTTCAATAAGAATCTGGTTATATTATTTTTTGAAGTAATCAACCAATTCTCAACTTTTGCCAAAGCCAAGACTCACCTACAAACCTTGTAGAAAACTGAAGTGACGTTTCAAATCACTCCCTAAGTGGAAAGGTTGGGCCCAAGCAAACAAACCTTAGCACAAGTCCAGCAGATCCTTTGTGCAGCCCGTGAACTTGCACGTGGCCGTGCCTTGGCCATCAGCCAGAATATTAACTGCACTTTTCATGAATACAGCAAGGACCCCAACAGCCACAGTAGGGACAGCAACACCACATGTCAAAGAGCTCTGGAAGAGCTGCAAGCCTATACTCCTGACACCAGCATTAGAAAATCCAAAAGGCCAAAACTTCAAGGTTCCTGACTTCAGTACATGCTTCAAGGTCAAACTCTGCCCTTAATTCAAACCTACTCAGCTTCACTGGCTTTAGAGACTATTGCCCAAGTGAGAACTTGTATGGAGGGACACTACCAGCATTCTGATTTGGTTAACAGGAAGGAACTTTGCTTCAGAGGTTACAAGGCCAAACATGTGATCAGTGTGTTGTTATTATTATTACTCTCCCAGTCCTACAGAAACCACAAATAGGAAGTAGGCAATACAATACAAAAAAGGAATTAGAGAAAGGAAGACAAATGATTTTGAATGGATTCTGTTATCATAAGAAACACGAGGCATCCCACATAAATTTTCCATGATGGTACCATAACTTACTTTCCCTGAGGGATGTTTCAAGGCAGCATTGACAATAGCATTACTAAGCAGGTACAGTACAAAAAGGGAAGGAGAGCTAACATCATCTGTACAATGAAGCACCCTGCAGTAACTAGATTTCTCCAATATCTACACACATTTGCTATATTTGTTCACTGGTAGAAATGGTTACCAAAAGATATTATGGGTTGGATGCAACTTCATAGGTCATATTGAAGTACACACTTAATATTACATTCAATACTAAGAAGTCTGAATGCAATGATCAGCTGTAATGTCATCTTTCAGGTGTACTACAGAATTTCCCAGACCGTGTTTGTATAGAACTACTGCTTTTTCCTGGCAGGTACTCATGCGGCTTTAAGAGCATCACGTGGTGTTTCAGAACTGCGTGTCACTACCCCAAGAGGTTGCCCCTCTTCTCACTGCCTCACTGCATTAATACAAAAGACCCTTGTATGTCAACATTCTTCTACCTCAAGGTCACCTGCTCAGAGCTGTCATCTTCAACCAGAGTCCTATTCTCCAAATTATGTTCAGTGCAATATCAGTTGTTCTCGTTCTTTAGCTCTCACAATCACATTAATACATTTTCCTGTAGCAGCTTTATAAGGAGCAAGGGGAAATAAGCCCAAGAAGCAAGGCAAGACCAGTGTCAAAAGGAATGAGAGAAATCTTTAGAAGACAGACATTGGTGTAAAAACAGCTACTGGGAACATCACGTGCACCCATCACACAACAAACTACTTGGCTGTATTTTGACACCAGCTGTCAGACTGTGACCATGCTGTTTAGCAAATATCACTCTCATAGGTGTGCAAAGACACTAAGTGACATTTGGAGTGATCTGATACAGCACCCTGAAATGACAGACTGTAAAGAACCGAAAACTATGCTTAGATATCAAGAGAGAGAAAATAAGGGAGTACAAAACACCCTCATTCATTCTGTCTCCAGGTTTCTCCTACATCAAATCACCTTTTTGACATTCAGCCCATTTTTCCAGGTCTGCATCACATACATTCCAATTCTTGTGCAATCATAAATTAGTACCCCAAAAGAAGATAAAGCAGCAGTAGATTCATAATGAAGAATTTAAGGACTAAGCTAGTGCATTAAAAGAATTCCACAGCCATCCCAAGATTCTTGCATGAATAGATGGTTTGTAACACCAACTAGCTGCATCCTTTCAGAGCTATACTGAATGAAAAATAATGCCATTTACTCCACTGCAGCCCTGCTTCTTCAGACTGAATCCATCGTCTCTATTGATGGCACTTCTTCCTCTCATGCTGTATTCTCTTTCCATTCATTAACGTGTTTCTTATGTCAGCTCCTCACCAGTCGCACCTTTTATACATCTACATACTGCTTTATTAATTAATTATTTAAATAATAATAAATAACTGAGCTTGAAGGCACAGAAACAAATAGGTCATCTTTAAAGGGCATAAGCAATAGAGAGGTAGAGGTCGCTTGAAAAGTAGGGCACCCAAATACAGTGGCATGAAGGCAGACAAGGACTTTAACTTGAAATATAAATGTAACATACCACATGAAAAAATTAGTTCATTATCCATATTAACCACCAAATTCTGAATAGTTACCACCACTATTTTAATGACTCACCAGTAAAAATCATCTAATTCAGCTTGATACCATGCCTTCCTTACACCAAACAGTACTTATAAAACCTGGGTCGTAATTGCATGATGTAATTTGTACAGCTGCATGACTCCAGTATCAATCATCATACCAAAGACAGGACTACCTAACCAAAGGTATCTGAAGGGGTGATCGGTAAGGATGTAGGCAGTAAGAGGAGGTAATGAAGAGTGAACCTCAGAATAAGAGATTTACACCAATACCAGGAGACAGACAGGTTTCTGTGACTGAAGATTGTGTGAAGGCCAAGAGGGCTGGTCTGTGATGAATCTAAAAAGCAGATTTTGGAGAACTGTGCTTCTCTGAGATGGGAATCTGACATACAGCAGACAATTAAGTAAAGCCAAAGAAAACATGGTGACTGGAAGTCCCATTGAAAAAAATGGCAGTTCAAAATTACTACTGGAACAGATCAAGAATAACTATATCATTCTCTAGGTTATTTAAATATAGCCTCCTATTATTCAGCTTAGAGTACCTTAAAAAGGAAAATTAACTTTGAAAGACTAATAGCTCTCACTTCCAAGTTACAATAATTGTAAGATATTCAGCCACTGAAATGTATCAGGAAAAAAAGAAAAAACTCACCTCTGGGGACCGAACTTTACTACAGAAATAATGGAGAAGTAATCTTGCACAACTAACATTGCCAAAACCTATAGAAGAATTTAGACTAAAAATGATGGCAGAAATTGGGACAACCTTCTATCATATTCATAGCTGATTTGGCTAGCACAGATGAATGGGAAAACCATCAGGTAAGTAAGGATGCAGAAATTCAGACAAGTATATGAATTAATAGATGGACACAAGGGTTTGGTTTTGTTGGGTTTTTTTTAATGTAGTAATAATTCAACACAGCAGCCAGGCAAAAAAAACCTAACAAATTAACCATTCCTAATACAACTGAGGTGTTGTGGATGATGTTAAAAAAAAAATCAAACAAATAATATGAGTGATTTAAGCAAAAAAAAGGAGGCCTAAAACATGAAATTAGGTGATACAGGGATACAGAAACACAGTGGAATAGGAAATTATACCAACATCATTTGTGTTCTTGAAAGAAACACAGACATGCTACACTATACTTGTGTAAGGACAAGACAAAATGGAGGAACAGAAGCGGCATTATGAATAAAGTACCACCTAAGGCAGAACTTCTGAGACAGAATCACTTTACTTGGACATTTCAGAGTCCCTACTATGAAACCAATTGTGTAAGGTTTGGATATGAATGAAGATTGCTGTAAAATACATCTTCATATTATCACTAGAAAGTGTATCAATATGAATGGAATTTATTCTCAGATTTAAACTGAAGAACAAATGCTAATAATAGGAGGAGGAAAGGAGGAAACCCTCATTCAAAATGATAGCTGACAGACGTTTTTGTAAGATGAATAAATGGTAAAAAGAATATCCACTAGGGAATATACTACAGGAGAGCTAATAGGAAAACATGGATATGACTTGGAATTAATTCTATTTAAATTACTCAGAAAGATAAATGGAATATGTTTGCAAGTAAGATTCACAATTCCAAAAGAGAAAACTTTGATATGCTATTGAACCTAGGTGGTCCATTGAACTGGCTAGTCTAATAACTATAGTTTTCTGAAATGCATTAAAAAACTAATTGTAAAAGTATCTGAAGTGTAAAGCAATGAAAAAAAATATCTCAGAAACATCATAACTATTGGAATAATCACCTCAAAGGAAGAGTTCATGAAGCAGTATCTGTAGCTTACGTACTTGGTCTTCAGAATTTAACTACAGTCAATTAGCAAGTTAGGATTCTATCTAGCAGTCAGCAGCTAGACCTGGACCAAACCTAAGTGATTTGCTGCTCTTGAGCTCTGGTGTTTCATATATTTGGGCCTTGCCTTGTTAATCTGGAAGTACCTCTTGTCATAAAATGCTATGCTTTGAAGTCTGTCCCTGGTTTTGAAGGATAACTCATTTTCGTAGAAATTAATCTGTTTCTCCACCTTTGGCAGTGGAAATACCAGGTTCTCAGAAGGGACCAGCTCAGACTAGTTTCAAAACAAGTGCACCTTGACTGGTTGGAATATAATTAGTGTCTTAAGCATTCCCAAGGATTACATTCAAAGCTTTTGCATTACTCACAGCAATTAAGTTGCACCAAGTAAGTTTCATAGTTTTAGCTTTAACACTCCAATTAGTGATTTAAAAACACAGGTATTTTACATTGTCTTGGCTTTCCATATGGCCAGATATATAAAGCACCGCATTTTAGCGCAAACAAAAGCTTTCCAAAAAAACAATCAGTATGCCTAACGTAACGTTCAAAGAGTTTCTTTTTTCTAAATGAACCGAGATGCAGTAACTCGACATTCACTTTTAATAAAGCCCCAGTGCACCTGTGAAAAATGTGCAGCCTACAGTATCTTAAATGAATCATAATATGGCTTACATCTTTAATGCCTGATCACAGCGCCAGAGGAGTTCAAAGAGCCCTTACTAAAACCATCAGTAGAATACGCTGGTTGCACAAGCCACTGAAGTGCCTTCTTTGTAGCCAGAAGTAATTACGTTGCTCTGCTAATCTCTGCTGCAGAAACTCAATCTAACAGACAGAGATCACATCTATCAGATAAAAGCTTCGTGCAAGGCACAGAGGCTGCTTCTTTTCTTGGAAACACACACAGCATTTTGTGCGGGTGATGGTGCAACATACATGCATTACACCCTTTGGAATAAAAATTGACAGTGTTGGGAGTACATAGTGGTGATAAGGAATAACTCTACTTCCTTCCTTCTTTCCTCTCTGCTTGAGAGACTGCAAATCTACGTCTTGAGATCACGCCACATCTGTGAGGTTCCTGACTTTTACAAGCACAGGAACCTCAGGTGTAAGAATCCATTATTATGAGGCTGAACACACAGTTGTCTCTGTGGATCTCCCTTTTATTCCCCACTCTTCTTAAAATGATGGAATGAGGCAGGATCTTGAACCATCGGCTGAACTATGCAATACATCTCACTTAAAAGGCTATGAGGTAATGCTGTTGAGCTATAGCAAATCAGTACGAAATATTTCAGGTAGATAGCATTCATGACTGATAACCATGGGACGCAGATTTAAACCTGGAAGCATGCACGGAGCTCATGTTCCGGAGTTTCACAGCACTAGATCAAAGTAAACAAGTGCAACCTGCAACTTCGCATAAAATAAATGACGCTGTACAGTCCAAACAAGGGAAGAAGATCTTACTGAAATGACTGCTATCTACTTTCAAACCAGAGAGGAATGAAAGCACATCCAGGAAGGGAAAAAAAAAAAAAAAAAAACAGAAAAAAATATAACACAGAGAATTATGTACCTTTCTTTTTTCTCATACCCTCAAACAGCCAAACTACTTGTTATAGCTTATTCAAATGACTCCAAGCCTGAGCTAGAAGGCTTACACTTTATTCAGGTGGTTCCTGTTTGGCACACTAAGCAGCCTCAAAACATAGAAGCTGCTGTCAGCAAAGTCAGGAAGAAAATTGTCAGTCTTTGTATGACCACAAAAAAAAAAAAAAGCATATGCACATGCCAATATCAATTATACAAAAACCTCAAATTGTAAGTGTGGAAAGTAATTTTGGAACATCAAGATGAAACAGTTGGAAGAATTTTACATCTCCCTTCTTAATTTTTCATTATGGTCATACATTTCACCTTCTTGTGTCTGGGTATTTTTTTTTTTGCTTTTAACCAAAAAAACAGTTGTGCGCATTAGCCAGGTGAAAAGATTCCACTCTCTCCCAGAAGCTCCAATTCACAAGAGTATTTGGTCCTCATTAATTTAAACCTCCAATCACCTATAGAAAAAACAATTCAGAATACCTAGCATTCTAAGTGCCCAGATGTAATAAGGAGTAATTGTACTATAGCATAAACTATTTAACATTTATTCTGTGCTGTGCACACTAATGTTTGCTTGCAATCCTTCCATATGTGAAGTTCTTCTACCCACTGCAGTTCATCTACTGGCTCACCTCTGTGTAACAATACCAAAACCATACTCCAGGAATATTTGTGCATATGAAAAACAGCAAAAACCTTTTTCTGTCAACATCCTCACGTATGGGATAAGCACTTCCATCATGGTTACCACCTATATTAACTATACTCATGGGAGCATAAGGCAAAAAGAGCCTGCTAGCTAAAATGAAACTTCCATATCTTTCAACGTGGAAGTAAGGATTTTTTTTTTTTTTGATGGAGAATGATTGCACCATATTCCTGCCTAATGGAACATTGCTGCAGGAGTGGATTCGACTACTTATTAGAAAAAAATACCTAATACTTACTAAGTATATCATTTAAACACATTGGTAGGAGGAAAAAATATCAAGTGAGAATATTTCAATACCCTTCCTCTTTCATGACTGAGCACACTCCCCTTCTAGAGAGTAAGAAGTTTTAATTTTTAAGACTCAATCTAATTCTTCAGAAACAAGATTCTGAACATTGCAGTGTTGCAACAGATGTAACACTGCATTGAGAGCTGTAATGCTTCAAACACTTCCCCTATCCCACTGTCCATCCAACCTGCTCCAAAGTGCTACTGTTACATAATGATCCCTTGCAATCCCCTTAGTTTATATGTTAAGACTGTTAAGGAACAGAGATTTTAGTGTGAGTCCTCTATACATTGCAAGGTTTAAAGGCATTTCACTGCCTTTCCTCTGTCACCCAAACTGCACTGACATTATCGCACAGAAGGTTCAGGTACTCCATGCACGCTAACATTATATCACTTCTAACGCAGAAATTAAGCCACATTTCTCAGGAAACAGGAAACAAAAGCTACTGGCAAGTTAAAGGTACTTTCAAATGCTAACCTTAAGGGACATAACAACCTCTACTTACAAACAGGAACATTAGGCAAAAACCTCATACCATTACCAAACAGGAGACAAAAAAAAATCAGATTATCTACTTTGGGTTTACAACTTTTTGTTTCAATGGATAGTCTTAGGCCCTGTGTTATTGTTACAAATAACTTCAAAATGACAAGGGAGAGGAGACAGTATTTGTAGACATGGATAAGAGTTACATTTATTTTCAGATTTCTAAAAGAGTGCTTAGAGTTAACTTCCTTTGCACAAATTAAAATCTAAATAACAGAAAAACAGTTCTCAAATGAATACAGCAAAACAGTGGTCACTTTTTAACTTTGCAAACAGTGTACTTAATTTCTGGGTCCTGCTGCAAATTGACTTAAAACACGTCTCTTAATCATAAAAGCCTTCCTTCCCGTGTTTCCATGTAGGCCTCTGTGGATTGCTCATACAGCCCTCCCTGTGGGGCACAGTAACCCACTGGCACTGCTCCCACTTTTCTGGAACAAAACACTCCAGAAACCAAATAACCAGAGAGGAAGAAACCGATCCACCAGGCAGCACCTTTGCAGTTACCTGCAAGGCTCAGCAGCCTTTTCCTCCCTGCGGCAGAGGGGAACAGCAGGGAAGGTTTATTAGAACGCGACGGGCACGGAGCCTCCCGAAGGGGCCGGCCGTGCGAGGCTGCCAGGGGACCCCACCCGGGCAGGGGGGCCGGGGGGCCGGGACCGCCCCGAATCCGCTCGGGAGGGCAGGTGGAGCTC
>WBMY01010050.1:250368-282608 GCA_013397315.1 Donacobius atricapilla | reverse complement strand
CCGCCGCTGTGCGGGTTCAGCGGCGCCCGGGACGAGGAGCTGGAGCTCGGCGCCGCGGAGCTGCTGCAGCAGGACGTGCTGCTGTCGGAGCTGCGCGGCTGCCGGGTGCGGCTCCGCGGCAACCCCAACACGCTGCGGGTGCGCGACTGCCGCGGCTGCACCGTGCTCTGCGGGCCCGTCTCCACCTCCGTGCTGGTGGACGGCTGCAGCGACTGCCTGCTGGCGCTGGCCTGCCAGCAGCTCCGCACGCACCGCACCCGCGACTGCCGGGTCTACGTGCAAGTCACCAGCCGGGCCGTAATCGAGGCCTGCTCCGAGGTCTCCTTCGCCCCCTACTCCTGGAGCTACCCTGGTATCGAGCGAGATTTCGAGTCGTCTGGGCTGGACAGAAACAGTAACAACTGGAACCTGGTGGATGACTTTGACTGGCTGGCGACTGACAAGCCTTCGCCCAACTGGAGCCTGATCCCCGAGCAGGAAAGAATCACTTGCTGGGACTGACTGTGGAGGCAGCTCTGCCGTGCGAGAGATTCTCGTGTAAACGCACTGGTCCACAAACTGTGGGACTTAATCCCCGATATGCCATTAAATGATTCCATTCAGTATTCAAATTTTGAATTAAAATATATGGCTGGATTTCTTAGTTGAGGAATACCAGTCAACTAGAGTTTACCGTTCTTGCACAAGTTGCTGCTATAATCTCTATGTATCCACTGGGATTTGCCAATTTCTGCAGTACCTCATTGTGAGTTTTAGCTTACTAAAGTGCGGCAAAGGCCTCTGATACACAAACAACAGTGAGCCTCTGTTAGAGCTGTTGTGCTGCTTTCACTCACGCAGACAGATTCTGAATTAGCTGCAAGTAGTGCAAACTCTACTAGAATGAGAAGATCAAATACCAAATTTTCCATGTTTTTGTGGTTCTCACATTGCTGATGGCAGCACAATGTATCTTAGGAGGAGTGCAGGGCAGTACTGCTGTGAGATAATGGGGCAAAAAAGGGTTCATGTAAAGGAGGAGTTTGTAACTGCACAGTGCAGCAGACTGAGGTGCATCCTAGGCTATAATGCAATGATAAGCCAGTTTCTGTGGATTGGGTTAAATCTGTGAGTTGGCTTTAGGCTTTTATTTCAAGTGAGATAAGTGTAAAGGAAAAATAAACATCTAATGCTCTGCTAATATGCTAATTACTCAAAAGTGAGAAACTTACGGAGTCTGTATAATTTCTAAAGCTTCACAGTCTATAAGTGCCGTGTGAAAGGATGCTGCTTCTATAAGCAACTCGGAGGCATCCAACAAGTGCTGATGAACCTCACAGAATCTGGGTTAACTGTTCCTCCTGAAGCTTCAGGAGAGAGGTGTTCAGGGATGTCCCACTAGTTTTCCAGAAAACGGGCTTTGTGTGCTGTGATCCTAATTGGCAGCACTCTGCTGCTGAGTAAGTGCAGTGTTGACAGAGGGAGTCTGTAAAACAGAAAGATAAGGTGCTATATTCCAATTCCAAAATTGCATGTTATCTTGCATAAAGTGCAGAGTAATTTGAGTCTCTTCACTCCTGCTAAATAATAATAAAGAAGTAGCAGCACTGTGGAATGCAATGTCTTTACGGTGCCCTGTTAGTGGTGCTGAAGTGACCCCTCTCCATATATAAAGTATACGTAGCAGTTTTAGGTTTCTAAAACCCCTCCTTAACTTGTGACATTTTTCAAGAAATGATTGTTTCTCTTGTTTTATTTTAAAACCTCAAATTGGTTATGCTGTGCAGCCATCATCTATGTGCCTCTAACCGACACTAAATCCTAGCTGAACCATCAAAAACTTCACCACTGCCAGGAGAAGTGCCTGAAGCTTCACTTAGGTGCTTAACTGGTTTTGAGGAGAAAATGTTTTTGTATAAGTTGTTTTCAGCATATTTAATTTAAATGTGGAGAGGCAAAAGGGATTTTTTTTTTTAAAATTCCTGACAACTTTCAGTTTTGTTTGCTTCTGTTAATGTATATTTTTTGACTGAATTGGATTTTGCATTTCAAATATACTTGTTTTGAATTATTTCAGTTGTTCCCTTACTAATTACTGTCTTTGCCCTGGCAGCATCATAAAATTATTTAAAAAATACACCCTCGGTCTTACTTTAATGTACAGAATTTATATCCTTTGTTAGAGGGATGTGATCAGTTTAGGCACTCAAGTGTCTTAATTTTAACATATCCATCTTGGTGCAGAACCTGATTTTGTAGTTAATTGTTCTCCCCAGATCACAGTTGTGACAGATCAATCCTGTTCACATCCTCTAGCCTAGAGATTGCAAAATGTTCAGCCTCTAAGAGCTACAGCAACGCCTTCGTTTTACTTGCCCAAAGCTTTAAACATTTACACCTCCCTCCTGTGGCAGATCCAGACAGGGAGAGAGATCCCAGGCTGTGGCAGGTACCAGGGGTGCACTGAGGCTTCCCAGTGCACTTCATATGGAAGTGCCATGTCCTGTTTCAGCTCTTGGCCTATGGCAGGCAGTACTGCCTGAATAAACAGAGCAGGAGTCAAAACATGGAAGTTTAAACTTCAACTTCTGAAATTGCTTCCTTGGGGATGTTTTTCACAGATCAGTTATTGACATCCCAGCTCCTAATGTTTTCTTTCCTCCAAATACTTAACTTTGGTCAAACCACAGTGAGCAGGTAATAGTCTTCAGGAGCACGGTGCCAGACAATTACCATAAAGATTTAGCATTACCTTTGTAATACAAAGCACATAACTGGCTTTTGGTCTCAGACATGACATGAAACAAGGAAATTCAATTTGAGAACAGCAAGTCCACATAAATTTGGTCAGGCAAATACCTAAATGTGATTTATAGTTCTAAACATACAACTTTGTATATATATATATATATATGCACATTTCCACACACCTTTTTTAAAATTATACTTCTCTAATGTAGAATCATAGCAGAAATTCAAGACTATTTTGAAACAGAGGTCTGCTAGTCTTGTATGAGAACTTAAGCACTAGTAAACATCTGCTAGCATGTTCATGGGCTATTCAGTAGAAAATTTGCAACTTTTTTGGGTCTCTAAGGAAGAGAAGCCAACCCCCTAAGTACTTCTAATCAGCTAGCAATCACCCTGCATAATGTACGACTGAAGTGAACAAAGTTTCGTTGAGAGCTCTAGCCCTGGTTTGCATCGCAGTGCCACCAGTTCCACCAGGAACTTCTTTAAAAATCTTGTACTTCAAAGAAATCAAGGGGCTGAAAAACAAATCCCTGCCAGAGGCATGGGATAGCAGAACATCAGCACCACAAACCTTATGCAGATTTGCCCTGAAGAGACGCTAACAGGCAGAAAGTTTATTAAAATAGTGGGGGGCACTGAGCTGCAGAACCGTTTTCCGCAGGGAGTCAGGAAAGCAGTCCCGTTTCAAACATTTTTGAAAGACAGTCTTAGGTGGATGTCCCTCCTCCAGCCAGTGGCCTCACCAAAACCTTTAAAGCCAGTGAAACTTCTTAGTCCACCACAGGGCTGTTACTCAGTGTTTTAAAGCTCGTGTGTGTGTCTGTGGAGGAAATAAAACAGTTCTGTGCAAAGGTACGCAACACAACCCTTGGGAGAAAACTGAGGCCATTTTCCGAGCCACACAGAGCTTTGAGCGTTGCCATTTGTTGAGGCACTGAGGGGTGGCACAGACCAAAACTTGCCTCCAGAGAAGCAGTCAGGAGCTTTGCTGCTGCTTCCCATGGGGCTGTCACCTCACCCAGAGGTCTGTCCTGAGGGATCAACCCCCCTCGGTTCCCTTTGGGATCCAGGCATTTCCCTCTGTCTGCCCCTGCTTCTCTGAGTAACAGGAACAGAAATGGAGTTACTTGCATTCTCTCTTTATCAAGCCCTCTTTCATTTAGATTCGGATGTGAGCTGTAGTAGAATTATTTTGTGAAAAAAAAAACAGGTAAGAAATACATGCATAAGACAATTTCCTACACACTTTTATGCATTATATTTTTGAAGGCTTGGATTTTTTTCCCCTAAGTTTCTTACTTAAGCAATAGCTGCATGTAGACAGGGTTCAAATCTCAAAGTGGTTTTACCTGGAATTGCTTCAGATTTTACTAAACAATTTCATCACATACAGGGAAAGACAGGAATAGCAACAAAAAGAATCTATGCAACTTGGGGAAATCTCAGCATTTCCATTCACATCATGAGCTGATTTATCTGACTGACTGGGGGATCCACCTGTTGTGCTATGTTTTCCAGCAGTAATTACTATCATGAGCTTTTTATAAGCTTCTCTTAAGTCCCAACATATTTCTTTCCTGTTTCTGCAAATATAAGCTTTGATTTCTAACTCTTATTTTTTCAGCAGTGAATGCTACACCCCAGGCATCACAATAATACAAACAAATGCTCATAATGATCATCTTGGAGGTAAAAAAAGCGCTGTTTTTTCTGAACATGTTACACACCACCACATGAATGATGGCTGAAATTCTGGGAATTGCCCAGAGCAAAACCACACCAAAACCCCCACAGTGTGCCCCAACAAAGTAAAGGAGCCACGGAGTCCACCAGGTCAAATCACCCTTCCCAGGATTTACAACATTCCCAGCAGTGAACTCAGAACTTGCCTCTGTTTCCAGCCTCAGAACCTGCAGTCACCTCGCATGCCACAAAAATAATAGCCAACCAAGTTACCTGCGTAAAGGGTAAAAAAAGAAAGTCATAAATCAGACTTTTCTCCACCTGATAATTGTACAGAGAGGTTCAGCATGTTTTATCACATTGTTCCTCAGGAGTGTCCCTGTTCACACCAGAGTTACAACCGAGAGCAAAACCATAAGTGAGGGTACATGAGCAAACCTCTCTACACAATAGCTTCCCATCAAAGGTAGAACCAGACATCATTTTTCTTGCAGTGAAACATAACCACTCCTAGGGGACGGAAAGGAAAAAAAGCCTCAGAAAGGCACACATTTCATATCACAGAACAGTGTGAAAGAAAGACTGGGCTGGGAAATGATTCTTTTTACCAGCTGAGAGCACTTCCATAGTTTAGGCATGTATGTATTTTATATCCTATATCCCTGAAGATGGAAAGATTAAGATTGGTCCAGGGTTGAGCACCAGACTGTTTAACAAATACCAGATTAAATTGTTTACATTCCTCTCTCTTAACTGAGGAATTTGTAGCTTATATGTAGGTTAGTAGGCATAGCTTTTTGGAAAGGTATCAATATTGTATTGTTAAACATACACATTATAATTTTTAACTAGATTTTGAATTTGAACCGATTCCTGGTGAAATCAATAATAATTTGAATATTTTATTCTACCATTTTTTCTCCAATATTGGCATATGAATTATACATTCGAATTTAATAGACAACCTCTGAGGAGACCATTAACTCAAACATTCTTGCAACAATTAACTTTTATCCACTACCGATCAATTTCAGCATTTTCTATTTGAAGTAGAAAGCAGTTGTAAGTGCCAAACTAGAGATGAACCGCAGCCAAGAGAAACCTTTTTAAGAAAAGCATGTGCCAGGCAAAAAGAGTTTTCCTTTTTGAACTATCCACCACGCAAAACACTTCTCGATGATCCCCTATCACCTTCCTCTCCCTTAGGCTGCTGTGCCATAGGCAGCCCTTGGCTGGCCGGTTTGTGGCAATGCTCGCACAGGGTTTGTCGGCTCCGTGTCCGGGATAATGGGGAAGCATTCGTTCCCACTTTAGAAAGTGTTAACCAATCCCCTTTAAAACTCCCAAGCGCGGCGAGTCAAGTTGATGGGTGAGGTAGTTTTTTCTACTTGAAGTCCCCAGCTGTTATTGAGCTATTGAAAACTACTTAAATAAACAGCTCCTTTCCTAATCCGGGTTGTTTTGGTGGTGCTGATTGCTCTCTGTGATGACTTTAAAAGTAGAAGTCTCAAAGGTCTAATTAGTATCTGAGTGTCCCCTCCTGAACATCAGGTGAATTGCTGATCATCTCGCAGCTAACACTGGCAATTTATCAGTGATTTATGAGGACCCTTCCCATTTTCTGTGTTTATAGGCAAAGAGTAAATCTGGAGGGATCAATGAGCCCTGAAGCACGTTCTACATGTACTACTTCAATACTTCAATTCCTGAATTAGAGGAAACACCATAATGTAAACACTTGCATGACTTTACTGCATCAGATTTATCGTGGGTATCTAAATGCTACATTATTAAGCTGACAGACATTCATATTCATCTGTGCTCCTGAATATGAAGTTACCCATATCCCGAGCAGCACCAGGCTTACATCCACTGGAACGGGCGGGAAGTATTTCACTGTATATCCTCATGGCCTGCAGACCTGGTACAGAATTCTTTTCCACTTTAATTACAGTTTAACAGTCATCACTGACAAGAAAGGAAATGGTTTCAAGCTCCTTTATCTAGAATTAACTCCAGACTGTCAGATAAATACATTTTCCAATCTCAAATCTCTTAGCTGAGCTCTGAAAGAGTCAGTGAAACACATGTGCCGCATTGACTGTGGGATATTTTGCCAGGAGAGATGCTATTTCAGCACCATGACTTATTGCACAAAAACATGAATAGGCTCTCTCAAGAAACAGCACTTCTCATCCACTTCAGAGCAAGAGGAGAGAATAGTCCCTGATGGATAATCACCTTCCCTCTCATCTTACACACTCACTCTTCACCAGCAAGGGCAGCAGCAATGCAAACAACCAGGCTTGCTTTAGAAAAAATCTCAGTTACCAGCTGCTTTCTAGCTCACTGCAATAGCACGAGGATGGGCTGGGAAAGGTCCACCACAAAAACCTTCTTTTGGGACAGGAAGAAGTAGTGAGTTGCCAGCCTTTGTCCTTTCTGAAGGAACCTTCAGCATTCCAGGATCTCAAATGGCAACTGAGAAGCACCCACAGTACCACAGAGCTGGAGATCGTCAAAACGTTATTTTTCAGTGCTTGGGCTTTTTAATTATTTGCATTATTATTTTTCACACTTGCCTTCCTCCTAGCACATCCCTTCCCCTCTCTGTCCCTGAGGGCTGGTGGCCATGCTGCTGGCAGCCACTAGAGGATCCCCCCCAGGGCCTTGGGTGGTGGCAGCAGCAGGTCTGGCTGACAGGCAAGAGGGAATCCTCCCCTCTTCTTGAGGCTGCTCCTTTCTCCCCTGCAGCATTAGCACCCATGCCCACACACACCTGCAGGATAATATTCCACTACTGGAGGTTAATTTCACCTTGCGGTGGCAAGAGGGTGAAGCAGCGCAGGGATCTCCCAATAGCTCCAAACCCCTGTGAGGCGAGTGGGAGATATTTCAGAGCAAGCAAAACTCCTCAAGCAGCGGCACAAGTGAAAGCCCGGCACCTCTGCTTGCCAGATGCAGCTGTGTGCTGCGGAGAGGAGAAGGAGGAGGCTGCAGCTGAAGGAAGGGGTCGTACCCTCCTTTCTGCCCACTCAAGTGTGAAAGCAGAGCCGGCTGCAGGTCCTTCTGCAGAGCCCGAGGAACCACGGGATGCCTCCCTTGCACTCCAATACAACATCCCCAGGGTCCCTCTCCAGCTGCTGAGTTGAATTCCTCCCTGGTGTAAGCTCCCGGGTGGGTCTCCTTGGGCAGCCCTGCTCACCTCTCTGGCCTAGTGATTATCCAGTAAGCTGCTCATGCCAGCTCACTTTTTATAAAAGCATCTCTAGATTTCTGCCCGGAGTTTATTTATTGAGTTTCTCTGCACTTTTCCTTTCCCCTGCTCTCCTGCCAAGACTCAGAGATGGTGCAAGCCTTGGAAGTAAATAGAAAATGCCAAGCTTAGTTTTTTTTAGGTCACCGTAAACTGCACGCTTATCAGCTTTCAGAATACATAAGCCACAGGATGTCATCTCCAGTCAACACAGAAGGATAAGGACTAGAACATGGGTTTGGCTGTAGATATGAATATATCGGGATCACGGTGGGGAATGTTTGTATACAAGCGGCCTTTTTTATTCCAGAGCCCTCTTCCTTTTTCCTCTAAGGTTCCGTATTCTTCTGGCAACAGAGATCTTTTTATATCTCTGGGGTTTCATATTCCACCCAGCAGCCTATCATAGGAGAGCACAAATCTACTAAATAGTAAAATGAGGGATTACTTCCACTCATCTGTTGACAGACATTTCTCTAAATTGGATCAAATGATTAAAGGTATTAGAATGACGTCGTGCAGATCCAGATCAAATCATTTGAAACCTTGGGAGTGTTTCTCCTTTGCTTGGAAGAAACCACCAGAAATAGTTGTAGGTGCTAATTGCCCATTATTCTCATTAATGTGAAATTGTTAACTGGCACCTTTGAATATTTTACTTACTTGAATCCTAAGCAGGGAACCTCAAGATGGAAGGACTGTGCAGTGGCTCGCTTCCTGATGTGTCCTTTGGGATCTCTTCCAATGCCTGAATGGTTCTTCCTCCAGTTGCTTACGCTGAGAAGAGGGGTCCAGGCTGTGAAATCTTCCAACATCTCCCACTACAAAGATGGCACTGCTGAAAGTCAAATTCAATCAGAAGAAACGGGTAAAACTAGCACAGGGACTATGGCTCATGAACTGGTTTTCGGTGTTTGCTGGAATCCTTGTTTTTAGCATGGGATTGTTCCTCAAAATTGAGCTCCGGAAGCGAAGCGAAGTGATGGACAATTCTGAAAGCCACTTTGTGCCCAATTCTTTGATATTGATGGGTATATTATCCTGCGCCTTCAATGGTTTTGCTGGAAAAATTTGTTACGATTCTCTGGATCCCACTAAATTTGCCAAGTGGAAGCCTTTGCTGAAACCTTACCTGGCACTGTGCTGCGTCTTTAACATGCTCCTTTTCTTCGTTGCTCTGATTTGCTTTCTCATGCGGGGCTCCCTGGACAGCACCCTGGCCCAGGGGCTCAAGAACGGCATGAAGTTCTACCGGGACACGGACACCCCCGGAAGATGCTTCATGAAGAAGACCATCGACATGCTCCAGATTGAGTTCAAGTGCTGTGGCAACAATGGCTACAAGGATTGGTTCGAAATCCAGTGGATCAGCAACAGATATCTGGACTTCAGCTCCAAAGAAGTGAAAGAGTAAGTGGCTTGGTGGGGTTTGAATCACGTAGTTTCGGTGTTTGGTCAGTATTTTCCTCAAGTGCCAACAGGCACTGACTGGAAGGGGGTTTGTGTAAAATGGGGTCTTGTGTAATAAAGCATGCCAAATGACCAGCTACATTGCTTCCTCCCCTGACAAATTCCCCCAAAGTCATCCATAACATAAAATAAAAAGCACCAAACTACAATTCCCACTCTTACTCAGTGTGATGTAAACAGACTTAATAGTTTTTACTGTTCTTTTACTGCTTTATAAATGCATTACCTTCAGCCACACTACCAAAATCAACAGGAAAGTATCAACACTTTACTAATCCTTAAGCAGAGGTCAATGTGATTTATTAATTTCCTCAAAAAGAATTCCCTGGAGATATACTGTTGATACCACTTTTAAAACTCCACATAGATATTGGCAGCTAATCAGCCACATGGAAATAAATAGAGGCGGTAACACTTTGCCGATAGCCCGTGTGTTTTAAATCCTTAAGATTTTGAATTCTATTTTTATATTCACTCAATGGATTGATTCAGTGCTGTGATAATACTGAGCATCAACTGATGTTCCTAGATTTACACAGTGGCCCTTGTAGCCATATGTATTTTAAGTTCTGTCCTGTGCCCATTTTTTTTTAAACCTTCATGAAAGCAGCACTAGTTTATTGTTTCTATACAAACCAGACCAGGCTGTTGACCAGAAACACCTTAATGGCTTTGATGTCAGGTCCCAAAGAGGCAGTAATCCCAAAATCAGGTTAGGTGCAATAAGCTCAAGCAGAAAATAAACATGAAAACAAAATGAACCTTTGAAATTAAAAAAAAAATATAAATGGCATTAGGCATAAATACCCACAATCTTTTCAAAAACTGAGCAACAGGGAAAGCGATGGTTATTCTGGGTTCTTTGGGAACATCATTCGTTAACATTTATGCTCTGTGGTTGCATAATGGGTCCTGTAAACTGGAAGTAATCTGCCTCTTAAATATACTGCCTGTATTAAAAATGTCTGAAGTAATTTTGAAAAAAAGCTTTGTGTGTCTCTTGGGATCTCTTGGGATCCCTGCCTGACTGTGTAAATGGTATTTCATTTGTATGTCTCTCTCTGCATATTCTTTAGACTTGTTGGGTGGTCTGGCTGTTTTTGCAGTTTGGAATGAGGACTTTCCTAGGGAAAACTGTTGGATATTTAACCCGTTGCACTGCAGGGTCTTAAAACAAATACACCCACTATTGAATCAGGGGGTGTTTCCATTGTGAAGGTATGCCCATGGGTATAAATAACTACTTGAAAAAACCTTGCCAGCATTATATGGAGATTTGAGAGCTGTAACTTAATCCAGCAGCAGTGGAAGGGCAATGCATGGAGGGAAAACAAGGTTATACTGTCCTTAATAACAGAAGCCTTGTTTGGGACTGAGACTCAAGGTAATTTCTTTGTACTACTGAGGCAGGAAATAGGGCATTAAAACTGTACAAATGGGTTTTAGTGAATTCAAGGTTTGTACTATGTGGTGGTGCGCAAACTCTGCTCGCATTCCTGGTGGGATAGTACGGCCCCTTTGAAGCCAATAGTAACGTTCTCCTTAGCTCCAAGGAAGGTGGGAGCCTGTCCTCCACAGTGGGATTTTTATATTATTTGTAGAGTAAAGGCCTGATCAAATTTCTGATCTCTTTACAGAGAAAACCTCAACTGCATTTGCTGTTTAGATATATTTAGGTCATGACTGCAAAGTGGAATTTCCCTTCACCGGGCCGTTGGAATCACCTCTCTATGACACAATTTTAAAATATCCATATAGAGAGCTACAAGTGACACTCAGATTTTTTTTTTCTCTCTACACCTCTGAGACTCTCCATTCTGTGATTTTCTAAGCAAAATGGCCAGTTTTAAAACTGCAGTCCTTTTATTATAGTCTCTTTGCAGAGTCAGTGGAACTACTTGCCTTCTAAGTTACCTTGCATCTAAACCTCTCCTAAGACACCAGGCTAAATGATTGTTTACAGAGAACAACCACAGTGTCAGATGAACAATAGCCGGGGAGCTCCTGCAATGACTTTGGAAATTTTGCAACATCCTGTTGCTGAGGCACATTTCATGTTTTCAATACTGGCTACCTTCCCAAGCCAAGAATAAGTGCACAACCCCTCCCTGGAGCTATTATCATCAAAAAGAAGCTATTAGGTTTGCTGGATCAATGCTCTAACTGGATATAATGGGTTTCCAAGGCTGTTCTGGGTTCTTTTCCAAGCTCAGGTCAGCTCCAGCACCTCCCTTCCATCCTAACTATGCTGTGGTCACTCTTTTCTGACTGCCCCTCCTGAATTCTCTCTGCCATTTACTTTTGTTAAAAATTAACTTCTTTGAAGAAGTGACCTGAGAGCATGCATTTCCACCAGCAGGAGTTAATTACAGACTCAGTGTAGCCTTGAGGACACCCTGGCCAAACAACACTGCATGAACAAGTGGACACTGAGAAAAGGCATGGTGGGAAATCCTCCTTGCCTTTGCTTTCCCTCCTCGTGCAGATTTGCTCCTGGATGTCTCTGTGTGTGTGTCTGTCTGTGTCTGTGTCTGTGTCTGTATTCATGCTCCCTTCTGCCCTTGCCCGTAGCCGGATCAAAAGCAACGTGGACGGGAGGTACCTGGTGGACGGTGTCCCCTTCAGCTGCTGCAACCCCAGCTCCCCCAGGCCCTGCATCCAGTACCAGGTCACCAACAACTCTGCCCACTACAGCTACGACTACCAAACCGAGGAGCTCAACCTGTGGCGCCGCGGCTGCCGGGAAGCGCTCCTGAACTACTACAGCGGCATGATGAGCTCCATGGGTGCTGTCATCCTCCTCGTCTGGCTCTTTGAGGTAACCCAGTCCCCTCAGACACGCTTCAGCGAAGTGCCGGCTCTGCAGGGGCGCGGCATTTTGCAGCGTGGGCTTCTGAGTGAAAATCAAATCCATTTAAAATAAATTTCCCCATTGTTTAGTTGAGAAAATAGCTGAGTAAGGGCTGAAAACAGAGGTGGAGTGGGTGTGGGATCACAGACCTCTCTTACCAGGGGCCAGAGCATCCCACAGCAAGAAGGGGAAAAGGGGGTGATTTTCTGTCAAAGGCAAGGTGCTGAGCAAGGCAGAGAGTACAAGGACTCTGCTCTTCAGATGTGTCAGAATTCAGAATTTTACATGTGTCACCATTTATGGGGAATGAGAAATACAAAAAAGCAGCACATCAGAAAGATGTGACAGTATTAGAGGGACAGAAAGTGCAGTGAAAGGGTTTTCACGCTGAACAAAATAAGGCTTTAAGCTGCACACAGTGGAACAATTTCAAGGCAGCATGTGGACCTTCATCAGCTCCACCAGGGTATTTGGTCAGAAAGAGTAGTTTAGGTGGAGCAGGTGAGTTAAATTTATTTTATTCTGCTTCCCAAAACCACAATGCAAATGCAAACAGGTGCCAACACTGCCCAGGGCAGGTGTCTGCGGGCGCCATAACCCAAAGTACAGCTTGGCTGATAAAATACTACATCCAATGCAATGAATCTCCTGCCTCTGGGAGATGGCCAGTTTTCTAGCCCGGGTGTTTAATCAACACTAATGCTCGGGGAGCGTGGGCTGGCAGTGGCACGAGGGCTGGAACGTGAGGTGCTGGATGTGGAGATCAGGCAGGACCTGCTGGTAAAAGGGAGGGGGAAGCTCCCTGGAGTGCAGCAGAGCCTTTCCTATCCCTGGAACAGCTGCTGCATATGGCATTGCCTATTTTAAATGATTCAGCTGCCTTTTTAAACATTTAGATACATGCAAATTAAAAAAAGATGAGTTACATTTTGATACAAGCACTGGCCTACAGTCTTCCAGGAATTAAGATGCTTTTTAGAAAATAAACACCTACCTAAATCTGTGAATTGAAAAAAAAAATCATAAAGTTACTCCATGTTGCATTGTTTTAAAAATAACTGCTCTGAACTGCAGAGAAATGTACTATCTCTTTACTCTGTTATTCTGGTGAGAAAAGAAGGAGAAGGTCTTTCTTTTAGCCTAGATTCGAGCGCAGAGCTCTTGAAGAGAGGGGAATTTCGACTGTATTTGAAAGTCAAAGAAATTCAAAAACTCAGGGGAAAAATGCACAATGCTAGCTGCAAAAAATCATGACTAGGAACTTGTAACATAGCTTCGCTGACTTGCAAGAGATTAATGACAGTGATATGTTAGCATTAATAGCAGTGATAAAAATGCAGTATTTTATGTCTAACTCTTCAAAGTACACCTGGGTATTTTTTCAGCCTGTGGCATAATGAGAAATTTGATGTTCTCTTCTTTTCTTTGCCTTTTTCAAAATAGAAGGTGTGAGTTTTTTTCAGGCAATCAGAGGACTTTTAGGGCAAAACTTGAAAGAAACAACATGATCCTGGGTTACAATAACTTGCCCTCCTGAATATTTATTACTTGCCTGATATTCTACCATAAAGGGCCCAGATTTGGGTCTGAAATTCCCTTTGCTTTGAAGGCAAACTTTGAAGGGAGGAAGCAAAGCAGGAAACAGACATTAATTTAGTGCCCCTTGAAATATAACCACTTCCTTTAAATTCCAGTCAGGATAGGAAACAATTTTATGCTGAGCAGGAGGGCAGCAGAGGTTCCAGCTCCTGGCCAAGGTAAGTGTGGGTCTGAGCAGGGTGAGCGCAGGAGCAGTGGATGTGCTGGCTCTGTGCTTCTCACCTCCACTTTGATTGACTTCTTGGGAAGTCGCAGAAAAGTGCAAAAGCAAAATCCTGGGTTGCTTTACACCTGCAGCCACCGTGGACTCAAACCAAGTACTTCTCCAGCAAAGCCTTTCTGGGGGCCATGGACAACTCTTCCTGCTGGGTTGCTGGAATCGAGGTGTGGGAAGGGGGAGAGAACATGGAGGGAAATACTAATCACAGCTGTTATTCTGCGCCGTAGAAAAAGGTAACATGCCAAACAGGCGTAGGGACCTCAGGGAAGGCCATTTCTCTTTCACCTTTCTGTATTAGGCACAAGGATGAGTGAACATATTTTGAAACATCGAAACTTCTATTTGAAAAAAATGCTAATATCTAGAAGCTGTTTTTACTAACAAAAGCTGTAGGCTTCCCATGTGTGACAACCAGTCATGAGGATGACAAAAAAAGATCACACCCTGCTCTGGCTAAGCCGCCTCAGGCTAAACCCTGGCAAACAGATGGGCTTCGCTGCAGAAGGTCAAGAGGAGCAAGCCTGGATGTCTTCTTGACCTGCCTTAGCTAGCAAAGAGGAAAAGAGAGGTTCAAGGGTGCCCTGAATAAAGCATTTCAAAAGGAATAGAGGGCTGAAGCTGGTTCCTGAGATGCTCCAGGTCCTCCACTTGTGCAAACCTGTGGATGTCAATAGGTCACAGCTGCCACAACAGCCAAGACCCTGGGATTCACCTCACATGTGCCACAGACCAGGCCCAGGCTGAGCTCCAGGAGTGCACTGAGACATTCACAGGATTGCGTGTCCTGTGTTGGAGAGTAAACTCTCTGATGCATTAACAGTAGGAGTGAACTCCTGGTGATCTCCAAAACTAGCCCACAGGCAGCAGGGACCCTTCAGATGAACACAGTTTGCTCTGTTGGCCCAGCTGGAGAGGCTGAGCATACTGCGGTGCAGGGCATCCACTAGCCCAGCCTGCACAGCCCTAGCCCTGCAGAAACACTGTGTTCTTCCTGGCACTTTAAAGCTGCTGTAAAATGACAAGGGTTTCCATGACAGGGAAATCATCCCTCAACAAGACTGGCCTCACTCCAGGGCTCTGACACCCCAGCCTTCTGTGCTGGATGGTGGTTAAGCTCAAATCTACAACTCACAGACTGGTTAAGGTTGGAGGTTTAGCTGTGGCCTCACCAGGGCTGAGCAGAGGGGAAGAAGGATCACATTCCTCAACCATCCGGCAATCATTCATCTAATGCAGCCAATTTTCCCACTTTGCCACAAGGGCACATTGTTGGCTCAGGGACAGCTTGGTGTCATCCAGAGCCCCAAGGCCCTTTGCTGCCAAGCTGCTGTCAGCCAGTCACCCCCAGCGCATACTGGTGCATGGGGTTATGCCTTCCCTGGTGCAAGACTGACGCAGTTCATCACACACACACAAACACACACTCACACTTTGATCAGAAGGCATGAACTAAAAACTACTTTATTTAGAAGTCTGACTCCAATATATAGTATCTTTACAAAGGCCAGGGATTGGGGGAGAAGGTTGACACCTCTCCCCATCCCATTGGTCAAGACAACTGTCCATCAGCTGTCCATATCTCTAAAATAAAGAATGTAAACTACTTTGAAGTTATGATAAACATTTGTCGGTGTTTACAGACCAGAGCGTGAGAAAGAACCCAAAACACGAAACTGTGAAACAGAAGAGAAGGCTGAAAAAATCAGGGCGACACAAGACTTCAGCTAAACTGGTGGTCCTAGACTCTCTGATCATATAGGAGATAGATTAATTTACCAGATACTTGTCTCAAACTTTCTGGGCTCTCTTCTCACCTGGCAGAGAAGGCAGACTCAGGTCTGTGGAGGTGACAAGAGCCCAGACATTTTGCATTGCTTTTAAAGAATCTCAGCTTCCGGGACTCAAAATCTTGCTTAGAAAGGTTTTTAAGAAAATAAAGTCTCAAACTGAGAGAAAATGTCACAAAATCTCATCCAAGGACAGGTCAGATGCCCAGTGCTGCACAAGCCCCCTCCTTTTTAAAAGCATGATATTATTTAGTGAATTAGAGCCATCCAGGAAGCCAGTACACCTACTTTGGCTGTCAAATAGTGGCACTTGGCAAGTCAATCACAAAACAAAGCTCCTGCTGACATGCAGCGAGGCAGCACAAGTAGACAGCAAGGTGGAGGCCATTTCCTGTGCCCAGCCCTGTTAATCTGCACTTGCAACAGCCATTGCTTTGAAAGATATCAGCCCCATGAATAAGAGCAGCAAAATGGGGACTCAGAGTGGAAGGAAGATGTCAAAGGCTACAAATCCCAAGACTAATGTGATGGGATTTGTCACTTCTTGTGACTTTTATAGAATAGTGCTTTAACTGATTTAAGTCATCATATTATTGGATAGATGAGACTATTTCCAGACTCAGAGCCACTAGAAACTTCTTTAGTGACCGAAGTGTGGCTAGTCATACATTCCTGTGTTAAGTAATATGAACATTTGCCTTTGGATATGGAAGTATTTGATGAAACTTGTTTGCTTGACCAATGTTTTTCCTTTTCTGATCTTGAATGAAGGCAGAGAAATATGAACATCTGCAAATTTTGAGAGTAGCCAAGAGTAGCTTTAGTCTTCCAGGAGTTTGGAGGCACTGATCATGCACAAGTAGGATGACCCCAGTAGACAGGCTGATCTATGGTCCATGGAAGCACATGCTTGGGCAGTCCCTTGAGTCCAAAAGCCAGATGTGAATTCTGCCATTGGCCTCGCCATGTGGCTGAATCCCAACCTCAAATTTGCCAGCCTCTTCAGCCATCAGGACTGAGCAGGACCAAAGGTAACCTGTTCCTTGGGAAGTTGGATAGGGTGACGGAGGCATCGTACTTCCCTTAGAGAATAAATCCTACGAGTTCCTGACAGCAGTGGGTGTTCTCCATCTGAGCTTTACCCAGCATGTGAAGGACCAAACCACTCTTACTGCTGCCCCATCCCAACCAGCAGCCCTACACGTCACCAGGCTGGCTCTTCTGGGAGCTGCTCTTCTTTCCTTCTCTATTTCACTCATCAATCACTTTCTTCATAAACACCACAAGGGTGAGGTCAGATTGTTCTGAACGGTGTTAGAAGGAAGGAGACTGGCTAAAAACACACTTTCTCTCTGGAGGGAGTTGCAGGGTGCTGCTAGTGTCAGCAGTGTTTCACAGTGCAGTAGAAAAAGTCTGTCAGGGCTGCTGGGACTAGGTTATATTTAATCAGAAATACAAATTTGTTTTAGATAGCACCAGGGAGAGATCACCTGCTGCCTTCATTTCCTTATTAGCACAAACCTATATTAAAACAAAATCAAAATCTGAAGCAGACAAACTAATGGCTCAAATCCTGATGCTGGTCCGTCCTGCAGAGACGCTGATTCATTAATATCTCCTTGATCAGCTTAATATACTCACCAAACATATTAAGGTCGACGCAAAGTCAAAATGTTGAGTTCAAACTAAGTGGGTGGTGGCCAAGGACGGTGTTGCACATCCAAACTGCCTTGTGGACATCCAGTGCACAGTGCTGGGGATGCAATAAAACCTCCCGGGAAGGCACCGACACTGACGGGGCTCGTGGAGAGGGCACACGGCCCTCAGAGCTGCTGCTCACACCAGCAGCCGGGCGCCCGCAGCAGGGGACAGCGTGGCTGGGACGGGAGGGTGCAGGCCTGGCTGACGCTCTCTGCCCTTCTCGTTGCCTGGCACAGATGTCGGTGATGGTTGGCTTGCGCCTTCTGCACACCTCCCTGGAAAGCATTGCCAATCCCGAGGACCCCGAATGTGAAAGCGAAGGGTGGATCCTGGAGAACAGCCTGAAGGACACTTTCAAATCTGCGCTGGAGAATTTGAAAAAGCTGGGTAAGTTCAACCAGGTGGAAGCAGGAGCCGAAGGCGCTGAAGGAGAGGAAGGTGGGAAGACGCCAGCCATCACAACAGTCAGCTGAGCTGCTCATTGAGGTGGACTTTTTCTCAGAGAAAATAACACAAACTGAGAATTGTGAATATATCTACATTTTAAATGCTATGTATCAACCACCAGAATACACATTTCTACGCATGTTCACTTTTGTACATGGGAGCATACAACAGTGCATCTTGGGATAAAACACTTATCCACAATGTGAGTACACCATATCCATATCCTTTTGGGAATATGACCCCAACTAGGACTTGCAATATTCACCTGTTCCCCTAACAGAGACAGTTAGTTTAAGAAAAAAAAATTTTAAAAAGATTGCTGTCATCACATGGCAATCCATTCCATCTTACTTTGAAATTAAAAGTGGAATTTGAAAAGTTAGTACTTTTTTTGCTCAAGTTGTTTCATCAGCATACTTTCTGTGCTTCAGCTTTTAAGGACAAACAGATTGGGTTTCTGGAGAGTAACATGATAGAATTCAAAGAAAGAAGGATTTCCAGAATTGTATATAACTTAGTATACAGGTATTTTGACAAACCTCTCATATGTGATTTTTGTTAATGTGCTAAGCAATGGTATTTTCTGCTGTATTCCTAAGATGTACATAGAACAAAATGCAAACTTATGCTGAGAATTTATGTACTAAGCAAAAATTGTAATTTAATGAAGCAGCCAAGCATCATAAAAACAACATTCAGATAAGATGCAGGGGGTTTGTTTGTCAGGTTTTTTTTGCAGGCTGTATATCTTGAATGCACATGTTGTAGACTTATGCTTCACCTTGTATTTAAATTCTTCGCAGAAGCTTAGAAGATTCATCTTTTAGTGGGTGGAATCCAGGCTGTGAGCATGTGCCAGTTATGGTTACTCTGGACATTTTACAGAGTATGTCATCTCATAACTTGCTCCAGAATATTCAAACCCAACTATTTTTAAGGCAAGAAAAAGAGAAACCCAAATCCAGACAGGCCACTTAGAACTCACACTTTAAATGTTTTCCAGGGGCCTAGAAAATTTGTACCATTCACCCACAAGTACATCAAGCCTCACCCTTTCAGGCCAGGGAAAACTAAGTTTAAATCAATCCCCAATGTGCAAATTTTACTTTATCAGTGAGGGGGTACTCCTCATTATATCTTTTAAATCAAAGGGAAGGCACATTTTGTATATGCTGCATCTCTCCAAACATTGTCACAGCTGGAGGATCCTGTTCTCAAATTGGAATAAAATATGGAAAGAGCTTACTGTGGTGTGCAGCCTTCTAGAGAGCATCATCTTGAGTTAATTTTCAGCTGCCAGATTATTTCAGCTAAAGGGAAAGTAACCCAAGAGAACAAGCCCCAGCCCCCTGCACCAATGATTGCAGACACCTCAGTCCCTCCCTGCAAGCCAGGCACCACACTTATTTTTACCCTGGCTGTGCAAACCCTCTGTTTCTCAGGGGTATACCCGGGGGAGGTTTCTCAGTGGGTCCCTTCTCCCTGGTTGATGGCCAGCCCTCAAAGGGAGCCATGTTTGCAGCTGCGTCACCATTGCACAGCCCAGTGGTTCTTGTTCTTAATCACTTGTGTACTTGCCCCAGCAGCACTCAGCTCCTCCAGCTTCTGTCCAAATTCCTTTTAGGATGGACAGATCAGTTCAAGGCAGGACAAGCAGGGATGTGTCTGTACATCAAGCTATAGTTTCCATCTCAGTGCCCAGGCTGTTTCAGGCCACCTGTACACAAGGTTTGATTTGGGCAGGTGTCGGCAGTGTCCTTTCATTTTCTCAAAGCTGGTCAAAGCTTTCAACTGCAGTTATGATCATGAATTTAGTTACAACAGTGAATTTAAAAGTCACTCTCCCCTTGTGTGCATAAGACTAGGACAAGGGCACTGACAAAAGGCCAACTTGCTACTCACCACAGCCTATCGTCTCTTGCTCTGCTGAGGGACAGAACTGTACGAGCCAGAGCAGCTCCTCCCTGCTCAGGAGGATGGTCACTGGGGCCAGCTGCCCCTCTCAGCTGGTCCATTAGGGAGGAACAGGACTGGGGATGGTACACGATGTGGCCACATGTACCAGAGAAGAGCTTTTCAGAGGAGTCGCGTGTGGATAGGAGCTGCGTTACAAGGATTAATTACATTCTTTCCTTGGGAGGCTTCAGCGAGCTGTGATCTATACCAGTTATTTGACTAGATTGACCTTTCAAAGAGATCTAGATTTATTGCTGCCCTAGAAATCTGGCTTAGGCCCCTAATTTAGACAGGACTCTCCAATTATTCGTGGTCTCTACTTTTTATCAGATTATTGCTAAAGCAACATAACAAATTTTCAATGCCACACTGGAGAAGCCAGTTCCCAGAGCAATGGTATCAGGCAGGTAAAGAGACCATCTGAGACAGGTTTATGAAGAACAGTATTGGAACCAGGGAACAAAGAGTATATGAGTTAATGCTGTCTAAAATAAAACCTCCTGGTTGATGAAGATCTTTGTGACATCTTATGATTACCAAAAGATTGTAATACGACTGCTTTGTACAATATTACATGTAATATATCACTCATTCAATCTTACACATACTTACTTGTGATACTGCAAATGCTGTTCTAGATAAAGATATTTCTGCTGACTGCGAATGTAAATTTAGGTATTAAAATGTTATTGCAAGTAAAGATCTCTTTAAAGAAAATGTTTAAATATATACAATTTAATACAGATTTCTTTAATTTGCATTACTGCTGACTTTTTCCTCCTGAATTCATTTTTTGGATCTGTTTGATGTATTCCTATACGTGGGAAGGTTTTCCTCACCTCTGAGAGAAAGCAAACCTTCCTCTTTTCATGTGCCCAGCTAAGCTCAGGATGTGCAAGCAGACCCCTAAATCACCTGCCTCTTACCAGAAACAGAATTTGCTGTGCTATTTTAATAACATCCTCTTGTAGTACATAGGAAATAAAACATCTTCACAGCCATGAACCAGTGATGTTCTGGTCATGCTGAACCAGTGAAACCACTGGCACCCTCAGGGTCTCTGACAATCAGGTGGGTTTATAACCTATTTTTCTCTCCCTGTTGAAATCTAACTTGCAATGGACACTTAAAAGAACACATTGTTCTTATTTTAAGTCTAGAGCTCACAAAGTCAAATCTCCCTGCAGCAATCCGACAACTTCCAGAGCCGTGCCCTCATTTTCAAACTAATAAACTTCAGAAGGATGTGAACTTAATTCATGCAAACCAGGCCACTTCTTTTTAGGTACCTTCATATGGATTAGCAGCTTAAATCCAAGTACCCAGATCTCAGTCAGCCCGAGGCCTTGAAGTGTCAACTCTTAAGAAATACCACTTTTATAAGAATGACAGAAAGTTGCATCATTTTACTGATGACATTTATTTGAAGGGACACAGAACATTGACGAAAGTGCTTTAAAGGAGGAAATATAAACAGCTTCCTTAAAGCTATTAGTTCCTAAGTAGCCTTAATACAATTGATAAGATTAGCCTCCATGCATTACATGAGCTTGGGCATTTGGTAATACCACACAAATACAAGTGTGCAGCTTAGCAAAGAGCATGGGAATGCTATATCGGGCTCACAGGCACCACGGACCTCCTAGCTGATGGGCTGGGAAGATTTTCAAGGCTGATATTAAGAAAAAGGGATCTCAGCAAAACAGTTACTGATTTACACCCAATTTGCTTGTTTCATGAAAGAAGCCAACGCAGTTCTTAGCATAATCAATGGAAAATGGGGACGGATCACAAATGCTTATTAAAAAAAAAAAAAAAAGAAAGAGCATTATTAGAGATTAGTTAATTAAGAGATAAGGCCAGAAAAATAGAATGGAACCATGTGATAACAGCCTCCTGTGGGGAAGACACAGGCTTAGGCAAATTTATTTCTGGCAACAGCAATGCAGCTATCTCAAATCTGAAGTCATGCCTACGTGGAACATTTTCTGATTTATATCAGGCCTATAGCGTTCAGTGACTGACTGAAACACTGAAGTAGTAAAAAGCCTCTCTCAAAGCACCCGCATTTTGCTGTTCCCATGTCATTTCATAGGTATTTCTGAATCTGGATCCAAAGCACAATGAGGTGGGAAAGCTGGAGGAAACCCTGGCCTGGAGCTCAGCTTTGTAGACTCTCCATCACGGTCCCTGCAGCACCCTGCCCTGGGGGATCACCCTTTGCAGTTCCTCCCTAATATTTCGGAGAGCTCCACAGAGGGAGGGCTGAGCAGGACTCTTGCCTCCCATCCCATTAGCTCCCCACAAAGCACATGCAAACAACTACTCTTGCCTGATTGTTTCTAAGAGGACAGTCCATAAACCGCGAGGAAGTACATTTCCACAATTTGTTCTCAAAGCTCTCCAGAGCAAAGGGTGGTGCAGAAATCAGGAACCAGTCAAATAGTGAAACAAAGACCGCAGGGCAGGTCTGCAGCCTGCCACCAGAGTGATGCACGCCCCCTCCACCGAGCAAAACAGGGTCAGGCATTGCAAAGCAGAAGTGAGGAGACTTGGGCATGTGAAACTTGGAAAGGCACAACTGCAAGCTGGAGAGTGATGAAAGGAGGAGAACAAAGCACTAAATCTCAGGCACACAATTCCCCACACTGACTCCCTTGGTAATAGGATGAGAATGTTTAGTTCTTGAAAAAAATGCCCCACAGAAGTCACTTTGAAGTCTGTGATGATACAGAATTTAACAGCAGCACCAAAGAAATGCTGTCCCTCTCAGCTGGAGGCACACAGAGCCCTTGCTCCAGCCAGGCAGCAGTGCCAGGATACCCAAGCTGGAAGGAGACTCTGGCTGTGTTCATCAGTTCCAGGGCACACACAAGCCCCAAACACAAAGTTTTCCTCTTACAAATCACCTCCTGCCTTCCCAGCCACCCAAATAACCCGTCCAGAGGGTGGCCCAGCTCTGCCTTACACAAACGCTTTTCCAGATTGGCGTGAGTTTTCCCATTTACACACTTGTTTTTTTCCAGCACAAATAACAGGCTAAGGTTAAAAATGACAAAAACACAGGGGAAACATACCAACAAGGACAAGGTGAATTCACAACTTTGTACGAATGAATCTTTCATTAATCACATAAATTAATCAAGAGCATAAGTAAAATTGATTCTGCAATGCTGCTGTTGGCATATTTTAAGTAGATTCTGATAGCATTTCTTGTTTTTACCCCAGAATGTTAAATGCAATTAGGACTTAAAATTCAAATTTATTCTCTACTTCTCTAAGGGTTTTTTTTATTATTATTATTTTAGAGTACTTTAGATAATTTTTGAGATTAGGTAATATTAAAAATGGATCAAATGCATTTCAGGAAGCATTTTATTCAGGGAAAAACTTGCAGTGATGTGTCTAGATTTCAAATAATTACTACCATACCATATCCCTGATTCCAGTGGGGGAAAACAACTTTCTGTGCCCTCCCTCTCTGCAAGGTGGCACTCAACCAGGAGCACTGCTGACACAGGTAGACATTCCCAGTGCCACATACCCTCCTCAAATACTTCACAGCCAGCTCTCTGTCACTGGTGAAGGCTTACAAGTGGATCCCGAATCTCTGAGAGCAGGATTCAATTCCATCCTCATCTCACCACAACCACTGCTGCTGCAGCCCTGGAAACCACGTGCACCTCAGCAGCCAGGCCTGGAGCAGGGCATCCCACCCTGAGCACCCACTGTGCTCCAGGGCAATGGAGCAAAACCACACTGGGTCTTGGGTTTGCTGTCCTAAATGGATGTGACACCTTTCAACACCTGGATAACTGCTCTTCCACATCTGCTCTTCCAATGATTTGAAATGCTGCCCACACAGAAATGTTTGTCTCACACTTTTTGGCATTAGAAGCAGTTACTCCCAGCCTCCCAGCTGAACACTCTGCTTCTGCATGCTCCAAGTAACGCACATTCCTAGTGTAGAGCGTTTACTACTCCATTAGAAAAAAAAAAACCCCTCAAAATTCCTTGTTTTCCGCTCCATCCTGTTCAAGCTGACAGAATGGTGCTTAAAGCCTGCATTACAAAGTAGTACACAGAAAAAAAAACCCACAAAGTTCTTTGCTTCAGAGTTCATGCCATGCTCCAAGCTTTCAGCTATCAGAGCACTTTGAATTACCAAAACCTGACCTGGAAGGAATCATTATACACAGATGAGATGATTGACTAGTTCAACAGCATTAAGTAGATGCTTTAAAATTACTGCAGATTTTTTTTCTTCTTCTAGTGTATTTTCTGCTAAATTGCACATCCATTCCAAGGCTGATACAATCACTGCAAGAAAACACAAGCTTCTTGGAGCTGTCTTTATGGGAGCAAACAGCACCTTTCTAATGCAGACATCTCTAGTTAGAGGATACCAGTGAATTACATCAGTGAACACATTGCTGATCCCCTCACCCTCGTTATTTTTATATAATCTTCTGTCCTATTCATTAACACAGTTTACCATCCTCCACTCTTAAGAGTACTGCAAGTACAGAAATACGCATTGTTCCTCAATTACATGGTTGATTTCAAATCAACACTTTGGTTTTATCAGTCACTAAAATATTCTGCAGTGGTCTGCACAGACACCATTCCTCACCTGAGCTCAGCTGTCCCACCCTGCCCAGGGCTCTCTACCCAGTCTGGCTTTCCTTCCAGGATCCCACGCAAAGGACAAGCTGGAAAACTTACCACCTCCGAGCTCACGCTGTCTGAAAAGAGACTGTGAAAATATATATTCACAAACTGATGAAAAAGTAACATTTAATCATTGCTGTCATGGAGACGAAGATCAGTACTTGCCATTTCGTAGCTCCTACACCTGGCGCACTGCGAAACTCCTCATATTCTCCCTCTTCTTTTTTCCTCCAAGAGAGGAGTATTTGACAAATCTCTCCATCAAAGATGCAAGATTTGGGCATCTAATGTTTGCATGCCAGGAGAGGGGGAAAGGTGGCAGAGGAGCAGGGGGAAAAACAAAAGAGGAAGAATATGCAAAAGACTCAAGATAAAAATAGGCAAAGCAGTTTTTATCTGTGGAACAAAGATTTGTGGAAGAAATGTTAAAACTGCTACAAATGAAGTATGAATAGAAACATACATGTATGAAACAGCAGAAGAAATAACTGAGCAAGCCTTTAAAGAGCAGCATGTATGGATAACAAGGGATGTGACTGACAGCAATAAAGTGGGAAGATGCTGAGAAATGTGTTGTTTCCACCCAGCCCAGGAAGCTTGAGCTCCAAATGGCCATGGTACAGTCACCTTCTCAGCAGCAGACCTGTGCTTTGGCAACAAGAGGGAGCATGAGTGGTGTGTGCCTTTCTTCTTCACGTTATTATGTACCAGCCAAGGCACCCGAAACAGGAAAAGACAACAGGCAGCCTTACTTCAGATTTAGGATGGGTGAAGCAGGATACTGAGGTGAAACACAGCCCCACAGGTCCTACTGAATCCCAAAGAATATAAAAGACATTTCCAAAACCCATTGCTCCTGTCCTCTGTAGCACCTAGTCCTGGCCAGACTGCTTGGACACACACACCCCTTGGTGTGCGTGGGTGTGTGTGAGTGGTTACTGTGAACTTCAGTAAGACAAAATTACCATGCCCTTCTACAGGGTCTCGAGCTGAAGTGAGAGGATCTTTTAGTTCTGAGCTTTCATAAATAAATACCTCATAAATACTCAGCTACTTCTCAGGGCCAGCTGGCGATAAGGGCCACTGAGCAGGATCAAAACACTCCCAACAAGAGCAGAGGGGTATAAGGCATGCCCAACGTGTGGTAATCACAGGGCTCTGCTTTGTAAATACCTCAACTATTTTACTGCAGCTTATATTCCTCTATCAGACTGTAAGATGTTTAACAAATACACATTGACTACTATAAGGTGATAAATAGTATTATCAACAAAACTAGCTCAATGCTGTTGCTTAAAAGTCACAGCTGAACTAGCCATTAGAGAGCTGATTCTCCCAGAACAGAACCAGGGATCGCTATTTCTCCAGACCCTTATCCTTGGAATAAAATGGATGATGAAATCCCTTCTTCCCCTTACTGGAAAAAACTGCTTAACTGTGAAAAGCACAGCTCTGTGGGACTTTTAGTCAGGCCTCTGAGAGTTTTCCAGTGGTCTGAGGGAAAGCACTGACAGATGGAGAGCTTCAGCCAAAGCTGGGATGGATCTCCATGTTCTTCCCTGTCCCTGACCCAACAGTTCAAATTTCCACAACAGCAGAATCCCCAGACTCCACGGGCACTATTGGCTGGCACACGGGCACTATTGGCTGGCAGCAAGGAGAGGCAGGGACGTTCCAGCTTCTCCTGGCCATGCCTCCAAGCTCCAGAGCTGCCTGTGGCGTGTGCTCTCCCTGCAGTCCCAGCAGCCAAGCAAGCAACTTTATGTAGTTATTCCAGGCTTACAGTGATGCCCTTCCATCAGTCATTGCCAGCTCTCCAAACCAACAAATGACACTCCCACAGGGTAAAGCTCACTCATAACTTGAAGTTATCAGCAACTGGAGATGAAAGTGTGCTATCCATGCATCCACATGGCTTCCATCAGTCAGTAGCAGATGGACAGCTTTTGTTTCAGCAGTACTTATCTACAAAGTTCTTCCTGAGAGATTATGCCCGCATTTGCATGAACACAGCCCAAAAAGAAACACCAACTCTACTTTAATTCCTCAACATTCAAATGCCAAGAGGAAAAAAAACCAAACCAAAAAGGATTCATGGCAAGAGAGACATTTCCCTAAAGACAACTTGCCTGTAAGGCTTTCCGCTGCTGCTAAGCAACCTTTCTGTGTGCCTGTTCCTGAGGAGATGTAGAAGCCCTTCCATACAGCTTGAACCAGCTACCCAGAGAAAGCAGAGTCAAACTGCAACGTGTTAGCTGGGCATGCAGAGGGGTGGCTTGCACTCCTTCAGCACCTGGAAGCAGTCCTGCAGAAGGCCAGCCTGGATAATAACTGAATTCAGTGTTGCTCCAATGAAGTCTGATGCTTCTCCATGCAGCATCAAGAACTCTGGGACAATCACCATACAGAGCTGAGGAACTGAACAGCTAATGGAAGAGAAGGACATGCCTCCCTATGGAAGTTCCTTTAATGAAGGAAATGATATGAAATTCCATTCCCATTGTGATGCAGGACTGGCTGAACAAAAGCTAAGCTGGTTACAACACAAAAATACTCAGATCCCAAGACCCACAGAACCCCATAAAGGTGAGCCTAGTATCTCTTGCTATTACCAGAGGTTTCTGTTTTTATACATTTTGCTGCTGTAAAACACTTTCTCTGAACAGCAGATGTCTTACTTTAGAAGAACTTTCAGTATGATTTCTGACATCCTCATAACCAATTTCGGGGAGACGTAAACTAGGCAGACTGCAAGGTGGACAGAACCTTGGCTGGATTTTCAGGCTCAGGGGGTGGCAATGAACAGTTGGAAGCAAACCAGTTACAAGTGCAATTCCCCAGGGGCTGATATTCAAGCCCAAACCATTTCATACTGTCATATCTGACTTCTGTAAGCAATAATCTCAACAGCAGAATGGAAATAGAGGGTCACCACTTCCTGCTGGAGGCAATTCCTAGAAAGGAGCAGAGGAGAGTCCAGGGCAGAAGGGAGGCTGATTGAAAACACAGTTGATCATGACACAATACTACTGTGAAGAGATTTGAGATGCAACTCCCCTTGTATATTTTAATCTTCCAGAAAGGAAAGCAGCTGGGATTTAATGCAGAAGGTGGGTCGAGCATCCAGCTTCTCCTCCACATATTCAGGTCACAGAGGAAATTTTCATAATGACAGAGCTTCTAAACAAAACACTGTCATTTAACATAAAATAAAATGCACTTAAAATGAGATGCCAGGGCTCAAGCACAAGAGCTGGCAGGGCTCACATCAAATGAGAAAGGATAGAAAAGGGTCTGCACAGCTGCTCACTCCATGTCACTATCCTAGGAAAAGGAGTGAACTGTATAGTGCAGGAACACATTGACCCCTTCAAGTCCAGGTTGTTCCCAGTGCTAATAAAGTGGGAAGGCATGAAATTCACTTGCTTAGTGATCAGCATTGAACACTAGTTTGAGGGACATGGGGGGAAGCTGTAGAGAGCCAGAGGAGAGCTGAAAATGGAAATAGTCTTGAGCGTCCACGAGCACTTCATCTCAGCCAGATTCCCTGTAACATCACATGAAGTGGTTAGAGAGCTGTGGCAGCGCTGGGTCTTGGCTCAAGTCAGAAGGCATCAGGCGTTTGTTATCTTGGTTATAGACTTTCAGCAGAGTAAAAATGAGCCTCCTGTGGCAGACTGGAGGGAGTAAAAAGTGTTATCTTCTAGTATGAACAGAGTAAATAATGTTCCTGATGTGAACCTCAACCCTTATCCCTTTATAAAATATAACTTACAATCCTTTAAAAAGACGATTAGACTTTTTGGTAGAGGTCGAGAAAGGTTTAGCTGACTGAAGCAAGTGACACTAATAATATAATCATCTTACATTTATGGTCAGCGAATTGCAGATGTTGCACATCCAGGTATTTCTGTCAGCTTGTGATTAACAAGGGGCACACTTGAAGGAACAAGCTCAGCAAAATACTAAAAACAACATTTATAAAGTACTTATTGAATAGTTGACATGAAAAGCTCATACTTGATGCTTTCAGTTTTGTTTTGTATTTTGTTATGATGGCTTAATATTTGGGAATATTTGTGGGGTTTGTTGTTTTTTTTTTTCCTCCCTCCAAACACATAATACATTTTAGATTGTACACATAACCCATAAATATTAAAGTTATAGCCAATTTATTATAGATATTAATTCCCTGATACTTAAACAATGTTATATATAAATATTTCTACATTAATATAAACACATGCAAAACAAAGCAGAAAACAGAAGTCTTGAGTAAAGAATGACCAAATTTCAAAAAAAAAAAAAGACTAATTGTGTTCTTTGCAACTATTTGTGGTTGCAGTCTCCGACTCTGATCCCAGAGGTGAAACAAAAAATTCTTCCTGCTGTCATTATTTTGGTTTGCACAGAGAAATCTGTCAGAATCATCGATTATCTTTTTAATATTATGTTTACAGAAAAAGAGATTTTCAACGCAGTTGGACATTATTTGAAACTGTGGCACGTAGCTTAAAAAGCAAAGGAATAGTAACATCACCAAAAAAATGGGAATTCTAAGTACCATGCACAGAAAATTGTTGGCATGTCAACCACCTTAAGTGGGGAAGGGGAGAGATAAAGCATTAAATGTCATTTTCCCCTGCAAGTTCTTCATGTCTCTTTGTAAAAAGTGAAAGCAATATATAAATGATCCAATCTATGACACGTAATAGAGACAAAAGTAGTCTGTACTGATGTCAAGAAAAGGAAATCCACATTGGCCAAGTTTCTTTATTTGATACTTCACATCTTCACTCAATACTATTACTGAATGTTTGAAAAATTGTCCTGTACAGCATGAATATACAAAATTTATCTGAAGCATTAAATCTGTAAAAATAGGAACAATTCAGGCTGACCAAGTGTAACTGAAGACCTGGCAGACAGTGAAGGGAATTGTTTATCTGGGCTGAGACATAGTCAGAAATTAAGACTTAACTTAAAGAACCACAGACTATTAAGGAAACAGAACTGTGTAAATTAGGATTTTACTAATTTGTCAGAAGATAGGAGAGGGAAAGGTAATGGATTTTATTTTAAATCAGTAAGCATAATGTGATTTTTAGAGACACCTTGGAGGTCTAATTACATACAACTAGAAAACTCACTGCCTTCAGGCACCCTCATATCAAGTGCAAATCTGCGCAGTTATAGAATATATTTATAAAATATACTATATGCAAACATCTTTACAGAGCTTTAAATCAAGCCAAAAAGTAAATATACTTGATGAGACAACAGGAAAAAAAATCAAAAATGTGGGCAGTGTGACTGTGGCCCTTCAAAGCCAGAGGAAACCACTCAGTTTACCTGCAACAAAAAGATGGGATTTGCACCCTAAAAGTTGACTGTTAACAAAAATGAGAAAATACCTTCTGTGCTTCTGAAAATTAACATAAAATTAGCTTTCATGATTTTACATATTGTTTTTATCTTAAAATAACTTCTAAAGCACAACGTCAATCCTTGAATACCAATAATCGATCACGTAATTGAAAGTGAAAGGGTTTCCCAGCTAAATTCAAATTAAAAACTACATAATTCTAAGGAATGCAATACTCTGGAAAAAGCTTTAAATTAAATTATTTTACTTGTAAAGCTAGTGTTAGGTTTTTTTAGTTAAAAAAAAACAACTGGAAGCAAGAAAGCTGCAAGAGTACAAATGACAAAATCCTTTTAGATACACCAAGTGAAAGAGTGAATTATCCACTGATGCAGACAGAAACATCCATTTGCTACATTATTTGCTTCCTTACTTCATTCCATTGCATGTACACACAGCATAAGTATTAAAATGCAGAGTAATAAATAAACCGGCTCAGATTACTAGCAAGGGGCAAAACACAATCTGGAATTGTGCTCTATCTAGTTTCAGTTTCAGCAGTCTTTTTCTCTTCAGTTCATATGAAAAATCATAGTCAGACTTCCAAAAAGAGTCGTTCTTTTTTTTTTATCAGAAACTTAAGTTCATTTGCCCAGGTTTAGAACCCAAGACATTTCTGTGAAGGAAGCACAGTGCAAATTATAGGACTAATAAAATTGCTTACATAGAAAGAAGTTTACTTGATTAATGTTAACTGGTATCTTTATGAAATACATTGAAAAACAAAGATTAAATAACAGGACTGAATTTGTTGGGTTTTTTTCCTTAGACTTTTTTCCTCATCCCTCCTTTGAAAAGCTTACTGAATTACAAAAATCTTTAATAAAGTTCCAGTCTTCAGCAGATAGTCATTATAAATGCTGCCAATCAATGCCAACTAGAGTTTGGTTTGCTTCTTGTGCATGTCCAATTTCCTCTGTAATACTGTGCTGCTGCCAGAGTTTTTGAATCTTTTTAAATCGTTCTTTGCACAGATGTAAGGGATTCCCACGTCTGAAAAGGAGATAACACTTATCAGGAATGATAAAACACTGCAACTAAGCACGAACACTCAGGTGTGACATACTGAGTATTTGATAACCCCATAAAATACTACAATATTTAGATAACCCTTTAACATTATTCTGTTATCAGAGTAAATCAACAGGTATTTGGATGAGTAATCAGTAGTGCTACCTTGCCTGACGCCCCTTTCTTACAGCTCATCCTTTCCCTCCAGCCTCTGGGAACCTCAAATTGAGCCCCCAGAACTCCACATGCAGGTTTTTAGCAACTTTTCCAGGCTGAACTAATTCATTTGGCCAGTTTCAGAAATAGCAAGCATTAACAATATCAAGTCCATAAATTATCCTCGCATAGGAAGCAGAGATAGAAGTTAATACAAAGAACTACCACATTAAATAAAATAATATCATAATATTTCCACTTGGTATTAAATTAACACAGGTTATATAAACAAATGCATTAGATACAAATTAAGTTTTCAGCCTTAGTCTCTAGTCAACTTCACAGATGCCAAAAAGATTTCACTTTTAGCAGTTTTCAAGACAACTGTTTTTAACCTGGGGAAGATCATCCATGAAATATTTTTGACCTAAACCCACATATTAACATTAAAACATCTGAAGATACTAGATACAGCAGTAATGTCAAAATATAATGTTGTCTATATAATTAAAATAAAAATGTAACATAAGAAGTTAATTTTCCTAATTATAGATAGTGCTGTAATTTCTGTCCTTAAAAGACATAGTTTTTAAAATATTTACCTGAGTCCTTGGTCTGTCTCTCCATAGTCATCAAGATAAGGAGGAGGATAAAAGCAGCCCTTTGTTTTCCCAGCTAAAAATAGCACCTGACATTCTCGTACTCTGGAGAGAAACAGAGCGAAGATTTTTAGGTATTGATTTTTAGGTGAATAATTTCTCATACTTTCATAGAAAATGTCCAGTTCTTACCTACTTTCATTCTATATAATCTGCACGTACAGATTTTTAAAGGTACTTTTTTTTTTACACTACATCTCTCATTCTCTTCCTGTTATAACTCCTCAGCAGCAGCTAAAAACAATGCCATTTCATGTTGTATTGGTTTGGCACGAATGGTACAAAACCAATTGGTGATCTGCTTTGGAACTGATGGCCGGGTGGGCCAATTGGATACAGGTGTACACCCCTGGGACACACGCCTTAAATACAGGTGGAATCTTGGGAACCTCCTCTTTTGCTGCGGCCTGCCATGAGGTAACATCGATGTCGGGGGGAGCAGCAGGGCCCGGCTCAGGGGCCGTGCCGGGGCTGGCCCTGGCCAGAGCCCAGCCCAGCCAGGCCCCCGAGCCCAGCGGACACCAGCAGAGCCACGGCTGCTGACACCCAGCCGATCCTACGGCCTGCACCACGCCGTCGGCCGGGCCGAGGGAGATGGCCCCCCCCCCAGTTCCC
>WBMY01010050.1:180397-250201 GCA_013397315.1 Donacobius atricapilla | reverse complement strand
AAGTTGAGCCTGTTTTGCCTTTCTTCTAATCCTATTCCATAGTATAAAGATAGACCACTACGCTACATTTAACAAAACAAATTTGGCGAATGTGAAACCACTCCATTTTTGGTGTTTCTGCGCGGTTTTGAACTTTAACCCGTTACACATGCATTATTATCTGCAGTTTGTGTAAAATACTCAACAGAACCACAAGAAAATAAAACAATTTTGCTTCTCACTAATCTTTGCTAATGTGAAAATAGGTATTTATCGAACACTTCCCTGTATGCAGGAAGACAACTAAGATGAATTTTTATGTTTTCACCAGCAACAGCAGCAAAAAAAATCAAAGTATTTACCTTCATAATTTTGTAATACTTGTAATACGTATTGAGAAATAAATGCACAGGCAAAACAAATTCCCTTGAAAATGAAATTTGAACTTTCTTTGAAATTTTACCTTCAAAGAAGCAACCTCTGAACCTTACACCAAAGCACAGGAAGATGAATACACTTTATTTTTTTGGCAATCCTGCTGCTAAAAAACACTTCCTTGACAAACCACCCCTGCAATCACATATGTATTTATGTGCTTATATATACACATATGTATATAAGGAGCTGTTAATTTCATGACTGTAGACACCATCTAACCCAGCAGTGAGAGGTGTTCAGCTCCTTACCTAAGGAATATGCCCACTCCAGAACCACAAGAGTATGTATGTGCAGTACAGGCCCCAACATCTTCTCCTTCAAGCTCAGTCTGACAGCAGTAACTCTGAGAACACAGCATGGTCCCACACACAAGGCACAATGTTGGGGCTCTGCTTTTGTCACCACCTGATTTCGGACACCTTTTGTTAGGAAAAAAAAAGAAAAAGAAACCCACTGTACGTGTAAACTCTAGATAGGAAAAAGATTCAGAAGTACTTTTGAACATTTATACAGTTAACAGCTGAAATTTCTCTTTTTACTGTTTTACTGAAATACAGGGCAATTTGGCTGATAAATGCTATGTGCCCTTTCTGATTCCATATACAACTTTCTGAGACTTTCAGGCTAAAAGTCTCCCAGCTGATGAAAAGGAGCAGCAGACTTTGGGGTGCTCACTGCAATTGCACACAACTTACGAGAAATTGGATGCTTGGTTAATGAGGCAGCTGTAGTCATCCGGAAGGTCTATTAATTTGTTGGATTCTCTTGCATAGCTAGAATAAAGCAATCAAATCAGCGCTCACATTTCAATGAATAATACACAAGCGACTTCAAACTCATTCATGTTTTGCTGACTCATCTAAACAGCATCTGTGAGTAATTAATTTTTTAAAGTTCCCCTCTTTTCTGCCATTCTTCAAGTAAAATGGTAGCACATAAAAAGATGAACACACATCTCTCAAATAAACCACCTCCCTTTTCTTAGTCTTACTTTTTATGAATTTGAGAAAATGCAGAGGTGGAAAATACATGTCATTTGTATGCTTTTAGCAAACCAATTACAAGGTCACTACAGATTTAAAGAAATGGTTTTTTTCTCCTGTATAAGTTTGTCTGTATTTTCTTTTTGTCACTAATATTGCATGGAAAATAGTCTGACTTTCAGGTTTAGGGAACTTGTATCCTGAAGAGAATGAAATATGCATGCCATGAAAAGGACCTATTTAATATCAAATACTTATATATTTTAAATATATTTAAAAGTAACAGATACTATACACAAAATTCTAATAATCTTAAATTCTAGGAATAATACAAATTCGACTGTGAAATGCAAAGAGAATTTTGTAACAGAAGCAATGTACAACATGCTGAGAGGAAAAAGAAATCATCACCATTAAGTTGGACATAAGCTTGGGAAGAGCAGATAAGAATCAGCAAAAGGAACACATGGAAAAGATCTCAACAATCACATATGGCAAGAAATCAGTTACACAACCAGAATACTCTTACTGTGTAAGAAATTCTGTTAATGGTCTGGTATTTCACAGATGAAGTGATACATTTTTATTTTTGTCACAGCCTTACTGTATGCACAATGATAAAAAATTGACTTTTTGTTTTTAGCACAGGAGATTAAAAAGCAAGGATAAACATAATAATAATAATGCCAGCACTGTGAACTTCACATCCATTTCTAATTGTTAGGATAATTGTTAACCACTATTTTTATCCAGCCTTCAGAAAGAACAACACCCGATATGCTTTTCTACACCCACTAAGTATTAAATGCATTCTGAATTCAAAGTAATTGTGCAGCAAGAACAGATTTATGAAAAGCTGATTTTCTTTTCAGCAACTGACTCTGTGTTGCCTTTACTGAAGCAATTGGATTAGTTAAAAAGACAATTTTAAAAGCTCTTCAATGCCTGGTATTTTTAAAGAAGGTTATATACATCTTTTGGCAACAGCATATTTTTTGCATCAGAAGGTAGAAAGTAATAGGAAACATGAGATGAAATTTTATGACTTCTAATTCCTGCACATCACTTCTAAATAAAACCCCAGTATTAAACTTTGCCTTTAAAATCTACCCATTTAAACAATATTTCCTTTTCTTAAAAAAAATTTTAAAATCACTTCTTCCCTAATATCTTTATTATTAAATAAAGCAGAACAGATATTACGTTATTATAAACACCCATTAGAAAAAATATTTGGAGAAAGCTGTAACATTAAAGTTTTTCCCTGTCTCTGCTTAAAATCTCTTTATGTTTACCTGATAGCATGTCTCTTGCCTTCCAGGTATCTTTTTACTTCATTGTTACTGCACCAACTACAAGAAAAAAAATTGCCTTTTAACTTCAACAGAGGACAGAAAAACAAATAAGCAAAAAATCCACAGTACATCTATTAAAAAAACAATACAACCAAAATGGTTTATTTCAAAACTCTCCTTTCATAAACATTTCTCAAAATCTATGATTCACTTCCATAGGTATTTCTGGGAGAATACTTACACTACTATCTTGTGCAGGATTCTCTATTATATTAAAACTAAGTACAAAAATACAACTTACCTTTCTATTAATGTGTTCAGAATCTCACTGTTTTCTTGAAAAAGGCAAGTGAGGTTGTTTGGCAAGGAAAGATAGCTACATAAGTGTTCAAACAGGTTTGCTCCGTTTACTGAAAAACAAAAAAGATATAATTCCCATGACTTGATATTTGAAATGTTTATTATGACCACCTTCAGATTTACATTCTATCCCTACATATGCCATATGTGGAGGACAGTAAAGAACGTTGCCAATGTAACATAACATTGTGAATTTACAGAGATATCACAGAATGGTTTGGATTGGAAGGCACCTTAAGGACAATCTCATTCCAACTGCCCTGTTATGGGCAGGGACACCTTCCACAAGACCAGGCTGCTCGAAGTCCCATCCTACCTAACATTAATTATTAGCAGATGCTGATTGAATGATATCAATGCAAGCAAAAGCAGGTCTCATCTGAAAATGGCAATCCATAGGAGCTTTGAAACAGAAACTTATTAACAGAAGGGAATCAATTTCTGTTGTAAACAATCTAGAATGGCATTTGCCTCTATATTAAAAATACATTTTAAAACCAAACAAATTAGGTTTTTTGCCATTTTCATTATGCTGACATGATGCTGCACTGGTTCTTCAGACAAGAGAGTTTAAATGTAATTTATTTTGACCATTAATGTTTACATCTTGAAAACCGATTTAATACAAAGCAGATAATACCTTGAATTTCTGAGGGTGCTGGGACTCCATTTAAGTAATGAAAAAACAAAGCAGAACATCTCAGGAAAGGCATGATTCCAGCTTTTAGATTCCTCCACAGGTGCCAGCCTGAGGAAATTTCTTTCAAGGCACTTAAGAGAATAAAAGAAATAAAAGTTTGCATTTTATTTAATCATTTCAGTTTGAGAGCTATATTTAGTAAGTCTTCAGTCACACTGCATACTAAATTACTGATTTCAGCTGAAACAATCACTATGCAAAGCGTTTATTTCAAAGCAAACTTCAAGAAAAACAACAAACCAGAGATTGATAAAAATGTAACCAACAGGGACAGTAATTTAAGGAGAATTCTGCAAAAACATTTCAGATCACAGAATGGTTTGGGTTGAAAGGGACCTTACAGACCATCTCATTCCAATCCCCCCCACCATGGGCAGGAATACTCTCTGCTAGATCAGGTTGCTCTGTGCCCCATCCAGCCTGGCCTTGAACACTGCCAGGGATGGGGCATCCGCAGGTTCTCTGGGCAGCCTGTGCCAGTGCCTCACCACCCTCACAGAAAACAACTTCCTCCTAACACCTAATTTCACCTAAAACCTACTTTCTTTCCGTTCAAAGCCATTCCCATCCTAACAAGTTTTCCGTACTCAGACACTGCCAATTCCAGATTCTGCAAACTGACTAAAAAATTGTTTCTGAGCACAATCTTCATGAGCAGGTATCCTCTTGATCACAGATGAATTTACAGGAATAGTTACTTAAGTGAATCTAGAAGTCCTGGATAAGAAACAAGATGTAAGAGTTCCTAAGGTAAAAGTGTCATCCTTGACAGCACTAGTATATAGAATGTAGTCAGTAGTTAATGTTCAGTTCAGGAGGGAGAAAAAGAACATAAAAATTTATCAAAAGATCGTGGTTTTACCTTCCTGTACACTGGCAAAGAAATTTATACAGAGTAAGCACAGCTACTTCCTCTTCATTATTTGTGTTTTCTTGGTCCATGCCATTCTCTTCTGAAGAAGAAATAAATAATTAACAAATTGTTTCATATACACACGATTACACAACAAGAATGAATTCTTTCAAGTTCTGAAAAACAATGCCCAAACTAAGTGAAGTATTCCACTGGGATAGAATATGATGTACTGGACAGCAGTTTTTTGCTGCTCATCTCATGTACAAAGTTTGTACTATTGTCAGCTCCAGTGAGGTGCTGGTTTAGTTGCTCGACTGGTTGGGTTTTTTGACCTGCTTGCTTGGAGTTCTCCGCTTTTGCCAAACTGGGCCTTATCCAGCCCCTCTTGCCAGGAGATACATTGATTCCTTACTTTGCTAACTGCAACTCATTCATCCGGCAATGCCTAAACCAAGCCTGCAATAACCACTCCCAGACACTGCCACAGTAGCTGCAAAGCCAGGCTTCGTTACTAGCTATGCGCCAAGAAACTCATGGAGTAGAGAAATAAAGACAATGTAACTGAACTTCGATAAGTACAATTTATCAATACTCTTTTGTGGGCTCAAAGACAGCACCAACAATTCTATTTTGTAACTGCAACCTGCACAGATTTACCAGCAGCACTATAGCTTTTCCTAAGTAAAGACTGGACGAATCTTTTCAATAAAAGTTGAGACAAAGTGTCATTACCTGTTGATGAGGTAAGTAAAATTTGTATTATGTGTGCCATAGTGACAAGATGAAACAGGTGAAGATCTCCAGTGCCAAGACTAACCCCTGAAAAATCCTGACAATGTATGGCAGGGAAAGAGAGCACCAAGCTTACCTGCGAAAGAAAACAAGAAAGTTGGTACATTCCTTTTCCTTTTGAATCTTCCCTTTCCTCTGTTCATGCTGCAACTACACCCCTTGAAGTCAGCATACTACATAAGGCTAATTTTGAATCTAACTATACAGACATTATTTAAGAGAACAATAATTATCCTTCAGGAGAGTTTGGAGTCTAGTTTGGGTTTTGGGGTTTGTTGTTTTGTTGGGGAGGGGGGTTGGTTTTCATGTATTTTGGGGTTTTTTAACAGACAAAGAGTACGCATTCTGTCTCATCTTACCCCTTTTTAGTTTATAGAAAAGAATACTTTTATTAAATATTTTTATTAAGAATAGTTCTATTAAATTTAAAAAGTCTTCAAAATCTATTAAGTAGAGAAAAGTACTAAAAACCTGAGCATTTTGTAAGGCTCCTAACCCAGAGTAACGAGAAAGTTTTCAATAGTTTTTACATAGTGCCTACTGGATCAAAACATTATTAATATATATTAAGAAATACTTACCAATAAATGAAACATGTCAATATCAAGTATGCAAGGAAGATTCCCATTTTTTTCATTAGGCACCAGTGCTAAGAATTTTGGAGAGAAAAAAAAAATATTAATTGAACATTTGTACATGAAAATATTGCAGTGTACTTCAGTTTAAAAATGAGAGCCACCTCTTTCATTTACATGCTTAAAGAATTTAAAATACAAGTGTACCTGTTTTGGCCAGACTGAGTTTAAGAACTGTTCAACATTATTGGAAAAGAGTCTTGCCTACTTTATTGTATTAAAACAACACAAACCCAGGCAGCCATTTCTACTCCCACGGTGACTTTTTTTCATTGCCTGCGTTCCCAGGGGGAGATGAAATGAGACAGTATCTCAAGCTCTGACAGAAATAAGCTCAAACAATAGTGACTATACAGGAACACTGATCATTGTCTCTTGGACAGCTGCTCAAATAAAACTTCGGCAATTTTCTTAACTTCACGAGACTGCCTGAATGTACCTTACATAAATCATTTGCCTTACTGACTCAAAAATGCATTGCTACAGTCTCTTGAATTCATCACTTTATCTCTAATTAGGGTAGAGCTAGGTGTTGCTTTCTCCCTCTCTGTAGTATTTACAGCAGCCACAAAGTATTAAGCAAAGCACTCCAGATGACAACAGAAATTCACACACTTAGTGAATTCCAAGAACCTTCATCTAGAAACAAACACAGATTCAGTGTTTTGAAAGGTGCTACAAGACATTTTAAGTAACACTCAAGGAACAGTTGCTTACTTCTCTACCCCAAGCAGTAAAATCTGATTTGTAATAAAGCTGCACTCTGGGTGTATTTTACAATGTAGCTAAGAGTATTAAGCTGCCAAGTTTAAAAACACTACTACATTAAAAAATAGTCTCATCATGACAACTTAAAAATACTTCAGTTGAAGACTGCTGCCTTGCTGGCCAAAAAAATTGAGAGCTGAAGACATGTGGCATTTGGAAGCTATTTCTATTAGCAAACATTTCACCATGACTCAGATTTCAAATGCTTTTTCTTTTGTCAGCATATAGCCACAGAATTCAACCCAAAAGTGTGAAAAATGTATCAAAAACATGACCAGAGCAAGGGACTTCCAAACCTGAACTTATTTTCAATAAGTCATCTTTATGTGCTGTTTACAGAATACAGACAGATCAAAGGCTCACAATTTTCATTATTCCTAGCCTGAAAAAGTAAAATAGCAGAAACTTTTCCTTCATAAAAATAAAAGCAGTACAGTTGGCTTCTGTCAGTCAGAAGGAAGGAGAGCTTTGAAGAAATATTGATTCAAGTTTTCAAGAAAACCCAAAACACTCAGAACACCATGTATTGCAAAGCTCCAGTCCAACAGCCAGTAGCATTTTCTCTTCTGCTTCACATAGAAAACAGCTCAACCATCACTGCTAAAAACTGATGCCAATTAAGTTTTTCCCCAAAAAGCTGCCAACCGTTCGCTGAAGTAGCTGGTACCCATCTACTAGTAATTTCAGTTTATCAATGTATTTTAAAAGTTTCTCTGCTCTACTGACTGGAGATATTAAAGTTATCCCATTTTATAATACCCTTTCAGAACAGTCCTCTCATGGGCAATTACTTCATTAGGCTGAACTTCAGACTTTTCATCGGTATTTACTAATGTTTCAAGCTTGGAACATTTTGGTTGTTCTCATTAAAATTCTCAATTAATATATGACATTACATAGTAAGTCCTGTCTTACCAGAGATCCTACTTTTCAAAGAGAGAAAAGTTTGCAGATGTATTACAGACTTCTGTAAATATCCCTTCCACACTACATTAATATTAATTTCTTCATCTTTAAAGCTCCAGTGGATTATTTTTGTGAAGGACTACATTTCCTTCTCCTTAGCTCTAGGTATCTTTGTCTAATGAAGAATCAACAGAACTTTTTCACAGCAGTCCAAAAGAAATGTCTTTTTTCTTGACATAATACATATAGGTGGAAATAGCAGCTCTCGGTTTATTACTTAAAACCAATACATAAAATAACCTTCTTCTAGTCAATACTAAGAGACATTCTGAAAGCACTCATGTAAACAAAATAAACAGCCTAAGTTGGCAAACCTACATGCTAATAGAGTACAAAAGTGACCCTGTACTGCTGAAAGAGATGAAACTGTCCAGTGAGCTGCAGCAAATCTTGTTAGTGACGTAAGGCAGTCATCCTGTAAAAACAAAGAAAAAGAGACACTGCAACAGTTAATGAAGTTCCTCAACACGAAAAGGTTTTTTGACTTAACAGCATTTTTTTCAGGCCTCTCAACTGCAGTTTATGGGGGCAGTTTGACTGTGTAAGTATATGACAGATATTTATGTTTATGCAAATATGCAAGTTCCTTTTGGCATTCTTATTTTGACTGTTACCATGAGAAACTGCTGCCTTAATAAATTATGTATTTATAGGAAGAAACGTAACAGTTTTGCTATATGTGATTTATAAATAGTTTAATAATCAGATACAGATCAACTAAACAATAGGGTCCAATGAATAAAACTATTCAATAACCACCATTTAAAATGTAGATATTCCTCACTAACGAAGCACAAGTCCCTCTTTTTTCCACCAATTCAGAGAAGAATTGCTACTTGTTCCTTACCTGTCGACACGGTAAATGACCAAATAATGGCTTATCTTCATCAGCTAAAATTCGTTCTGGAAAGAAAACCCAAAATTCATTATTGTGAGTTCAACCAAATTCGTAAAATCTCCTATAAAGGAACCAAATGAACAGATCAGTACCTATAGTCTGTATCGTGTAAGCACAGCTGCCCCAGCACATCATAGGTACACGTGGGTCTTCCTCATTTGGATGAACCTTCAAGCCTACTTTGTAAGTTGCCGTACCAAAAGTTGTCAGCATCTCTTTTATGCTCTCAGAATAAGGATTCCTGAAACAAAGAAAACAGTATTACTAATTCATTCTTTCCTCCACTGGCAGCACAGTACCTCTGATGATATGCATTCACCCCACTGATGAACAACTGGAGTTTTAAAATTCAAGTGACAACTCCAATATCCCTTTTTGGATCTGGTATTCTGTAACCTCTTTTTTTTTGTGACAGATCTCCAGTTAGTTTTTGATTATCTGTTTGGAATCAATCTTATTTTTACTGTTAATAATATCTAGTCTTCAAAGACAAAGTCAAGGCTAAATTAAAAGAAATGTGTGTGACTGAAAGCTAAATCTGTCATCAGCTGGGATAAGAGTCTTGCATTTTGTGGGCAGCTGGCAGACCAATGCGTGTACCACGTAACAAGTTTTGTTACTTTCTCCTGAAGTGAAGAGAGTGTAGAGCCAAATACAAATATACCTTTACAGCTGAAATTACATATTAACATTCTCTCCATTTCATAGTTTTCCTTCATGTTTTACATGTTGTGCTGGCTATAATGATGAATCCTTCATCCAGCTACAAGTAATACAAAACCTGATCTTCATGCCATAGTTTATTTAACTGCAGCATGTTTCTGCACTTCTGAAATTCTACTGAATTACTTAGGACTTCTGGGCTGGACTTCAGTGTCATCATCATAATAATATTAACTTTTCAAATTAAAGCAAAATTCATATATTTGCCCTAATTATTGAGACCCTCTAGCACAGAAGTTACATTCTATTTTCACATTATGATTTCAAGATGAATTTTTAACAATTTGTTAATATGTAAATACATACTTCAGTTTGAAATCTGGTCTAAATCCTTCAGGTAGTTGCAGCTGATCCATTTTTTCTGAATGACCAGAATGGCCTGTACAAACAAAAAGTAATAAATCATCGATTATTCACCAATATGTAATTTCTACGTTGTAGAAAGGTGCAGAAGCAGAATCTGAAATTCTATCACCAGAAACTGAAATCCCAAGCTGTTCCTGCCATTTATTCCTTCATCCCTTGACTCCATTGTGGCAGAACCAAAGTGCTTGGTCTCTTCCATGAGTAATGTAACATTTGCACATACAAATATACAGATTTCTTCAGACTTACTTGCACAGTCTTCATTTCGAAGTAAATGCAGGGCTTTTACTTGCTGGGATACTGTTTTGATCCACTGAGTTAGGTTCGGTTGGCCTGAAAAGTCTAACCTGTCAAAAAAATACCCAAAACAACCAGTTAAAAACAAACAATCTGTAGACAGAATTAGTATTTCATAGGCATTCCAACATCATTCATCTGTTTCACAATGGGCTCTTTCTCTGCTGCCCAGGCATTTTTCTATGTTCGGTTCTTTTTCTGCAGGTCCTACGCTTTCCTGATACACAATAACAAAGTAAAATCCATAAACCACAATGGACAGGTAATCCACATGAGTTTATCGAAACAGAAGGTAACAAACATTCAGGAAGGTCTTTGGGGGTGTAGCTGGTTTGGCATCTTGGGTTTTTTACATTCATTGAGGACATTTATAAACCAAACTGACCTGTTAAACAAAACTCTTGGTGGAGGAAGCAGAGGAATTACAGTGTTGCTCAAGCATTCACAAAGTGGGCAAAGGAATTCACCATTTTCTACATCATAACTTGTGTGAACTCGTAATCTTTGCTGTCTTCGTTGCTCTTTTGCTTGGACTGCATCAAAATACCTTTAGAAAAGAGCAAAACATTAGTGGCAAATTATTATTACTTGAACATAGAAATTAAAATATTCTCAGGAAGACACAGTTTTGTCCTTCCCCAAATATAGATAGGAATATTATCAGAAGGAAAAACCTCTATCCTCTGACTGATAAAGCATTAGTGCTTTTGGCTGCCAAAATCTAGCCTAAAGTGCTGAAGTTCACTAGGCTGTTAAAATCATAATTAAGTCTGAACATTACATTTAAGAAAAAAGGGAAAGAGGTAGAGAGAAAGTTGAAGCATTAAAAAACCAAAACCCAACCAATCAACAAAAATTCCCAAACAAAACAAAACACCACAAGCAAACAAAGCATCCTCCCCCCAAAAAACCACTAAGAAACAAACAAACAAACAAACAAACCACCAAAAAATACCCCAAACCAAACCAAAAAACCCAACTCATTTTTTCATAATTCCATGAGCATTATCCTTGGGCGTTTCCTATTACAGGCCGCAACCAAAACAGCAGTAGCCAAAAAAACTGTCAGCTGAACTCTTTATGAAAAAGGAACTGAATTCACTCTTTCGCTAAATGTAACTACTATTCCAGAAGCCTCTGATGTGGTTCAAAGCATGCCCAGTGATGACCCTAAAATGATCTGAATACAGGCACCTAAGGGCATTTTCAAGAGATTATGGTAACCACAAAGGATTGTACATGAGCTACACAAGAAGATTAAAAACCTATCTTCAGTGAGCAGTGACATCAAAGACCACAAATGAAACCTGTGTGTGGTAATAGCCACAGAATCTCTGGGAGCTCCTAACACTCTTCATACACAAGGCAGAATTTGAAATTAGGAACTTCAGAAGCCATGCCAAGGAGCAAAGCAAGGGCCTAATCGAAGTCAGAGGCATGAATGGTTTGAATTTGTCATGTGGCATTAGCACCACACAGCACTAAGCACGTTTATATGCCACCAGAAAAATCAAAGAATAAAAAATAACTGCAAAAGGCTCTATTAAAATGCTCAGAAACAAAGGATAAAATAGAGTTTATGTTGAAGATGAACTTGGTCACCAATGTTTCTACTTCAAATTAAACCTGTTGGAGGAATTAAGAGTGCAAGGGTTGCACTGGTATTTAAAACCTCGGTAAAGAGCAGAAGAAGCAGCAAAAGCACGTCTAGCGTAAACTGCAAAAAAACCAAAAAAAATCTGAGCTTCAGATGTATGCGCACCACAGGGAATTATGCATCGGGATAAACAAGGAAAGGGAAGAAGCTGCCATGTATGGCTTTGGACTCTTCTTTACCAAGAGGACAGTAAATAAAAATTATTTTGAGTATGCTTACAGCATTTGATTTCTACTCCTTTTTTTTCCAACAGAAAGCTCTTTTAATCCCTTCTTGAAATTCCTTTTCAAGTTTACTACATGGTAGGAATTTTGCCATTAAAATTAGCGCAAACTGATAACATAACATGTTACTGGAACTAAAAACTTAAATATAGCCTTTTACCTTTGCCAACACTGAGCATGCATAATATGTCCACAGCTACCCGTGTGTGTTCCACATGACAGATCTGGGTGCATGAATAAGGGATCATACTTTTCTGTATTTAAAAGAAAAAAAAAACCTACTTTGAAATAAACGTTTATCAAAAGAATTGATGGCAGATTAATGTTGCCACATTTGCATAATTATTTAACTTTATAACAGAAGTGTAGTTCATTTCATGATGCATAAAACACATTATTAATCCATACCCACCTAAACTGTTTAAATTATTTACAAGTATCACTTTACTTCGGTTTGAGTGTATGTACCATACTTTACTTAAAGGCTTCTAACCAAGCTTTCAGAGGTGTTGGGCCCTGGTACAAGTCCCCAAGATCAACCTTCAGTTTTGGTGGTTCAGCACCATCAAACAGTGAGTTCAGGACATTAATCTTCAGTCAGAGTGCAAAACAATTCAGTGCAAAGATTTCTCTGTGTTTACATGTACAGAATCCAGAGAAACCTCTGCAACAATGCCCTGCTCACTGATCTGTTCCACAAGGTCCCTAAATCCAAGATTTTTTTATTATCACTAAGAGGCATTTCAGATGATATAACTGAGAGGAAGAAAGCGTACATCTTGTGCTTTTAAAGCACTGCATTAACACCTCCTCTCTCTGATGTTACAGGCATGGTTGAAGAACAAACACTTCTGATTTTAAGGGTTTTTCAACAGTTATAAATAATTTGTCACAAATAAATGGCATGAGCTCAATGTTCTCAGTGATTTACATTATTCAGCACACATATTTCTACCTCACTAAAAATATGGGAGTTTTGCCACTGATTACAATGAAGCTATTCACAAATATAAGAAGGCTACGTCACTGTCTCAGATGAAAAAATGCTGTTGTCACAGTAACTCCAACAGTCTTTAATATTTAAGACAACTATGAACAGTTACTTACCAGGATCTGGAGTAATTTTGTTTCTATTTTTAGACAACACAGTTGATCGCTGAATAAATGCTGCCAAAACCATAGCCCTGCTGTCCACTTTAACTTCTTGCTCCTCCTGGCACAATATACACATAACAACCTGTCTGGGTTCAGCTACTCTAGTTTGCTCTGGACCCAAGGCTGTGAGTTTTGCATCTGAAATTACAGGGCTAGAATATTCAAAGAATATTAGTGAGCATGTTATTTGAAAAAACATGATAATTCAGATCATGACTTCAGTGTGTTTAGTGAGTTACTTAAATTTATGATAAATGCTCTCTGACAAAAAATAGCTTTGGCATTTATATAACAATTCCTATGTGCCCAGAAGTAGCATGTATTTTCCAGAAAAAATTCATAACCCTCCCAATAGTACAACCCGCTCCAGTTTAACACAGAAACTGAATCTGCAGCCCTCCACCATCACCATCCTTCAAGTGTCTGATACGAATTTTGAAAACACTCTTCACTTCCCCACAAAATCATTAACATTCTCTAATTCATATTTCCAACTACCGAGCTGATTTTCTTCCAGATCTTCAACAGACACAATCAGCTATTTCCAATTTACTACGTTTAATGGCATAGTCTCTTCAGCATTATTAATAATTTACTGGGTGATTTTGTACAAAAAACTATTTGCCTGTTTATGTTTATATTTATCCCACAATTCTGACAGAGAGGGGGAGGGAAGCATTCCATTTACTGCTGTTTTTTTGTCTCAAAAACGAATGAATAGTTTTCCATCAGAATCAAAAAAAAAAAAAAAAGAGCTTTTTAAAGAGGTAACAATAGGACAATGTGATGTAAAGATCAATGAGAAAGTATCTTAACAAGATGGCTTTACCTATTTTCATGGTCTCCAGAAGTTGAAGTATCCAGCTCCTCCAGAGTTTGCTGAAAGAGTTCTTTGTTTTCATTAATGAAGTGCCGTTGCATCTCAGACATCTGGGCCATGATCTTCTCCCTGCGCAGTCTGGCAATCTCAGCTTTTCGCTTCCTCTCAGCTTTGTCTTTATCACGTGAACTCTGAAATATTGTTATAACAGATTATTTATTTTAGCTACTGACGTGTATCTTGCGCTAACCTCCCAACAATGCAAATCTCATAGAAGACAGAAGAAAAGTCTACCGAAGATTAATTTTGTGCCCTCTTTTCTTTAGTTTGTGTTCAATGCCAGGAAGAATTGCAGATCTAGAAGGGGAACCTCTTCCCCTCAGCCTTTAACTGTATTTTGTATTTCTCTTCCCTTTAAGCATTCCTAGGATAAAAGGATAAGAGTGTCCCGTGTCTCATCGCTGGTGCTGCGGTCCCTCCACAGCAGCTGCATTCCTAAATGCACTACAGTGCTCCAAGGTGTGTGTGCAGTATCTAGGATGTTGTGCTGAGCTACACACACCAGCAGAGCTTGTCTGGAATGACCTGCATGGTAGTAGTATGTAGATAATCGTTTGTTATAGCAACTTTCCATGGAGTCTGAAATGATGGGAACAGCAGAAACATTTAATGCAGTGACTGTAATACAGACAGTTCTATGGAGTAGAATTGCAAAAGATTTGGAGACTACAACATATGAAACAAAGAAAAACAGCTTAGGGAATTTACCAATAGGTTCTTCAAACAAATGAGTTTGATCTATAAACTGTGACCCAGATTTTCAGAAGTCGCTGATGTTTCCCAGGTTTGATTTAGAGCTGCAATTAGAAATTTAGTCCTTTGCTAGTCACCACCCAGACCTGTTCAGATCAGTTGTTACAGATTGCTTTTACCTCCTCCATAATATTTCCTTCTGTCTCAGCCACAGGACTTGAAGAAGAGCTTTCTCTTAGCTTTTTAATAGTATTAAAAGTCTGTAAAAAAAAAACAAAACAAACTTTAATTTCTTTGGGACATAAGAATATAACTGTATATCCTATAATCCTGACTATACAATGAGCAGTACTGCAATACAGAAGAGTAAAACGAGGTACAACAAATCCACATGGGAAATAGAGAAATCATCCCAATGTAATTACGAAAGTTTCAAAAATCTTACTTCCATGATTTTCAGCAGTAATACAAAATATATTTACCTTCAATATCCATCTGATCATGTCCTTGTGCACTTCCAGATGAGATGCATTTTGCAGTGTTTCTAGCATAGCTAGTATGCTGGGGGAGTTATTGGGTGCTTCTCCTGGTTCTGAGAGAAAAAGTACAATGAGAATTGATTACACTGTTACGGGCAAATTAATCACTCATTAATATTAAAAAAAAGAAATCCCAGTGCCTGTTCAGCAACTGAAGAATTCCATCAACAAATAGGCACAATATGTAATTTTTCATTCTCCCCCTTTACAAACCTTTTCATAACTTCTAAATCCTGAAAAGTTTTGCTCACTGACTACATTTTCTTACAAACGAAATGCACTGTATGTCCTCCCTGGCTGTTTTCATCTTAGGAGCCTCCAATATTTTATTTCCCACTACTTTAAATGGAACTTTCACGTGTTAGCAAAACTAGAGGGGTTAGTCAGACGATATAAAGGAGAGTCAAGCTTAAAAGACTATTTAAGAATGCAACTATGATTTTTGCAATTGCATCTGATCACGTGCAGCAATCTTTATTGAGATGTTACTTAAAGATATTAAGAATCAGATCTAGTGGGAATTATTCACCTTCTGAATTTCTCCTCTAGAAAATGCCTTTAGTATTGTACCAGCATAGAATCTACACACGTAGAAAGCATTTACCTATCAAGTCGATAATATTTTGATGGATAAACAAATATACTCTTCTGGTAAATACAGTTTCAGAGTAATAAAATACGAGATCCTGGCATTTTAAGTTATTTCAAATTTGCTATACATTTGAAAAGAGAGGCATACTTGATATTTTCTGAGTGAAGGTAAATGTTACAACATTCTCATCACTGAGATTCTCCAGATGTTGTTTTTCTTCTTGCAGTGCCATTCCAATCAAATGCAAAACCTAGGTAAAAATTACAAATTTTAGTTCTTTCCTTACATAATTCATATAATCTTGTTATATAGTTTGAGTAATTCATTAAGAAACAGGAAAGTCATATAATACAATTATATATTACAAATATATTTGAAGATATTTCTATATACAGAATTCCAAAGCTACGTTACACAGGAGCAACAGTGTTTTTTGAAACTTTGCCACATAAATTCCACATTAAATACTTGCCTCTTTCTGTTTGCTGTCCTGACTAGTGAGTGAGAAGTCAGTCCTTCTTATCTTTCTCCCTACCCCCTGCACGTTATTATTGCAAGTCTCTGGACAGAAGAAGCACGAAGTAGACTTTAAATCCTTTTTATGCACGAAGTTCAGCAACAAAAAATCTTTAAGTTAAATTTATTCTCTCTAGAAACACATTTTAAAATAATGTTTATTTTTAGGTCAGTGAAGAGCTGTAATCTCTTTGATCCTAAAAAATGTAATTACCCTATTTAGCACTATGATAGTCTGAATGGCATTTTGAAGCTGAGATGCTTCATTCTTGGTGGCAAACTCTGTCATGTTGCATCAGCCAATTTGCAACCCTATACAAATTGGCAGGATGCTCCAGACACAAAGGTTTACTGATACCTGGAATCAACACTGACACCCATGTAAGGAAAGGATAATCACCGGAAAATTTGTAACAGAACTGGAATGCAACAGACCAAGTATCTACAGCAAAAATGCCAGAACCTGATGAGAGTCTTGAAGTTTTTAAAATTTGTTTTAATAAACAACAATTAATTTTTCCTCAGTCTATCACATCTATTTAACAAGATCTCACTAGACATGGGCCACCTCTTGCAGATGTCTCACACCCACCTTCGCAAGTGCTTCCAAGACAGAAGTGGTTGACTTGGGAAAGATGCAGTACAACTGCATGGCACCATCAGAGAAATGCAACAAGTTTCCAGGCAAGTGATAGGCCCCTAATGAATTTCATGGTTTTGAGAATGGCTGAAGACATTTTAGTTCAGTCAAAAAAAACCCCAATTAACTTATTTTATTCAAAGTTACTCCAAAACCTAGCATTCTTACATGACCTAAATATAACTACATTGTTGAGATTTATAATACCAATATATTGTTCCGTTTTCAACTTTTTTTGTGTTATACAGAACTGCTTATGTTAATTTAAACTTATCTGTAAAAGGTAATATACACTCAATAAGACTGGATGTCAAAAAATTAACATTCAGTTTCAAAACTGGGGTTTTTTTTGCAAAATGTTATTTTAAAATCCATCAATATTTTTTAAAAGTTTGGAGTTGGACCCTAAACCAACATCCCTGGCCAATATAACCAGCCCCTGGATAGCAGTTCACTGCTCATCTCTACACCCCAGAAAATTATGATTGTGACACCAAAATAACCCAATAACCCTCCAGGTTTCTAAAGATCATTATAAATTGCAAGGAACAAATAGCTCAGTTAAGTTTTCCAAAGTGGATATATTTTCAAGTTAGAAAATTCTTTTGTGCACTTTCATGTTTTTTTCCTAAAGTGGTTTAGCCTAAACTGAAAATAAGCAAAGGAACATGAAGAAAAAAAATCAATGTCTGCTTAATATGCAACAACTCAGATTAATGGGTTCTCTACCACAATAAACATTACTGCTACTGATTCCAGCAGAATTCTTCTCTCTTGTGTGCATCCCATTAGAAATTTACCTGGGTCTTCCATTCACTTTTAAAAATAAAATTGCATCAGAGGCGGAGGGGTTTCCCTAGTTTTGCATACCAGGAAAGGCCACTTGCTCTTCATTCGTAGTATTCTGGATATTTCAGACACCAAGTAAACAAGTCAGATCTATAAAATCATGTTAAAATGCTCCAATGAACATTCCTCCATCAGCAGAAGCGGTAGTTTAAATAAAAACCCCATACCCTTTGCAGCATGGACTCTGACCAGGCATAGCCGTTGTGTTCCACTGCCCACTGCAGTATGGTTCCCATAATGCACAGCATGACATCAGACTGCAGAATATTCACCAGGCTGGCAAAAAGCGGGCAGAAAGGAGGAAGAGCTGGCGGTGGAAGTGCTGAAAGGGAGATTGGTGTGTTTGACATCTCTCCAAAATTTGCAACACCCATTTCAAATGTCTGATTTAATGGCTCAACCCAAGGCAGGGGTTTGGGACCAGATGACCTTTATGCTCTCTTCCAACCCAAACCCTTCTGTGATCCTAAGGCAGAGATCTGAAGGCAGCTGCTCTATCAACAGTTTTACTTCACCAATACAGGCTGCACCATTCAACATGGCTTGTGTGTAACAGAAAAGCCAAAAGAATAAGAGCTCTTCAGAAGGCTGCTCCCATGACAAATCAGATCCCTGACCATAGCCAGGGAGACCTAAGGGAAATTGCTTCATTTCTAACCAACTTCTACTCTAGCCCTGGAACAGGCTGTTAGTCTAAATGTCAGGGCAATACACAGCTTGATATGTGATTCCTTCTTCTCCCATCTCCTCTCGAAAATAAATACCTGTATCTTCTCTGTTCTGTCTTCTCAGCTTTCTCTGTGCTTCCTCTGCCTGAAATAGAAGAACAACGTCAGCATTACTCAAAATCTGTACCAATATAAAACTAATAAAAAAAGCACTGGTGCTTTACTACATTGTTACTGTTATTTCCCAGCCTTAAATAAACATGAAAGCTTTCATGTCTTTTCAGTTTGTCTTATGTTCTACTTGTAAAATAGGGCATGCAACATCAAAACTAATCTTTCCTCTTAGGCCAGCCTGGATTCTTGTCCTAGCATAAAACTGCCTTAGTAAGTTTGAGCTAAAATGGCAATTTCCATAAAGGTAAGGGAAAATACAGATTGTTTTAAATACTTTCAGTAAAATAAGATCCACAGGAATCCACAGACAAGCTCCTGAATACCCACTGTTTTCAACAGCTCTGTATAGGGCACAGGATACAGTGGCACAGAAATCACTGCAAAAACTTGGGCAAATTTTGTTAACATTTCAAATATCCAGCTGGTAATACTTCTTCACAGAGGCAAGCTTTGGAAAAAGGCAAACAAAAGAAAATGCACACAATAAAACTCAGGAAGTTAAACTACTAGTTACCTTTGATTGCTCTGCCCTTGAAAAGTGATAGAAATACAGATTGAAGTTCTTGGCACATTCTGGTTTTAATTCATACAGCCCTCTGCCTGTTAATCCAGGTTTTCTATAAAAAACCAAAAGCAAACAAAGCACTTTATGTCAACAGGTTCTTAACATCTGAGAATAAACAGTTAACTAGAACAGCTAACAAACACTGCCTAACAGGCATTCTAGAAATTAAGTAACAGATTAAGAATTCAGCACATGATAAAGCCATGGGAAATCACCACGACTCATTTGTCTTCCATTCTCTCATTTTCACTAATTTAGAGATTCCACTTCTAAAGCTGAATCATTAGAATAAAGGGAAACTTACTTGAAACATGCCACTTCTTCAATCACACTTTCCATCCCTGTCTCTCTGTTCTCCTACATGGAGTGAAAAGGCAAGACAGTGTGTTACTGGAGTTCTTGAAATAAACACATTCAAATATCATACAATACTAGAGTAAGCATGCAAAATGAATGTAGTACAAAGTCATTTTACTGGCACTCAAGAGAGTAGTAAACCACATAACATGAAAATACATTCAGGAATATCATCTCTGCAAAAGGTACTTTGAAAAAGTCATGCCATTCTAAGTGCTTCATTTGTACTGCTTTTCCCCGTCATAATGAACTTAGATGTAGCAGTAGCACAAGAAAACTCTAAGTTAGCTTACTCAGCACATTTTTACAACACACAGCCAGTATTTCTAATTTCTCGGCCTTTAAATTGAAATAAATATTGGAAAGCTAAAAAGACCAGTTACTGAAAAATGCTGAAGCAACCACAAAAGGCAGCATGAGACATCAACTCAAATATGTAACAATACTTCATATACAAATTATCTTATAATATTCCCATCCCCTTCTTCCAATACATATTCATAGCAGCTACCAGGCCCGGGAAAAAGTATTTAGGACTGACAATATAATTTAGAACTCCAACTTAAATCGAATTTGCATTTTCAGGCAATTCTAAATTATTCTTAAATAATTTTAAAATTTGAGTTTTCAAATTGTTTCAAGTATTTAGAAAAAAGACAAATATTTCATAATTTATCACTAAAATTATTACCAGAAGAGTAAAACATTAACTTTGGTATTTTGACTGTCTTCAGAAATAATTTTTAAAAGATTGCTTCAAAAATATTAAAAGGAGAAAGGTAAGCAAGCTTTGCTGTCCTACAGAAGTACTTATAATAGAATTCAGGTAAATGATTCTGTTCATGTAAATGAAGCATTTATGTTACACAAGTCATAGTACAGTGTCTGATTCCATGTCTCTTCATTTATTGTTAGGCTTTAAAATATAACAGCTTATATTTCTGGATAGTTCTAACAGCCCACTTCCATACATCTAATTCAGGGTGTACAAGCAGCCTGCAGAGACTGCTGGACAGATGGCCTGATTAGAAACAGTATTAAATAGAGAAAGGAGCTGAAGAAGCTCTCAGATTCCTGCCTCTTTCATATCTTGCTCCTTTGCCTCTTTCCCACCCTTGACACGAGAACTATTAACCTGTACTCAGGCTAACCTTGCTCTTAGCATAATCATGCTGCTCTCATTCCACATTAAGTGACATGAACTTACATAAGACAATTTTTCAGCCATCAGCCTTATAAAGTGGAAGCTGGTTCCTCCCTGCACACTCATTTACTTACATCTTCAGGGAGTGCCTTTACCAATTCACTGTGAGCCATTGGCCTGATGCTCAGCTGATGGATGATCTCTCGCTTGATTTCATCTGTTGCATTTACCTGTCCTATTCCAGGGCTGAACCTTTCGCCTGCAAAAATAAAATACATGGGGGGATTTTTGGATTTTAATTTTTTTTTATCATTTTCTCTAAATTAAAGGCTGGAAAATAAGGTGCCTTCTGAAATCTTGTGTTCACCCACCAGTGTTCAAAAATTCATTGCATTGATCTAAGCTAGTTTAAAGGCTTTTCTCCTAGGAAAGAAGTCAGAGCTACAGGAAGTTCACAACAGGACTGAACCTGAGATAGAAATAACAATTGCCCAGACCATTAAAGAGACTAAATTTAAAAAATTAATTAAATCTATTTTGAACTTACCAACGATCATTATAATGAGGTATAGCATCTCTTCTATAAGAGTGTTATTTTGTTGAACAACATCCTGAAGTAAAGCAAACAAAAAAATTTACACTTTTCAGTAATTATTCCACATGCTGAAAATCCTTTTTCAGTGATTTGAAACATTGCCTGTTTTCACCCTTAGTATTCCCATACTGAGCTATGCTGAAACACAGTCCTAAGTGCAAAAATTATGCAACATTTTCTGACATTTACCAGTTTGACAGGTAAAAACATTTATGCATACTTCAAACTGGCCAAATGAAATTAAAATAGGATAGGTTTTGCTTTTTTATAAAGAAATACTTCCGTCTCAGTACAACAGCATCTGATACACTTTGAAAAACAAAACTGAAGATTTTCTTGCAGTAGTGCATAAAATACCTTGTTAGTGTTCTCTGTGCTAAATCTTTTTCCATAGTCTGGAGTACTAAATATCTGATAAAGTTCAAAGCGACTCAGCATTATCATCAGGAAGTGGTTTGGATCCATCATAGATACACCTGTCTATTAAAGAAAAAAAAGATTATAAAGAGAAAACAGATTGGGTATTATCATAACATGTTTGTATATTTATATATGATGTTCACTGTATATTCTTTATAAAATCAATTCCTCTTTCAATCTTATGAATGAAGACTTAATATTTAAGTCTATTCTCTTAGGACACCAAAAGCAAAACTATAAGCCCATTTGACAAGCAGAATCCTATGCCTTATCAAGAATTTCTGATGCCCTTTTAAGGGCATCATGCAAAATATTCAGGGTTGGTCCTTCTATTTTAAGCAGTCTAAACAAGCTTCAATGAAAGAATTTTGTTTGGTTGTTTTTATCTCTAAAATTTTGTTCCTGCTGGCTTATCTTCTAGCAGGCATAATATTACTTAGTACATACCACTCAAGATTTTAACAACAAATTCCAATCCTCTAAAAAAGGCTGAAGATTGTAGAGCAAAGCTGCCAGAACTTTCTTGGAAAGAAAAATACTAAAGTTTCCATGCAGAACAAACATTGACTTTCAGAAATTTCCATTTCTGAAAACTACTGGCTGAAGCTTTTTCTTGTTTATTAAACAAGGTATCTAAGTTTGCCAATTAGAAATATTTGTTGTTAGTTTACTATTGCTAATGGGACCATCTTTAAAACAGAATAAATTTCTAAGAAAGCTATAGAATATTTATCCAAATGGGCAGCCGAAAATGATCATTAAAAATCAGTGGCAGATCAAGCCTCATGGAAATATGTCTGAAAGCAGAAGTAATTTGGGGCATGTTTATCCTGTTGGGTATTGCTAACTCTAGGCAAGATTTGAGGGACTTTCTGAGGAAATATTTTGCTGTCCAGGTGGACTATGCACCCCAAGTTGCAAAATTTCAGATTATATTGCTCTCAATGGAGAAGCATTGCATTGTGACAGATCAAAATAGAGCGCCACATTTGCAAAATCTCTTCTGAAGGGGAAAAACAAAAACATCCAACACGTACACTGAGTACGTTTCTGACAACAGGCAGATCATGCAACTGCCAGTGCAGCACAACCGATTAGTTAAAATATTACGTTCTTGAAGATGTGGCATGTATATACTAAACAGAAAATTCTGCCCTTTCAAATGTAGTTAAAAAACAAGTATTACAACAACAGTTATTTCCTTTAAAAATTATTCCATGATTAAGTAGATAAAATAAGGAAATTGAAGGCCTTCCACAAAAAAAAGCTTTTTTTTCCTTAAAAAGGTTCTGATGAAGATAAAAGTAAACACAAAGACATCCTGAAAATAATCGAAAAAATGCAAACTGGTATACATGGTTACCTGAAGCATTACTATGTCCTTGTCAAACATCTCCCTCCTGCACTTCACATTATGATAGTAATAAATCTGAAAGAAATACCCAAAACACCACACCACAATCATTAACAAATATATTAATAATATTTCACCTAAAATTATTTTACTTCTGTAAAACTAACTTTGCTATACTGTGCTCAAAACCAAAAAATGAATCTGTAATTTGAAAAAAAATATACAATTATATCTGTATGCAAAAAGCTTTTTATAAAGTACATGACAAGCATAGTTGCTGGCTGGGTTGTAGTGATGCAATGTCAGGATTGCATAAACTTACGAACAAAAATCTTTTTGACCTCTTTAGCTTATGTTTTAATATATTTGTTCAGCAATTAACTGTTTGAAATTCACAGGAGAGAAAGCCCTTGCAGCTGGAGAAATGTTTTTTCTTCTCTCCATTGCTCTTTAATCATTTGAGATACCATCTTTCAGGAATTGCCGGTGTCAGCAAAATGTTAATATTGTGACAGAGCTATACTTAACCCAAACCATCCCAGGATGGAATTCAACAGGACTGGGCCAGGCAGCAGCAACACCACAATCACTGCATGACACTGAAAGGTGGGGAAGTTTGATTCTACCACAATCAAAGTTTGATTTTCCACAAGGAAAAACAAACAGGGCTGACAAGTTTCTCCTAGGTCTGGAAACAAACTTCAGCATGCTAAAGTCTCCTCTAGACACATACCATTTCCACCAGAATTACATGAAGACAGCTAGGCATGCATTCCCTTTCTTCCCTATCCTAATAATCAGATATAGATGCCCGTCCCTATTATCTGTGAAAGATCCAAAAGGAGCTGGCTGAACATGAGCTCTCCTTATAGCCAAAATAAAGAGAATGGACTTGCAGACTGTGGGAGTTATGTTATCTCAACTAAACCAAGCTCTTAACTTCAAGATCCTGGCAACCAGGGAAAATTAACAGAGACTTATTTCACAACCAAAAGCTATGCCAAAATTCCAGATTTGATGTGTGTCTACAGCACTTTGGACACTGCTATAATTGTACATAACTAGAGCTCTTTTTGGTGTAATGACAAGGACACCACCTTATGAAGATCCTTCAAGAGTCAAGAAGTGTCAGAATATAATATATTTGAGCTATTTAATTCAGTCTTCTAGTAAATATAACTTGCAATTATCTAATGGAGATGAGGGCCGATAGGACTGAAGGATTTTTTTGCAAATAAATCAAGTTAACACCTCACAGAATTAAACCCTATTCCTGTTGTAATCTAAGTCTTGCTGAGAAAATCACTTTTAACAACCACCCTGGTGGGTGGTACTGACACCACAGTACCCATTTTATAGCTGTTATGCTTGAAACACCTAATTTATACAAACACTGAGAACATATGTTTAGAGATGAAAGGAGCCAGTCTCCAGAAGTGTAAGAGCTAAACGCCAAGAAACACTTAGTTCTACACTGCTTCTAAAGCTTCTGAGGGGTCTTCGAGTTTCAATTACTTTATAAATAAAAATAGCCATGATACCATAATGCTGCATATTTTTATATGTGAGACACTTTTATGTGGAGGTGATGAATGCATTACCACAGACATGCAGACCTAATTCTGCACTTCCAACTGTTGCTACATAGTACACAGTAAAAAAGCTAGGAGTCATTAACTGCATTAACTAAAACTCTACACACCAAGCACTAAGTTCAGTGGCTACTGCAGCAGTCCTGAAACAAAAAAGCAACTTCTGACTCAAAAAAAAATCAGAGACCGGTTTAAAAGCAAAAATACTCAAATGATGGCAGTGTTGATAAAAATGCCTACCTCACATTGCCTTCCATAAGACTGACATAAGTAAAATTTCAAATCAATACAGGAAAAGAAGGTTTTGAGGTCTGAAAGACCAAGAGCTCCCTCCATACACAGCACTAATGAAGTCCAACCTTGAGTGCTGTGTCCAGTTGCGGGCCCTTCACTTCAAGGGTTCTTCCCTTGAGGTTCTTCTAGGCAGTCAGCAACAGGACAAGAGAACACAGCCTCAGGTTGTGTCAAGGGAGGTTCAGGTTGGACACCAGGAAGAATTTCTTCACGGAAAGGGTTGTTAGAAATTTTAATGGACTGCCCAAGGAGGTGGTGGAGTCACACCGCCTCTGGAGGTGTTCAAGAGCTGACTAGACCTGGCCCTCAGTGCTGTGGTCTGGTTCTCAAGGTGATGTTTGGGCAAGGGTTGGACTCGATGATCTCAGAGGTCTTTCTTGTTCGACCTAATTGGTTCTGTGATTCTGTGAAATTATCCTGAGGGAATTATCAGGAGACAGTGATTCTACAGCTACTGGGCACTTACCTGATTAACGAGAGAGAAACCATTCCTTCTCCACATCCCTGCATGCACTTGGGCACATAGGACTAGGCATCGTAGAGGATGTTCTATTAACATAGGTGGGCTAAGTTCACTCTGCATTAAGAAAATGCAATATTTTGATGTATATAGGAGAAATATAAGAAAATGGGACTGAAATGAAGGAGGATGGTATTTGTGATCATTAAAATATTTGGGCACTACAAAAGACAAGCAAATCCAGCACAAAAGTTAAATGAGCCTATTCACAATCTTTCAAATCATTGTTAATCACTCTTACATTCTGTGTTTGCTCCACACAACTACTGCATGAGGGCTTTAGTTTATTCCTAAAGACAGCAGCTTTCGTATTTTAAAACATCAACACCAGCAACTTAATAACACTGTAATTTCATTTCATTCAAAGGTTAAGTACTACTTCTTTCCAATGACACTGAGATTTCTTCTCCCAGTTAGGTTTTATCCTCTTTTACTTTACATTTTTGACTATCCCTTAAAGAAATAGCCTATCAGTAAGAACAGGCAAAAAGCAAGACACAGGTGGGGAAGAAAATCAGAACCTAGCTCAAGGAGAAGGAATCAGATCCTGCCTGGGGTTCCAAAAAGCAGTTTCCACTACAAAAAGGAGGTAATGCAACCTGAATCTTAGCTACTTTAGCGAGCAATACGGACTGTCTATGCTCGTGAAGATATGGATATTAATCTTTTAAGAGGTAATTTTATTAAAGATATTCTCTCTGAGTAGAATTCATGGTACAAAGGTACTTTGGTTTATTTAATAATATCCTACACTTACATGACCAATTGCACATTCAGCATTGATTATATTTAATGAATATACATCTAATTACATACCAGGGGCAGCAGCTCGGGGAACTTATATGCCACTTCAGTTTTACTCAGCAAAACATGCAAGCCTACATAAAGACATGAAAAAATCGTACAGAATATTACATACAATATTTTATGTAATTCAAAGAGGACAAAAAGGGTCATCTAATTTACTCTTGGACCATTGACTGGGTACAGTTACAGGTGTGCAAACTTACCACCTTGGAACTATACAGCTATTTTCCTGAAGAAACATGTTACAAAGAATGCATTTTAAGAGAATTGAAGTTTTTCCATTGTAACTGTATAAACCTTGGAGTACAATTGAGATATTTGCCCTTTTTTTGACTCTGTCATGTCCTTGAAGCGAGAGCTAAGAGTCCTTGGTCTGTCAGGACAAACAATCAACAGCAGATACCTCACCCCTTTTATCACTCCTTGGGGGGTTTATAAAATACCTCAGGCACTAGAATAAGGCCCCTAGAAAACACATGAAGGTTTTCTGGTTTGCTTTCTTTTGAAGTTACAAGGACTTTGCTCAAAGATTCAAATATTCAACGCTATTTGACACTGACCGGCATGGCACTTTACCTGAGAATTACCTTTTTCACTTCATTATTTGTGAATTTAGTTTTATCATGTTCTTTCTGATTCTGTAAACTAAAATTCACAAAGCTTTTTTCAACACAACTGCTGAACAAGATAGACAGAATATGAAGGGAAAGGCATAGCTCAATTTTCTGGTGACACATCTGTTTGATAAATCTGTTCGCTAAGAGAATGTTGATTAGTCTATTCAATCTGACAGCTAAACATATTCCGAAACAGTCAACCACAGTCCATATTTTGTCGCAGTTCTTTTGCATCATTCAAGCAGTAAAAGCAGCAGTAGCTGCCTATCATAAAATCCAGAGACATGAGACAATCTCCCCGAGACTGAATGATAACAAATTCTCTGGTGCTTCAGAACATCTGGCCCAGAAGCCACTCAACAGCTAGAAAATGGCCAAAATTCATCCTATTCAGGCCTTAAACAATGCTTATGTGTGTCTTCACGCACACACAAACACAAATCACATCTATAGAAGATTTTTCATTTCCTGAAATATTTTTCAACTGTTCATACCTGCAAGTAAACGGGAAACTGGGAGATGAATGCTAACTTTTTCCTGAGAAACGCAGTATCTGATGGTCTCAACTGAATGTCCACACATACTGAGGACAATAGGCTGCTCTCCATCAGTAAACCCACTATGACACTGCATCAACACAGTCAGGCATTTCTTGTAAGCTTCAATCAACACTTTTTCCTAAAAGAAAGATTGCAGTTTATAGAGATTATGAAAAAAACACAGCTCTGAAAAATAATACAGACAATGTAAAAAAGACACCGAAGGGTTTGCAATTTTTACCTTTAACAATAGTCCTGCAAAATTAAGATAAGGAATCCAACTAAAGAGCCAAATAAAGGAGGGCACAAACTGCAAAACTCGTACTGGTATGTCTGGTTAGAAAAATACCCACTAGGATGTTGTTTGGGATTTTTTTGTAACTGACATGACGGTAACTTTCTGAGCAATGATCATGCTAGGCTAGTAAAACCTGCACACTAACTACCAGTAACAGATTAAAGCTAGCCTGAATGTTCAGGTATTCCACATTCCACAGCCATATTTTACCATGCTCAAGTTCTGAACTCCTGAAACTTGAAATACTTATGGAGCAGAAACATGACTTAAAATAAAGCAGTATTTGGTAGATCCTGGGCCTACTCCTCCATTCCCTCCTCTTTGAAAATTATAACCTGAGAGTATTGTGATAATCACATTCTTCAGATGTGTGACAAAAAACTCTCTGCAGTATTTGTAAAAAGCTTAGTCATGTTCTTATGAATTGGTCAGTACAAAACATGCTTGTGTTTAAATACAGAAAAGATTTGCATGTGCTCATAGAAGGTGTCCCTGGCTTACGGTGAAGTTGTGTTTAGGACAATTTTTACATGTATTAATATTTGGGTTTTATCCCTCTTCACACAGAAAAACAATTCAGAAGGAATTAATCCTTACATCCAATGCACACCAGTCCTGCATCATTGAAATAACAAGTGTTAATTTCATCTGCAGTGTAAATGCTGCCTCCCACTCTGGTTCCATTTCAATGTGTTGTCCTACTTGACGGGTTATTGGATCCATACCCTAGAACAAGAAGAATTATACATTTCAACAAGCTATCACTGAACTACACTGGCAGCAGTAGCAGAGATGCGAGGCAGTGGTTAGGTATCCTTATAAACATATTGTTGCTGCAACAGGTAAAAAGAACCTTGTGGAAATGAAAGAGAATGAAACCACAAGTGAAGAGATCTATTTGTGTATCAGGAACAATTTATTCCTCAATACAAGGCGCAACTCTGCTGACACTTAAGATGAACCACATTTTGCTCACAGATTAATTGTCTTGTCTGCCTCTGCAAGTGCAAAATATGCCCCAAATTACACTTCTTGTTTTGAACTGATCTTAATTTTTATTGTCCTCTACAACAAAATTTTAAAAAGTGAGGCAAGATGTTACGTTTTAGGAAAACGCAGTGGCTCCAAAAGTGATACAGCACAGAAGGTCTAAAATGAAAAGTAGATGAAATTTCTTCTATTTTGACATCATAAAAGCTAACTTCCTGCTGAAATTCTGCCAAATTTTGTAATTCACAGATTTACATACCTGCATACATTTCAGTAATTCTAAGAAGGCATCAAAACCCTCCAGGAACTTGCGTCGCAAGTCATCTGACCACTCCGTTGGCTTACTTATCAACACATACCTGGGGAAATTAGAAAGATGCAAGTGTTCATTTTAGATTTTTTTTTTAAACTCCTCAATTTCTCAAATTAGCACATAGTTAGTATACTTACTTGAGATCCAAAATAAGGCTCTGGACACGTCTGAATTTGAAAGCCTGCAGAGCAGTGTAACGTTCAAACTGAAACCTGCCTTGGATGTCACGGTGCCTTAAGTGGTCCATGAAAGTTTTGATGATAGTGGTCATGAGATTCTCTTCTGTTATTAGCATTCGAGCCTATTCCAAAGTACATTGAAATTTACTGTAATTAACAGACACAGCTAACAAGATTTTCACACTGCACCATGAAGTTTGTAAAATACATTGTTTTTATCCAAAATAATTACCTCAGTAATTAGAACAGAACATGGAAAAGCACTCTTTTCACAGAATCACAGAAGACAAAAAAAAGGAATCTAGTCAAAAATTATCATAAGCCAGATTTCTTTTTTCAGATCCTTTCTGTACAGAAGTCTGTCTGTGGTCTGGCTCCTGCTAACCTATGTAATTATGGAACAAGACACATTATTATGTGTCTCACAATTAACCTGTACCTCCCTTTAAGTATGTGTTGTCTCCTCTCAGATAGTTTGAGCCCTTTAGGGGAGTGACAGCTCTTCTGTTTTCTGTTTACAAACTGTCAAGAGCTGTGGTGAGCAGAGTTTCTTCTGAACCAGTAAGGAACTGCACATGCAATTTCCACACAGAAATTTCATTAAATAACCTCTAATTTCCATCAAGGTCTACTGCATCTATCCATGTGTTGTATGAAACAAATCAGCGAAGTCTGACAAATACTGTCTTCATCACCCAGCCTAACCTAAACTGACTTCACAACAGAGGAAGGGGCACTAAGTTACTGCCAACTCCTACCCATGAACACTTCCACAACTCCCCCATTCTGTTGGTTCTCCAGGTTAAATGCGAGGAGCCTTGCAGTCCTTGGATCTGGCTAGTAGACTCAACAAGATTGGCCACTGTGATCTACCACAATGACATTGTGGCTCTTGACTAGAGCTTCCAGGTTCTACAGCTGCTAATGATAATCCAAAATAGTTTCTAAAATGCTACTGCAGTGTGGGAAAGAATCTAATGATTAACATTTTTTCCCAAATAATCATCTCCAACAGAGCTGCCCATCCATCCTCAAAACAAAAAACTGCAGTTCCTTGAGAGTTCAAACTCTCAGTTCCATCAGTTCAAAAATGTTACTGGACGATGGTGGGGTGGTTTAAATTCTTTAACTTATTCATTTAGTCAAGAATGAGTGCTATAAATATATCAAAAAATAATACTTAGTTAATATGATAGAAGGTTATCATAATTACTTTCAGGTCATCAATCTATTCTATCATTCTGTAAAACAGTCAAAATGCATTTGCTGTGCTTTTTTTGCATGCTTTAAAAATAGAACACATATAAAAGGGGCACTGCAATTACTCTGCCCTGGGAAATGTATTGATACACATACTGTACCACCCCATCTGCCAAAGGGAAAAATACCATAACCATCTGAATAATATTAGTTGGTTAAATCTAACTGTAAATCTGAATATTGGCAACATTCTTATTGAAAGCATCAAAATTAAGAGGCAATGCAATATTGTCCTGAACCGTGGGAACAATATCCTGAGCTCCTGTTGACTTCCCATGAATAACATCCATCCCTAGGAAACTGAAGAAGTTTGCTCAGTATTGTGTCTGCCAAGCTACTATTGAATTTAAGAGCTCAATGAAGCTTATTAAATTTGGAAGGACTCAGAAACATTCATTTTTCAAACAATTCTGGGTATGAAAATCAGACTTTTATTCCAGTACAGCTCCAAATTTTAATTTGTCTAGTTCACAATACAAGCAAAGACAGACTTAAATGGAGACTGGAACAAAAAAAAAAGTTTCCCAAACCAGCTGGTGAAATACCAGCAGACTTAGTGAGCTGGGAGAAGTCACAGTGCCTGTAGCACTGAAACAAAAGCTAACTGGAAATCTAGAAGAAGGCACTGTCTTAAGACTTAAAGTACCAAATGAAGTAGGGAGTATCATGAGACAATTTTTGTTTCCACTTTTGTTGATTGGAAAATGAACATCAAGTAGATCGCTTATAAAACTGCACCAGAATGGTGCTCTGCAAACCATAATATAGATTTCTACAAACAGTAAATGTGGCTCAGTATGATGAGGAATTTAAATGTTATCTGTATGTATCTCTAAATAAATATTAAAGCCTCTTTCTAAAAAAAAGTAAAAGAAAAATGTAAAAAGAAAAACCAGAAACACCCAGCCCACTCTGGGAAATCAGACTGAAACTTCCCAATGTTGAATGCTTTAACTTTTAAACCCATAGCAATGTATGCAAAGTCTGACTGTTCTGCATTTCCACAGTAATGTTAAAGAAATCTGCAGCCTTGAGTTACAAACCTTGAGAGGCTTTTAACAAATAAAGATTTCCTTTTTTCGTCTTTTAGTACTTACAAGAGAAGGTACTGTGAATATCTGTATCGAGAGGTCAGCAATTGAGAACTCTCTGTCGTGGTCATCTTTCATAAAATCACTCTGCAATCGCTCATAGTTCTATTAAGAAGGAGGCAAAAAAAGGCAAGGAGTGCCAACTATCAGTTTTTAAAAGAAAGACAGGCACTACTCACCAGAGTAGGTACAGTGAAGAGTTGGACAGACAGAGCAGCCACCGATACTGCCCGTTCGTGATCATCCTCCATATAATCTCTCTGCAACTGCCGGTAATTCTAAACAACAAGGGGAAATTCACCTCTAATCCACACTGACCTGATTTTTTAACTTAAATGTCTGCTCTGGGAAACTTTAATGCCATGAAAAAGGGAAGAGTAGCTTTAATGGATTATTATATGGGTATACTGTACAAAGAATATGACAACTTAATCTGCTCACGTGTGAGATCTACTCACTCTCATTTTCACAATAACGGCCAGTATTTTATTTTCTACTCAAGAGTCTGCAGCGGAGTGAGCAGAATTTTGCAGTGCTGATTTAAAGCATTTCAAATACCAGTTACTGCAGAAATACTAATCAGCATAACTGAATTTCAGCACTATTTCTGAGCAGTGCTTTAACAGCTTACACCTCAACAATGAGCAGCGATTAGCTCTTAAGAACTGAAAGCCTGCACAGCTGATGGTGAAGACAAAAACATCTGAACTGCTTTAGTTCTGGGGCGTCTAAAAGGCCATTTCATTCCCAGGAGATGAGATGCCATTATAAATAATATACTGGAGAGTAAAATAAGATTTCCAGCATTTCATTTCAGGTTTTCACTTCCACAAAAAGGAAAAAAAATCGGGTAACAGTTCATTTAAATCACTGTATGCTAACTAGACTCTCTTCACTAGACAGTTCTAGCATTTAATGGCTCTTTGTAAGAAAGATACTTACTCTTGCAAAGCGGATAGCAAAAAGTTTCTTGTATTTCAAATCCATAAGAAGACTGCTCATGAATAACTGGTGATACACATTTCTAGCCCCTGTCAAGAAAAATGAATGAAATATGGCATGTCACTGTTTTCTATCAACATATTATGGAAATATTTAGAAAAGTAAACTTCTAGAGAATGAGGTAAATGTGCGTTTCAGAGTAGAAGCTGCTTCGATTGTCAGGTAGTAGCAAAGAATGAAGAAGAATAATAAACCAAAATTCTTCAAGAGGTATTACTTATTACTCCGGTACAAGATAACACTGTTGCATGGGAATGTAGATCATCAAATATAAGGGAAGTCAGCAAAACAAGAACAGAACTCTGTTCCTCCTCAGGATAAACAGGGGATTTAGATAGGAAGACAACACTATTATGAGAAGTCTTGGGAATGGCAACAAATTTTCCTAGCTGTGAACATCTCTATAAAATATTTAGCTAAGCTATCTCTGAATTTCTAGCCTGTCTGGACAGCCTCCAAGAAAGTATTATCAATACAAATTATATTCATCTCTATGTAGATGGAAGCAAATATACATATGCAATCATTTCTCCTGTAGGTCACTTTTAAGTCAAAAGTCATGACACTATTTCCTTAATGGAGAGGAACTATGGAATACAAGAAGTAGTAGAGAAATATTGATGTTGAAATAGAAATGCAAAAGTTACTCCTTGCCTACATGAAAGACATTATTCTAACAAAACCTGTATTAAAAATGTTGTAATGCTCCACAAAAGCAGTACCTTTCAGACTACAAAATTTGCAGTGCCAGGACTTCATTCTCAAGATAAAGGTATTAGATAAACAAAACCTAAAATAGTAATTATCTCCATACTACATTCACTTTCCACCTTACTTCTTGCTTATTTTATTGGTACTCCCAGAAGTTCCCCAGGCAGACATATTGCATCATTCTCTACCAGTTCTTTGTGCTTCTTCTCTTTCTTACACCTGGCCTTACACACCCTTTCAGGATACCAAATCAGACATGGAATCAGTGAAGGAATAGAAATTAACTACCTCCTTCTCCTCAAAATTACAACTTTTCTAGCTAATTTCATTATATCAAACAGCCTTTAGAAGTTTCAACAGCTCTAAAACAACAGCACAGTAATTTTCGCTGAATATTCTCAGAACACTTAAGAATACCTCATGAACACAAACACAAGCCAAAGCAGAAACATTCTGCCTCATCCCTTAAAAACAGGCATTTTGGTAGATATGAAATGGATGCTGAGATCCTACAAAGCATACAAACCCCATATTTCTCTATCGTTTACTCAATTTCCTTTAACGATCACTATCATTTGCATATTCAAGTCAGTTTTAATTTCAAGACTACTTTGAAAAATTAAGACGTAAAACCAACCCCATATCCAAACAGTCTCTATATGTTCTTGTTTTAAATACACTTGGGAGTATATCATAAAGGGCGAGATTGTAACAAATTAGGCAAAATTATCCATAATACACCACAGTAAAAACGATCAAACATTAGCAAAACAGTAAAAGGAAAACTTAGGCATAGCATTCTCTAGCGTTTTTCTGAACTTTGAGAAAACTCACCTTTCCATAGTTTAGAATCATACAGCATCAGCTTATCTACAAGAGAAGAATTTTCACCATCTGGCCCTTCTTGCAAACCAACCTGACACAATATTCGGCGGAGGCCATCTTAAGAGAAAGGGTACAAGTTAGTTACAGCTCAAACACAAACGTGTGTTTTTTTGATATCCTGAAATCTTCAACCAACACAAAAGCCCTCACAGTGCCCTCTTTTCCATGACAACTCAATAACAGCACTCATATTTTGCTGATACAAACACAAATATTTCATACCTTGCAAGTTTCACGCCAGCCTTACGGAACATTAGGAATACAGTGAAAAATGCCAAATGCAATGATTTGCTTTAAAGTTATCAAATAAAAATGTACTTCCTGAAAAATGGCTTCCTAAAATAACAAACAGTTATACAGCAGACTAATTTTCTAGGTTTTAGTTTTCCTGATTAGACTCCCATGAAAGGGAAAATGTAATTCATATATGAAATTACTCTATTCATGCAGCAGCTTTTTGTTTTCACTTAGGAGTTGCTATCATTTGAAGGCTTCTCTGCATATTTTTTCTAATGGAAAGAAGCAGTAACTCAAATGGTATGAACATGCAAGTTATTATATGCTTGCATCTGAAACCAGAGCACACCTCAGACATAGTCCTATTAAGAATGTTCAACCTGGCTTTGCACTGCAGGTAATGAACATTCCTTGAGAACTATGGGACTTACAGAGCCCTTACTTCCACACCCTGCTTGGCATACCAGCTCCTCAGGCAGAGCGGGCAGTGGCTTAGTGCTGCATGGTGCAGTAGTATAGACCCTGAGACCCCTACAGCAGCTCAGGGTTATTCCTTTTTGCCTCGCAGAGTTCAATTCCAACTACAGTTATGAAGGACACCAAATTAATGGAAACTACTGCATTGGTCAGCAATTGTCAAACAGACACTTATTGCTGAAGAAGTGACATATGCTAGGAAGGATGTAGTGGTCAAACTTCTAATGAAGTTCCACAGAAAGGGCTTTTTAGTGACAAGAATTTGTCATTTCATTAACAGCAATCATCCAATCTAACTCTGGAACAACAGAAGACCCCTCCACCTGTCACTCAGCCTTTGTTCAGGGACATTTCAGTGTAACCATCCAAGCAGCACAACTTATCACCCCATGTTACTGATGACAGTAACAAACATATTTAAAAGATTGAGCAGAATTTAGGTTTTTGGGTGTGTTTGTTAAAAACCAGACTCAGAGTACAAGACTGCATCCCAAGACATGGAAGGCAGTTCAAGCAAATGAGCACACTGATCACAGACAAAATGTATGTGTGCTGTTTACAATCAAACATGCCTTTTGCCCTTCTGAATCATAAAGGGCTCAGCATTTAACAAGCTGAACTTTCCAGAACTTCAGAAACACTACACACACAACCCAGATGAAATTCAGTGCTTTCTTCTGTAACCTGAGACACCACTGACATATTCAAGTTACTTTTTTGCAACCGTCATTTAGTGCTGAAAATAAATGACTGTGGCACCTGGCACAAATGACATGGCACAAGACTTAAAATGAGAAAGACAGTGTTTCACTGAAAGAGAAATTTATCACAGAAAGAAACTATCTTCATAACTCCTTTCTTCTTAATACCTACTGTTTACCAGCAACACTGGCAAATAGTTGAATAAATCGCTACTGTAAGTTTTGTTCAAAAGTTTGATTTACTTATCTTTAAAACTTAAACTTTCAAAAATGAGAACATGTTATAAAGACCCTGTTCATGAAATCTTGGCTAGTTTTCTGACTATCAGTCTAATAAAACATACAGTGTCTGAAAAATGTTGCACTTATGCAGAACATATGTGCAATATGACAGCTGAGCATGCTTTGCTAATACTTCTTGCTAACATTTCCAGATGAAATAAATAAAAATTGCAAGGGGGTCTGTATCTACATTTCTCCATATCAGCAGATTGTCACTTTCCCTTTTATTTCCCCTCATACCCTAAATCTTCACAATCTTATGATTTACCAAGAGAAATGGTAAATCAAAACAAAAAATGAGCATTCCCATAAAATCTGATACTATGCATCTTGATTCCTTTGAAGAAAGCTCTTTCAAAAAATCTGATTAAGATTTGTCAGCTTTTATACTTACCAAAACCCTGCACAATTCCTTGCATTTTCTCTGTTCTACTTAGCAAAAAATCTGAAGCAATCACTTTCATCATCATTCATCAAATTGCTTCTGAATAATTTTGTTTTATCTAATCAGACAGGTTATTTTCAGCTTACTGCATTCATTTAAAAAGAAGTAGGGACTGAAAAATAGCTTTTTGGCATACTGCATTTGACAGCAAGTCTTGGCTTCTGTTCAACAGCAACTAAACAGAAAAGACTACATAAGACTGGTAGCACTTTCACATGCAAGTTAGAATTCAGAACAGCACTTCAGTAAGAGAAAATAGAATGAAGTCTGACAAGTTATTAATAGCTTTGCCTTATACATTACATATCTGAAATAAGTAGACAAAATTGCTTCAGAAAATCAGCTCCTCTCACAAATATTTTCTAACTTATCTCAAAAAGGTCAATTTTGCCCACCTGAATATCCAATAACACTGCCAAGCCAAGTTAGAAGCTTCAGACCAAAGCTCTGATGGGCAACAATAGATGAATGCATAACTTGCACTTTCAGTGGCTTTGTCTGACGACTGGTATTTCTCTTAAAAAGAAAAGGAAAAAAGGAGGTAATGCATATTTAAGTGAGGACTGGCATATACTTCTGTACAAAAATGCAGTACTCCTATGATTAAATTTGATCATTTATAATATTAATACATATTCTAACTACTAACACCAACATAGCAAGCCCAAAAAAAGCCTAAACTTTGTTTATCCTATTAATATTTGAAGGACCTTATTATGCAATATCAGCATATTTAGGTCAATCCATTTTCCACTCTTGGCCTGTTATCAGTGCTCACACTGATCTGCTGCATTTTACTGATAAGCAATCCCATGTGCAACCCAAGACAGCCATGCATGTTTGTCCCTCCCAACATGACAGGCAAGTCACACAGCAGCCCATCATGAAAACTGACTGTCCACAGACTATTTTCAAAAATACAAATTAAATATACAGTTAAAACAAGAAAGAACTTACCCTCATCTATGTGCTAGAAAGCATAATAGTTAGATGTTACACATCAAAGCCATTTGCTCTTTGCCTGCATGGGCAGCAAGTTAAAAATACTGCACAACATTATCCTTAAAAATATGCTAATGCTTTCAAAATGCCTTAAACAGTTAAAGAACAGTAACTCTAGTTGCAACATTTGTTTTTCAATGGTCGCAGTATCATATATAAACTATTTATTTCATGTGATTAAGTACTGCACTGCAGCAGTTAACAAAAAAATAGAAGAAAACACTATTCTCACATTTTTACATGGAAAAATCTTGCAATATTTAGATATTAATATATATACATATATAAATGCATAAATGCAAAACAAAAGTGTTTGCAGTTTCACACTTGGATTCAATCAGTAATAATTTCCATAACTATTGCTGTGAAAGAAAGTCAGAAGCAACTTCACACTATAGGAGAAAAACTACAATAATTTAACTCCACTGATCTGAACTAGCATATAATTCTAAAAGATACATTCTAAGTTCATGGCCACATCTGTTTTATGAAGGGAAAAAACTGTCTGCGAACTTCTTTTTAGGAAATTGTTGTGGGTGTCAGGTAGGCCATAGTAGGGAAAAAATCCAACAAAAGACCAACAACAACAACAAAAACCACATAAACCAATATTTTGAAACCTCTACTGTATTGTAAATAGTATCTCCAACGTTTTGTATCATTAAAATATAATGAGTCACTATGAAAACAATTCACAAACGGGGTAGCAAAGCCTTCTTTTGCTTAAGATGAGGCAAATAAGCAGATAACATCCCTTACCACCATTACTTACCACTATTACTGATTTCGCCTGATCACAGTATTGGAAGTCTCCGTATCGAACAGACCTACGGCCCTGCAAATTCAGAAAGATGTAACATTGCCACCAACTCCTAAGCAAGAAGTCCCAGTTCTGTGTTTTACATTAGTATAAAAAAACACAGTAAAAGCTTCAGATGCATGCTAACTACTCTCTCTTTCACGCTATTTTCACTTTTTTAAGTACTGTATATATTTAGATACTCAGATTTCCCAAATTCACCCATACTTTTTAAAAGAAGATAAAATTGTTTCATAAATTCAGTTACCGGTTACATTAAATTTTCTGTGTATAGCATTGTTCATAAGATGAACAGTGAAAAGAACTACTTCTTTTATTAAAATACTGAAAACATTAGGACAAAGGCATTGTTCATTAGTTTTGATATAACTTGAAGATATTTCAGCTATTTCAGTGCCCTTTAAAAAGCAGATATTAAAGTTAATTGGTCTTTTAAACATACATTTGAAGCGCTTGTTTTATTCCAAAAGGAAGGTTCTCAGTCTTTCTCTGTCAATCCATACATCAAAATAGACAGTTGACTTAATTTATAGTGTATTGAAGACAGGAAAACTCACTGGTATTTTAGATCTCATGCCAAATCACTGCTTCAGGCATAACACCCTCATTTCTTTCACATACATGCTCATGTATACATGCATTCATGTATGTATTTAGAAGTAGAAAGGATCAAAAGTAGGGAAAAATCTGAGTGTATCCCACAATACACAGCATGTGCTCAGGTCAGCTCATATTCAGGGATTAGATGTGAATCTTTTGGTTACCGGTATCACAAAAGATAGAGCAGTGGTAACACGAAACCAAAATCTAGTTCAGCGTTAAGTAATACGAAGTGGTTATATTTCCTGCTCCACTGACCTCCTTGAAGTACTTTAACCACCCAAAATGACATTCCTATTGCCATTTTGGAAAAGATTTCCTTCCCACACCATCCCCCCAAAAAAAAGGCACAAGCCAATAAGCCACGTTAAAAAGACACTCATTTTTCATGTCAACTGCTTACGGGTTCATTGCAAAAATGACAAGGTATCTACACTTATGAGACCTACTAGAATACATTTACGCTGAAACATATTCAGTATGAGGTCTGGTTTGGACTGATCAAATAGTATTTAGACATTTAGCATTTAGTATTAAGGCATTTTAGGGTGGTATGACACACAAGACTAACAGATTCACATTAACAACAGGCTTTGGGAAAACAGACTACAGTAAGTATAGTCATAAAACAAACATTACGTCAAGGTAACCAAAAGTTCCAACAATTAATTCACTTACATCTCTATCTACTGTTGTTGCAAAACCAATGGCTTCCTTCTGAGTGCAGTTGACAGCCTTCTGAAGAGTATAAATAACTTGTTCATAGGTATGGACTTCATCATTAAACAGCATGCAGTAGTAAGAGTCACTCTTCTCACTTCAAAGCGAGGATTGAATTTACATCATTCAAAGCAAGGATTGAATTTATGTCATTCAAAACAAGGACTGAATTTACATCATTCAAAGCAAGGACTGAATTTACGTCATTCAAAGCAATGTTGAAAGTAAAAGCAAGAGCAAAGGAAAAAATACGAGAAATACAAATCTACTGCAATTATTGTATACAAAATATTTCTGACAATTTTAGGAAAGGCAGAAAAGATTCTTAAAATCAGAGCTTCTATTTTCAACTGTAAATATCTGTAAGTCTTTAAAAGCCATAGGACAAATATTATACTTACATCATTTCTAGTCCAGGCAATTCATTTTCCTTTTCCCATGTTAATATATCTACCGCATATTTAAATGTAATGGCAAAAATATTATAAGCTCTTGCTACCATGTCTTCTGGCAAGTGCACAAGAGGATCCTGGAAAGTAAATATAAATAGCAAATGAGAAATTAAATGTCATTCAAAACAAACTGTCGAATTTGCACCTCTTTTTATCAAAAATTATGTAAGCATCTTTAATGATGTCTTTCTTTAAATGACTTTTCAGTTGAAAGGAACAGAGTCAATAATCATCCTGTTTTCTTCCAGTTCTACACTGACATTCACCAAAGCTCTAATCTAACATTCGGTACCTGAATGTTAACGTGCCTCTGATCACCCATTTACATTTTCACACACTCTTCCATTCTCATTCTCCTTGTTCTCACTCCTGCACATCTTTAAAGATAGCTCTTTGGAAGAACTTTAACCTCAGCTGCATTAAACATCCACTTCTTCTGCTATGTCTTCAAAACCATAATTTCAAAACCCTGCATCTTTTGTTCCACTTATCAATATTAGTAAACTGCAGAATACAAATGACCACGCATCTCTTGTCCTGTTTCATATGCAGCATGCATTAAAAGGCATAAGTCTTATCTGTCCAGGCTTACACAACATGCAGCACACTGGCATCATGATTTATGATGCACGTCTCTTGTATGCTGTGGTATATAATTAACTGCTGCAATGTAAATAGGTGTTTCATAATCATCTGTCCACGTCTCAGTCTTGCTCACAGAGAGCTGCTCCCCTTTTGTCTGTGGACCGTGCACCCATTTGTGCCCATTCTGTGCTCTCCATCTGACAACTGCGGCAGCCCCAACAAACTTGTCCTGCTGTCTGTGCCAGAGCAGAAAGGAGGCTGCTGCAGGTGGGGGAATGGGAACGTGGAGGGGGAGGAAGAGGAGAGCTGCCTCAGTCTGCCAAGTCAAGCACAGACTACTTTTTGGAGCAGCAAATGAGAACCACAGGTAACTCTGAGTAAGATAGTGCAGGTACCACTGCCATTCCTCTCCACACCATTTCAAGGATGGTGAATAGAAATCATTATAAACCTCTTCTCTTAAGGAAGTCGTCTTTTACTGTATCAAAATTTTGAGAACAACTAGTTCCTCTTCTACAAACCTGGGAAGGGAACGCTGCATGGCCTGCAGGTCACCTGTACAAACACTATACACTGGGTCACTGACTCGATTCATCATTTGATATTTTGACGTGTGTATATTGTTAGACAATTAAAATATTTAACAGTGGCCCAATTTCTGGTTTAGGATTACCTAATACTAAATTCTGTGCTTCACTACAGCTTAGGTTGTATAAAAATAGCCACAGTAATCTTTTCTCAACTGAAGTGTGCATCATCTAAAGGAGGTTCTTGACTGTCAGCAATTCACCTGTACTAATAAAGTTTATCCCCTATACCCCATGATTCTTTGGGAATATTTGGAAGCTTTACAAGGGTGGTAACAATTGCCATTTCTCTTTTATTTTTTTTTTTTTACTTCATGTAAAAATTATCCAGGGTATGAAGAACTATCAGCCACCAAAAGCAAAGGCAGACTGCAAGCAGCAGCTCTCCCTACATTCCCAGCACCTTCAACAAAGGCACATGCCTGTGCAAGGCAGAAAACAGGCTCCAATAATGCTCAACAAAGCATCCTTAATCAACCTCAAACACAACACTGCACAAGAGATCGTAGTCTCCATGGTTTATAGGGAAGAAATAAAAAGCCTGCCCAGAACCTTGATTTTTCTGTCAGGCACACTCACTGTGTGAGTATCTTTGGGCACAGAAGAAGCAGCCAACCCAAGATTTCACAACAGGAGTTTCCTAAGGCTGCTGACTAATGTAAACTGGCATGTAGACCAAGTGGTGAGTCCAGCAGCCCTGCTAGAGTCTGGAAGCTGAGAGTGAGAACAGATTTTAGAAAGACCACTGTCATTGAAAATACAATTACAGTTGCTTCACTTAAACCATCAGACCAGCAAAATTACTACCAATGCTTGCCTTAGATTTTCCCTTTTAAAAAAACTTCACAGTATTACATACTGTGTTTTTATATATATATATATATATGCATACATATAGACTACATACTATGTAAGAACAGATGTGAGTGGCTAGGTCAGAAGTTCAATTAGCCACACTAATTCCTGAGATGTAATAACAGATAAGAGTATAAGCAGAAGACATAATGGTTCTCTAGTTTCCAGTAACTTAAGACACTAACACTTCCCATACCAAAGATGGTACCTACAATTTTAAATGGCCATTGGTAATTTTTCCCTCCACATCACGTTACATTTCTTTTCAAACGCATATAAACTTTTAACAATAGTGTGTGGCAGTGGTTAGCTCAACAGCAGAAGTACCTCTTGTAAGATGTGGCACATCTTTTTGCATTTAATATGCCCGAGTTGTTATGTTATGAATCTGTGGTGAAGATGCGCTCTCTATTTACCTTCTCCGTACCAAACATGCTCTTTTAGAGACCTCCGCCTTTCATCTCCATTAAGACTTTCCTGTGACAGCAAGGTATTTTGATTTTTAAAAATCTGTGCACTTCCCTTTGGTAAGAATCAGAGTATTTCTTGCACAGACAGCTGAACCTGGCTTCTTGGTGCACATGATCACATACAGTTTTTTGGGGTTTTTTTGCACATGGCAGAATCCCTTGACCTCTCAGAATATACAGAAAAACAAAGAAACAGAACTAAAGCTGCAGAGGTGACAAAGAACATACACAATGAAGCCTTTAAGTAGAAAACATTTTAAGGAACTTCTTATGACATTAATTTTTGTCTAACACTGTGGTTCAAGTATTACTATTGAAGCTCCTACAGCCCCTCATTCAGAGTATACAAGACTAAAAATAACCTCACATGAACAATTTATATATACACACACATATATACAAAATTAACAATGTTTTGAAACATGATGCCTCAAATGTAATTACCTCTTCTTCTGCAGTTTCTGAAGTGTTAAGTTCATGCTTTTGACAGTAAGGACCTTCCTTCCAAGCTTCTGTATCACCACAGTCACAGAAACCTCCTCCACCTGATGTTGTCATCTGAAATTATTTCAGACCAAAACAGTTCATGTGAATATGCATAAATATAATATATTCATAATAAGAAATAAGGAGTCACAGCTGTACCACAAAAGCATGATCACAACACCTAGCTTTAGACAGTATCCTGTTAAAATTGCAGTGGAATCATGTCTGCTTTTATGACAGCTGAAAGCTTGTCTACCTCATCAGTGTGCTTATGTCAAAAGAAAAAACCCTGAACGAAACACCTTCAAACACCTCCATTCTGCCCCATCTGAAGTGTTCACATTTTCTGAATCTATTACTTGCCATGGCATCTGTACTATGCTAAATTCTCATTGTTTTAATCTGAACAAAGCTAAAGCATTTCACATGGCACTATTATCCAGTGAGTAAAGGATGTGTTTTATGACAAAAGGAATTGAGAGACTTAAAATTTTTCACATATGTAAGCACAGAAAAAAAACCTGAAAAATCAATGGTATATTTACACTGTTTAATAAAAATTTTTTAAAGACCACCTCAAGTTAATAAGCACAATAATACTTATTTTTTGAATCACAACTATTAACTGATGCATAGAAGAATTCTTCCACCTATTTTTGGCATACTTGTTATACTCCTAACATACAGGTACATCTTATAGTATCAACAAAACTAGATGGAGATTTGAACATTTGCTTATACTTTTGTAGGTTACCTAGACTTGTTAATTCAACAGGCTTGAAAAGTAAAAACCTATGTACAAGGAGCAAGCTGATATCAGCAAATTTGGCTGGGCTTCTTGAACAAAGTTGTTGTGCTTGGAGTTTTTTCCTGAATCCAAGTGTTTAGTGCAATCATGCAGTGAACAGATGCACATTAGCAGCAGTGCAGTATTGTAAAAAACAGATTTACAGAAAGGCTGCACTTAAGTTTTCACTTAACTTCTTTGTTTAAAAACACACCAAGGTCCTCTTGGCTTTGTTTGCAGGGTTTTTAAAATTAACCTCTACTACTAATAACAGTATATTACTAAAATAAACAGCATTTACAGTTTTCACTTTTATTTTATGTTTAAGCTTTACATAGAAGTGGCTTCTTAATAAAGGTTTTTCAACAGCTTTTAAAAACAGTCAAACACAACAGTCAAAACAATTCAAAACCCAAGTGTAAAGCTGCAAAATTCACTAAAGGGCATGTGTTAAAAATAACATACATTTGTAAGCTTGTTGCACATAAAGTTTAATTGCTCAACATTTTAAAGTGTTAACTTCCAGAAGTTACACTCAGATCAAAACACTCAAGTTCACATAGGATTACTGCCGACATTCCAAACTTTGTGTTCATTCAGCATTTGGAAATACTGTATACATTCTTAAACTTGAAACTTGTTTCACACAGACACAAAATCACTAATAACTATGTCATTATCCTGCAGGATCACTAACCCTGTATCGGTGCTCTCTGTGAATGCTTCCAAGAAAGCATTCCATGCACAACACACAAGTTGGGTCAACTGCGCAGTCTCTAAGAACAGCAACAACAGAAAGAAGAAAAAAAGCATTAAACACTTGCTTTTGCCTTTAATTACACATTTGACAACAGATCATTTTCAAATATCACCAATACAAATCTTCTAACTAATGTATGTATTACTCTGAAAGAGGAAAAGGGTGGCTTTAAAGAGCGGAAACGAAAGAGAGAAAAAAATCTGTTTTCACAACAGAGAAGCCTTTCAAATATTGTGTGGGCAGTGTGTCTAGTTGGGTAATACAGACATTGCCTTCAAGAGGTGAGACAAGCATACAAGCAAGTAAACAGATGCATTACATAACCCAGAACAAACCCAAGTAAGTTCTCCTAAGTACAGAGTACCAGCATCCATGACCTCCAGCAGTCAGAGAAGACCTTTTTCACTGAGCACTGGGAAGAAAGATGGCACACAACAGACTAAATCAAACCTCTGCTTCCAAGTTGTAGGGCTCTACAAGCTCAATGATGAGCTGCAAGAACAAAATTTTCACAACCAGGAGATCAGAGACCATAACAAGGTCTTGTCTACAAACACTTCTGTATTAGACAGGAGGAATATTTCTAGTAAAAAGGGCTAAAACAAATGAGAAAATATGCACTAGATCTAACCATCCCCCTGAAAAACACTGAAAATGCTTGACCTCATGTAATGCAACTGACTTCAAGTCACCTCAAGATTAAAGCAGCTGGGTTTTGCAATGTAAAAATAAATAGTAAGAGAATGTCCATCTTATGATGATTATTATTAAAACCAGAGTTCAGAGAAACAACTTATTTTGTTTAAAAGAAAACCCCGGACAGCACATGAAATCTCATTATAAAAAATTCTTTTAATTTCATTTAACCAAAGTAAATGATGGAAAGATCATCAGGCAACCACAACTTACTATGCATGACTCACTATACACATGTATTTTCTCCAGAGGAGCAACTAAAGGTGAAAATGTCGAAGCAAAATTTTACCAAGCTCTTCCATTTTAGAATAGTTTATGTCCATGGCATTTTTTTTAGATTATAAAAACCAAACAAACCGCCTCTTAATGCAACAACATGCCTGCAGGATTTGGTAGATCAGTTCTACAATATTAAATGTTGATTCTTCAGAGCTCTAAACTTGTGGCAGTGTACTTACAAATTCAGTACCATTTGTCAAGTAATTTCTCAGACAAGTAACTGTGCCTATACCTAAAGCAGAAGCAGACCTGTAAGCTGCACAATTGCACAGGAAATCCACTGCTTTTAAAGTGGACTTGGAAAATAATTCTTTGCTATATTCCACAAAAGCCTAAATTAAACTCGCATTATTCTTCATTATCAGCCATAAGTTAAAGAAAATTAACACACAACGGGAATCAAATGTTTCTCGATCAACAACAACAGCAAGAAAAAAAAGAAAAAGGGACTCCACTCTCAGTATGTTGATGATCAAATACTGCTCATATGGAGCAATGAACACGTTGGGAATTCCATAATTTTCCTCTAAACACACTTGCTTTCTCAAGACCAACAACTCAATATGTATCTGAAGTATCCACCAGTTTAATCTTATCCCTCTCATTATAAAGAGGTCTCAAAGCATTTCCAAACCCAAAGGCCAGTAAGATATTATGTTGCTAGAAGAGGAGAGCACTATAAAGAAAAATTCTTCCACTGCCATTCTCTCCTTGTAAATGAAGGGGATGGAAACTCAGACAAATAAACCCTTGAAATCAGAGAGACATTCTGTCCCCCATGTCACCTCACCAAGTGTTCAAGTGTCCCAGTGAGTGGTAGAAACCACACAAAATGAGAGGAATTTGTGGCACAAACAAAACTTAAACTACAAACGGTCCAGAAAATATAAGTAATAATAATTCAGAAAATTACAGCTAGTAATACAATGGCTTAAAACTGAAGATTCTTTTAAATAGTTCTAATTGGTTAGGAACTTCCTGTTCTCTTTCAAGTAAAAGTATTTTTACAGAGATCTAGAGATGGGGGTAGGGAAGGAGCTGGAAGCTGAGACACTTGTTTTAAGTATCTGATAGATTGGTTGACCAGGTCATGGAAAGAGGTCCAAAATACAGGATCAACACTAACAGCTGATATTAAACACCCAAAATATACACACATAGACTTGTCCACTTACTTCTGATTAATGCCCTTAAATCACTCTGAAAGGTCACTCCAAATTCTTTCTTAATCTTACATTTCTTCTGTACAGAAAACATTCTACATTACACTAATTATTATTTTTCCATTTTTACATGTGTGTTTATTTCCCCCTGATTCCACCTGTCATGAAAGACTGCAAGGTTACTTTAAAAATACATTTCAGCTATTAACTCTTCATTAGGACAGTATATTCTTATTGCAAAACATTCCATGACTTCACAAATCATAAATACTTCACAATATTAAGTTGAACTACCTGCAAGAATATGTAGGCTCTCCAACTTTGAAGACGCGGCCACAGAGATGGGAAGGTTTGTTTGCTTGCTCAAGCTTTGGAAAACCAAATGCAGGATCTTCACCACAAAGATACCATTCCATTGGTCCCAGTAAAACGTGTTGTGCCAGCATGTCTTCTCTCTGAGGGGCAGGGTTGGGCCCCCTGCAGTAAATTTTTGGTACATAATAGGCCAGATGCTGGTATACTTCTTTCTGTAGGTCATTTGCTTGCAGCCATTTCTTTTATATTAGAAGAAATGAGAACACAAATTCTTCATTAATAAACAGATCAAACATAGTTCTAGCCATTTAGGTTTTTTTATTTCTAAATGAAATACCAAAATGGCATTGCAAAACTAGAAAGCCACGTTTCCTTTTAAGTGTTAAACCTAAATGATCACAAAAGACAGATGTTAGGAAAGGAATACATTTTATCCTTTTGACATACAGAAGATTTAAGAGAAAAATTCACGAAGATTTTCCTCCAGGATGAATGACCAGTAAAATGCTGGCAGTGATTTTTAGGATATGGCCTAGACTGCGTTGGTCACATTTCTCTGGAGTGCAGATAGATGCTGCCAGGCCAGCTTGGGACACAGAGGATCAGCAGGAGCCTAGAGTTGGCAAGGAACAGAGACAAAAAGTACATGGAGAAAAGCAAACACAGTATTAGGTAACAGACCCTTTCTCATTCAATTTCAACAGACCACCTGTGAAAATGAGGGAGTTTTGGTTTCTCCTGCAACCAAAATAACTCATCTGAATTACTATTTCAAGTGTGATGTTAGATCCATGAACTGGGTTTGTGAGGCAAGGTTTTGGTAGCAAGGGGCCTACAGGCTGGCTTCACAGATGGCTCCAAGATGGACCCACAGCTGGCCAAGGCTAAGCCCCTCAGAGACAGCAGCAGCCCTTCCGGGATAACAGATTTAACAGGGAGTAGCGTATTTAAGGGGACAAAGAGAGCAATAGCAGCTGGGAGATGTGAGTAAGAATATGGGAGAATAACAGCTCTGCAGACCCCAAAATCAGTGCAGCAGGGCCAGGAGGTGCTCCAGACACCAGAGCAGAGATTCCTCTGCAAGCCACGGAGGTCCAGTGGGGAACAGAGATCCAACAGGGATCCTGCACTAGAGCAACTGGATGCCTCAAAGAGGCTGTGGCTCCACAGTAGGAAGCCAACGTTGGAGCTGGCTCCTGGCAGGAGCTGTGAACTCATGAGAGAGGAGCCCATGCTGGAGCAGGTTTGCTGGCAGGACTTGTGACACCACGAGGAACACACATTGGAGCAGCCTGTTCCTGGAGGACTGCACTCCCTGTGAGAGACCCAGGCTGCAGCAGTTCATGAGGAACAGTAGCCCATGGGAAGGATTGACACGGGAAAAGTTCATGGAGGACTGTCTCCCATGGGAGGGACCCCAGGCTGGGACAAAGGAAGGTGAGGAGTCCTCCCTTTGAGGAGGAAGGAGTGCAGAGACAATGTGAGGAACTGACCACAACCCCCATTCTGCATCCACCTGTGGCTGCTCAGGGGAGGAAATAGGGAAAAAACGAGTGAACTTGAGCCAGGGAAGAAGAGAAGGATGGGGAAAGGTGTTTTTAAGATTTGGGTTTGTCTGGTTTGACTGGTGATAAATGAAATAAATTTTTCCTCTAGTCGAGTTGGTTTTGCCCATGACAGTAATTGCTCAGTGACCTCTCCTGCACCACAATCCTTTTGTTGTATTTTCTCCCCTCTCCAGCTGAGGAGGGGAGTGAGAGAGCAGCTTTGGTGGGTACCTGGCACCCAGCCAAGGTCAACTCACTACAATTCTCTTAGTCAATCAATTGAAAAATACAATGTTGACAGTTTTTAAAAGGCATCAAACTACTGAACTGCCCTAAGCCACTTAAAACTCACAGCTTCTCCTGTGTGGTTTTTTTTTTTCCCTGGTATACACACACAGAATAAAAAAATACTCTAGGACAACATTTGTTTTATTTCTACCTTGTGGATAACAAATTCAGAAAGGTTTAAACTGTAAGTTAAGACTGCAAGGCTTTTATAATGAACAAATGGGAGCAAGCAGATACGGCAAGTGTCCACTGATTAAATCCTGTGTTACATAAACAGCCTCAGCATGCCATTTTTCATTGTAAATGTGACAACCAGATACCCCCTGGCAACTTTCAAAAAGAGAGTTCAAAATCAACCCAAAATTGTACATGAAAACGCAGAATTAATTATGCCAAAATAAATGGGTTTGGTGATCAAATGTTAGAGCTTGATTTATTCTGAATTATTTATAACTTCCTCTAAAGAACTTATGTTTGAGATAACACAGTTGTAGTAAGTTCCTTGGGATACAGACATTCAGAGTCAGCTGAGCATCTGTGCAGACTGGCTGCATTTTTGCCCTTTTTTTCACATATTGAAGTAGTTTCATTCACTAGACATGTTTTTCTAAAGTAGAACTTGGTATTTTAAAAAACCCTAATTCATCAGGGTGCTTTCTTCACTTCTCTTTGCCTAAGTTTAACTTCTTAGAATCATGATTGATCTTTCTATATTCATCTAGTTTTGATGGTAAAAGCCCAGTTTTTTCCCAAGGAAGTCCACGGGAAAAGGCTGCCAAAAAGCCATAGCCAAGAATCTAGAAGTTTACAGATAATCTCACCATTCCCACCAGGATTCAAATAATACCATACAAAAAAAGATTAAAAAGTACAGTTTTCAACAAGAATTTTCTTTTTCCCACCAGTTCATTCATCTTTTCCTCTCCTTTCATCAGTTTTGTCAAATAGCTACTACTGCCAGGAACTGACCCAATCACAGTGGCAGTGACTTAATCTTTTCCATGATTTCCATGTAATAAGCTTGTTTTCACATTATTTTCAATAGCATGTACTAGTTATTAAACTGCAGGATTTTTTCAGCAAAATATCTTTAACTTCAGTCTTTTAATTCAGCAGTACATTACTAATTTCTATCTAGAAAATACTAGCTACACTACAAGCTCAGGCAAATACCTAGGCAGAGAAAATTCTTGTTCCTCGAGTAAACGGATTTCCCATCCCAAAAATTCTGGGAGTAGTTGTCTGAAAGTTAGGTGTGGCAACGACGAACGTCATCACATCTAAATCTGTGGAGCCAGTTCTACACACATAACTGAGCACACAGTTTTGAAATTCAGATCCTGGATGAAATGCTATCAGGAGGAAATCCAGGCTACAAGGACAAGGAAACAGATGTGACTCGCAGAGCTGCCAGGAAGGCAACTCACAGGTCTGTTGTGCAAGTAAGACCGTTAATAGGAATACATACATAGGTGTACATATGTTGCACTGCCTTTCTAAACTGCTACCTGGGGAGCACTGAACTCCAGAAAAACTACTCGAAAGTTTGGAATTTGTTCTTTAATAAAAGCATTCTGCATATAGGCAAGGTTTCAATTAGTATTTGCCTATCTTCTAACCTGAAATCACACGCATGAAAAGCTAATACTCTACTCTCCCAAGAGAGTTTTTTATTAAAAAGGGAAGTGTATTCCTCTTCACTTCCTGCCTCCTCATGCTTACTCTCCTGCAACAACTTCAACTGCCTGAGGAAAAAAAAATGTGCAAAGCATTGATCAAACAACACCTCACATAAGTAAATACCGAATGGTTCATTGGGGTTTCTATTAAATTCCCACCCAAGTTAAGCGATATCAGGAGAACAAAATGTAGAATACTAATAAACCATAAAACAACTCACTTCTCTGTTTCAAAAGCTAAAAGGTACAATTTATGGGTTTTTTTTAGCTACACAAAAAAAATTACTTGCAATGTAGGCTCATGTTATGTTAAAGAGAACTTATTTTTTTGATTTTTGTTCTTTGGAAGTTTATCCTTAAGTTGTTGCCATGAGAAACTGAAACCTTAAATGCTGCAACTATTGCTTTGGGATGGTATTTGTTTTGTTAATATTGGGCTGTCAGCAAAGTAATGCTATCAGCAAAGGAGGCAGAAAAACCACACTAGATTTGAATGACAGATTTCAGAATTGGAGCTTGTGCAGGTGATGACACATAATAGTGAGAAGGATTTGACTACATTTAAGTTGGCACTTCTACCTACAGCAAATTCCTACATGCATTCCCCTGGGTGCCTTGAGTTTACCTACAGTGTGACCCAAAAAAAACATCTGCTATTCACACAGACAAGGTAATTTGGGCCCAATTTGGACCAGTTTATATATGTTTGATGGAATTATTTGGTTTGCTGTAGAGAAAAAGGAAGACTAATCCTGAAGCTAATCTAGCTAGGATCTAGGTAACTGTGCACATTTGCCCATCTAATCATACCTTTGTCTGCACTGAAGATACACAAGCATAATCTGAGGATAATCTGAATTATAACAGTCTTTTATTTTCATTTGGAAAGCAGCCAATGTAATTCCCATTGGGACGCACACAGACGGCTCTTCAAGGTTTTACCCTACAGATATGCACATGAGCAGTGTCAATACTTTAACACACACACCCAGTTCCTCAAATGCCCAAGTGTCTAAATGGACAAACATTTATCCCAGAATCAAAACTTCCTCCAAAGACTCTACCCTCGACACTACGTTCCTCTTCCAACTACTCTTTGTAAGAGCAGAAAAAGTATATAAACAGGAGTAGATTTATTCAAATGTTACCGTGATTTTACTAATACTTCCTCTACAAACACCTCGTTCTAATAACCCTAGGATAAACTACTGCAAGCGTTTCCAAACCTCCAAAATCTTAAATAGTGGAGAGGAAGGAAGAATCCTGTAATGGTACTTCAACACTCCAAAGCGTATTTGGGGTCAGACATCCAACTAAATTAATGGGGGGGGAATCTCCTCGGGTCTAGGCGTGCTAGCCGCCAGAGAGAGGCGAAAAGGGCAGCAGAGGCGGAGGAACGTAACTTCAAGAAGCAGCTAAGCAAGGGGCGAGATGCTCGGGTGCCCTCGGCAGGGCATGGCCACGTCCAGGCGGCTTCCAGGGAGCCAGCCACCTGCGCCAGCCGGCACAACAAGAAAAGCTGGCTGATCGCTGCCACGGATTTCGGCTGCTGCAACAGCGGCGCTGGCGACACCAACGCGCCGAGGCCCCAGCGGGACGCCGCCGCCGGCTGGGGGTGCCCCCAGCGCCAGCCCCGGCGGGGACACCCCCTCCCGGAGAGCCAGCTCGCCCGGCGGAGCGGCCTCGCCCCGGCCCCGGCCNNNNGCCGCGGGACCTGCGCGGCCGGGCCGGCGGTCGGCACCCGCCCCCGGCCGCCTCCCCTTCTCGCCTCACCGAGTCCCGGGATCTCGGGACAGGTCAGGCTGGAAGGGACCGCGTCTGGTCCGACCTTCCTGCTCAAGCGGGGTCATCCCAGAGCACATGGCACGGGTTTTCTTCCAGGAGGTTCGTGAGTATCTCCAGTGAGGGAGACTCCACAACCTCTCTGAGTTATCTGTTCCAGTGCTCGGTCACTGCGCTGTAAAGGTCTTTCTCATGTTCAGGTGGAAGTTCTGTGCATCAGTTTCTACCACTTGCCTCTTGTCCTATTGCTCAGCACCACTGAGAAGAGCCCAGCTCCCTTCACGTCCTTGTAGACATTGATGAGGTCCCCTCTCAGTCATCTGTTCTTGAGGCTGAACAGGCCCAGCTCCCTCAGCCTTTCCTCATAACAGAGATCCCCCAGTCTCTCAGTCATCCTCGCTGCCCACCGCTGGACCTGCTGCAGAAGCTCCACATCTCTTTAGTACTGAAGAGCTCAGACCTGTACACAACACTCCAGATGAGGCCTCACCAGAGCTGAATAGAGGGGCAGGATCACCTCCCCTGACCTGCTGGCAATGCTCTTCCTCATGTATCCCAGGATTTTGTTGGCTGCCTTAGCCACAAGGACACTGCTGGCTCATGGACAGCTTGTTAAACACCAGCTTGTTGTTCACCAGTCTCCCCCAGTGTGAAGCAATATCTGGGACTGGGGACATCTCCAGTGTGGCTGGCAAAGCTGGCTGCCCCCCTCAGCTGAAACGCCCTTGGTCAGCACTGCCAGCGGGCAGTGAGGGCTCCCTGGAAGGCTCCGACATCCCATGCAGGTGGAAAGAAAATAAATCGGTAGATTTTACCAACGCGGCAACTATGGCTTTAAGACAAATGTTACTAAATAGCAGAAGCTATAAATTCTGTTGCTCAGCTTCCAGGGGGCCACCCAGACTGAGGCGTGGCTTGCTCACTCAAGTAGGGACGCAGGTCAGCGTCTCAAAAACCAAGTCACCACCTCCAAACCCAGCAAACAACCATCCTCCATAACTCTATTTCAGCGCATACAGGCTCGGCGTCTTACGATGCCTTTCTGAAAACCTGTTGTACCACTGCTGTACCCATGGGTTTGCCTTCCATCTCTGTAATTACAGCTGAGCCCAAACCCAGCAGACGTGTCTGGCCGTGCATGCAGCCACGGGGCACCTGAGTGTGCTGAGGTTTTAAAACACACTTTCCTTCACTTGCTGGCAATTTCTGCAGGGACCTAAGCATTGTGCACAAACTGAGTACTATTTGTACCTCACATCTCCTATCAGCCTTCATGGCTGAGGTAAGGACCCACTCAGCAGGAGCCGAACATAGCAAATCCTGCTGAGGAAATCTCTGCTCTGGAGAATTTACACTTCCAAATCTAGACAATGCATGGGAGGAGAAGAAACAGGCAGGAAAGCAGACCAAGTCATAATTGCCTGCAGTACTAGCTGAAGGCACCTCTAAATGTTGCCTTTGCCAAACACTGCTGAGTTACAGGAAAGCTGTGCATTGAGAGTGAGTGTCATTTCACATCTAATATTCCTTAAAACTTTGTAAGCATTCTCATAGGGACTGTGCATAGTTGCTTTTTCCCTTTTTTTAATCTCCTTTCCTCTCCCTTCTCCTCCTTCTCCCCTAAGTTAATAGTTTACATATCGAGTTTCCCAAGAATAAGCATAATTTCCTTTTGTATGTACCCTTCCTATATGCAGGGTACATATTTTACTGTATTTATTTTTATCTCCTTTGCCACTTCTTAAGTAATTGTTCTTAAAATGCAGAAAATAATTATATACTCCTTAGAAAATCAGTAAAACCCATACTGTTTCTCATTCATGCACTGTGCATGCCTAAGGAATACAGAACATGAATCTTCTTTGGAAAATAGCACAGGGTGAAGGAAAGCTGTATGACTTAATTGTTTTCCTTTCTGGGCTGCATGAAGAAAACATTAGAAAAATTCTGGAGTTTAGTAATATGAAGGGCATCTTATTTTACCGAGCAAAGTGGGCAACCCAAACAGAAATTAGCCTGCAAAGCCATTATTTCAATATGAACATAGCAACTTCCTGAGTATCATTTTTTTACAACTTCAGGAAGAATTTTCCATAACATTTAGCCTCTGCCATTTGCTTCATAAACAAAGATACTATTCAAATTCAGGAGTAATTATTAAGGTTGAGGAGACTATCTTGTGCCAAAAAGCCTAACTCTTACCAAGTCTATTATCAGATAGAAACTGAAAAAGAGAAATCTAGACAATTTTAATATTTCAGCAGGGTTAGTAGTAAACCTTCATGGCATTTCTCTGCTCTAGATGAGATGTTTCGGGGTCTCACCATGCTTTCAACACACAAGATAGCCCATAGAATGCTACAGATCTCTCTGTTCAAGCAGTGCTTGACTCTGCCATTAAAAAACAAAACAAAAACAAAAACAAAAAAAACCCTAACAACAACAACAAAACCCCAAAACCTAAATGGTAGTTTGACTGGGGATCAATCAACTTAACTGAAGTCCAGTATTTTTAATAAATGCTGTGTCAGTTAAGAATACAGTGTAAAGCGGTGCCCTGGTTTAACCCCAGACAGCAACCAAGCGCCACACAGCCACTTGCTTACCCCTCAGTCAGAAGGATTGGGGAAAGAATTGGGAGGGTAAAAGGTAGAAAACTTGTGGGTTGAGACAAAGACAATTTAATGGGTAAAAAAGAGCTGCAGTCACTAACAAATAAAAACAAGGAATCTATTCGCTGCTTCCCAAGGGCAGGCAGCTGTTCAGCCATCGCCAGGAAAGCGGGGCAGGATCACGTGTAGCATTTATTTGGAAAGACAAACATGACCACTAAAAAAGTTCCTCCCTCTTCCTTCTGCCCCTCATTTTATATACTGAGCATGATGTCCTGTGCTCTGGAATATCCCTTTTGTCAGTTCGGGTCACCTGTCCCATCTGTGTCTCCTTCCAACATCCCATGCAACCCCAACTTCCTTACCAGCATGGCAACACAAAAAGCAGAAAAGGCCTTGGCTCTGTGTAAGCTCCCCTCAGCAATAACAAAAAATATCTCCATATTATCAAGCCTGTGTTCAGCACAAATCCAAAATATAGCCCCATACCAACCACTTGGAAGAAAATTAACTCTACCCCATCCTAAACCAGCAAAATAGGCATAATTGAGGAAATATTGTCACAGTGGAGACTGATGGTTCCTTTCTAAAATCTGTTTTAGAGGGTACTAATGAAACACCCACTAGAAGACTGCTTCTCGATGCACCAGAACTCTCCCATGGCAGCCAAGCTGAAGCCCAGCTGGTTTGAAAGAGAAAGGACCTCCACTAGAGCATGCTCCAGAGGGCTCAGCATACTACTCATAATTGTTGTTATCCTGGCTGAATGCTGCTTGAACGTGATCATCTTCAGGACCTGTTGCATTTGCAACTAGAAATGGATGAAATCAAAAGGTAAAGGGAGATTGGAGGGAATTTTTAAGCAGCTGGTTTGCTGGTGTGTTCACTGTACCTTAGATGCAGTCAATTTGACATCACTGTATTAATTTGAATGTAAATAGGAAAACACTGCATACCTAGACTGCAGGGATAAATGTCTATAAAGAAGGCTCAGAAAAACAACATGCTATTTAATGGAATTTTCTGGAAATCATTATGAAAGGTGAGTCTTGTAGGAAGGATTCAGAAATGTTTCTATTCTCTGTGAAATGTTTCCTGGTACAGTTAAAAAACACTTTAAAAGCACTTCCATGTCTGTTCACTAAAACAATGATGCACTTGCAACTTAATTTGAGGTTTAACTTATTAAAGCAAATCATCAGCATTTTGCTGCATGAAGTTGATATTACATATCTATACCTAGAAACATCACTTTGAAAAGGCGTTTGTATCTCTTAAATCTTCCCTAAGTCAGCAACTCTTTCCACCCAATAAAGCATGTGTCTAAATGTAGGATTCAGGTTTGTATTTTCAGTAACAGTAATTTTGATGAATCTGTTTCTTTAGCACATGCTGAATGACCAAAGTAGTGATTTTTACATCGCAAATACAATTTTAAAAGCCATTATCATTTACATGGTTTCTCTCCCTTCCTCTTCAGTGCCAGATGAGGTAGGTTTGTAGTCACCATCTCCTTCATAGTCTTCACATAAATTCAGATGGTAATTCTTTTATTTCTGTACTGCCAATTCCAATGACAAATTATGCTGACCAAAATAGAATTTTTTCCTGTGATAATGTTAATTAAAAGATGAATTGTGAATGAGGTGAACAATGACACCCAGTACTTGGTGGATTGATAAGACATAGTTCACTAAGCAAGACATTCAGAACAAAAGAGCACACAGCAATCTGCAAACACAAGTTATTTTAGGAATTTTGTTCAGAATTAGAGTATTAAAAATACTATCTGACAAACTGTAGGTGATTCTTTGTTCCTCGGAGGCACTAGTGCTATAATATCAGCCCTTCTGGCAATAAATCCAAATAAGCTTATTTCTTTTCCCCCCTCTGTCTTTGCATGAGCTTAGATTATAAGTGTATAATATTCTAAACATGATGTCAAGGAAAATTATTTTTAAAAAGATACTGAAAGCAGAGCATATTGCATAATAACAGCGAACATAGGAGGCATAATGAAAGCATAAAAATACTGTGGCCATGTTCTTGTCTGGTGAATGCTCTCTGCAAGTCTAGCAAAGGCAGTTACATAACTGATTTTTATTGCATTAGGCAACAGCAATATTGCTAAGCAAACTGATGTGCAGAATTAGAAAGCTTCTTCCACAGTGGAAATGAAGAAAAAAGACAGAGGAAGGGCTCTCACTTAGCATCCAGTAAGAAGGCAGGATGAGAGGATGTGCATCTTCATTAGTGGATCATGTCAGGGGGACAATATAATTTATTTTCATCACTCAGTGCCTACAAAAAAATACAGTGCCAACTCAGTCCATGATAATTTCACTGCTTTCTGCAGTGTAACGTGTCAACAGTCTAGAGCTCAAGCTGGTAAATTAAAACATCAACCTCTAAAAGAGATTTAACAGGAGTTAAGATAATAGTCTCTAATGAGTTGCACAGAGGGAAAAACTAACTTGGGAGCAAAGGGAAAGAAAACTACACTTGCAGAAATATGCCTGATCTCATTTGTTTTTACTGTAAATTCAGACCACTGCTACTGTGTATTTAGACATAGCAGTTAATACAGGCTGGGCAATGAACAGACCAAGAGCAGCCCTGCCCAGAAGACCTTGGGGGTGCTGGTGGATGAAAAGCTGGACATGAGCCAGCCACATGCAATGGCAGCCCAGAAAGCCAAACGTGTCCTGGGCTACACCGAAAGCAGCCTGGGCAGCAGAAGGGGATTCTGCCTCTCTGCTCCCCTCTGGTGAGACCCCTCCTGCAGTGCTGTGTCCAGCACTGGGGTTCTCAGTACAGGAAGGACATGGACCATGGAGGGAGTCCAGAGGAGGCAACCGAGATTGTTAAAGGGATGGAGCACCTCTCCTGGGAGGAAATGCTGAGATAATTGGGATTGTTCAGCCTGGAGAAGAGAACAGTACGGGGTGACCTAACTGTGGCTTTCCAATACCTGAAAGGATCCTACAGGAACGATTGAGAGCAACTTTTTACAGAAGACTGTAGGGACAGGACAAGCAGAAATGGATTCAAACTAAAGAGAGTAGGTTTATATTATATGTTAGGAAGATTTTCTTTATCTGTGAGGGTAGTGAGGCTCTGGAAGAGATTGCCCAGAGAAGCTGTGGATATTCCATCCCTGGAATTATTCAAGGGCAGGTTAGATAAAGCTCTAGGCAACCTGGTCTAGAGGAAGGTATCCCTGCTAATGGCAGGGGGTGTCAAACTAGATGATCTTCAAGGTGCCTTCCAACCTAAACCATTCTATGATTTTAAGATACAAAGAGGTCTGTGAGCTGGTACCAAGAAAGTCTGTTTGTGGCTCAGAGGTGGTCAGCTTTAACACCTAGCAAGAATCACGTGAAATTTGTTCTGTAGCTAACGCCCTTCCCCTGCACTTATTGATGCCAATGAACTTACCGGCTTATGTTGCAACCTTCCCCTTCGCAGGACTTTCTTTTGACTATTTTTCAAGTTTGAACAAACTTAAATATTCTTGAGACTACTGCCACTTAGAGCCCGTGCACTAACAAAGACCAGTCACGGTATTTAGCGCCCGCTGCAGCGCAAGCAACTACACTGCCAAAGCTCGGGGCCTCGAAGCTGCTCCAGCGGGTGTAGGACATGGCGAGGCGGTCCGGTTAGGCGGTCCTGAGCCATGCCCGCTGCGGTGGCTCCCTGCAGGAGCCCCAGGCGGGAGGCGAGGGCAGAGCCCGCTTCTCCTGCTCTTCCCGCCGCCGGCGCCAGGTGTCGGAGGCGGCGCGGGCACGGCGGCGCGGGAGCGCCCCTCTGCCGCCGCTCCCAGCTCCCGCTCGCTCCGGCCTGCCGCCGGAAGGGTGTGGGTGGGTGCTGGGGCTGGAGCAGCCGTGCGACTTGACTTTCACCCCCGCCACCCCCCTCGCAAATCAAGCGTTAACTGCTGTGGCTGATACTTCGGGAAATTCAAGGCTTTTTTTTGAATGAGTCAGATGTTAGGAGAGAAATGTTCTGTGCAGTGCCTGGGGGCCATGGATAGGGCTTTAGGTGGCAGGAGAGGCAGGACAGGGAGAAAGCAGAAGTGGCCAAGGAGTTGCCTGCAGAGATGGATGGCAGGATGAGCGCTGCAGTTATCCTTTGGGAGAAGAAACTGGAGCAACCTCCTGCAGCAAGGTCCCTGCCTCGTCACTGCAGAGGAGCTTCTGGGTATCGGGAGCAGCTGGGCATCCGATGGTGACACTCGGTGACAGTGCTTGTTCTTGGCTGATGGAAACAAGAACTGATACTGAGCCACTGGAGAAAGAGTTCTTGACTCCATCTGAAGCCACGTTTATGTGCAGTTTTGCAGGAGATGCACAAAGGAAATGGGAACATAACGGCCCACAAGCAAAAGCAGGGCGGATGAAAGATTTATCTGGTAATATGAAAATGCTTTGAACAAATGAACTAACTCTTCTTCTTTTCCCCTTCATTCACACAATGGAGCAATTTTAAATTAGAACAGGTTGTAACAGATTTAATTTAGATCACCATGGTGCCTAGTATAATGCTACAGCATATTCTAGTTTATCTTTCTTCCTGATTTTAAAGGGCTAAACAGTTTTTAAATTGTGGATTTGTTTTAGAATGTATGGCTGCTAGGCAGTCCTAACCAATTAGAATTTTTTACTGCATCATGATTAATTTTGTTAGATAAAACTACTGAAATACAACTGAAGGTAGAAATAAAAAGCATTTAAGTGCTCTACAGCCATGATTTACTCTTCAGAGATGCATTTAACGCTGTCTCCGGCAGAAGAGCTTCATCCATTTTCCAAACATTCATTTGTTTATTTCAAGATTAGTCTCAGTTATAAACAGACATTAAATCACCTCCAGGCCCTAATACATTGTAATGAAGTATTGTAAACCATGTAGTATGTTGGTTTAAACAATGTAATCAGAAAGCAACAAAACCATTTTCTCCTAGTTCTTGCTGGCTCCCTGACTTCTGTCTGTTCAAAGAAAAGTTCTTTTCAGTCTGTAAATGTCAAGGTCACTCAGAGGTCAAGTTTGTGCTTTTGAGCTGTGGTTCCTTTCAGGTTATTGGCTTTGTTTTATGAGTGAAAGGAACCATCCATTTTGGCATATAGAGCAAAGAAGTCATGTAATCCTATTAAATACAAAACCAACATGTACAAATAATGGTGAGGGTTTGACAATCGCACAAAAGCCCCCTTTTTCTGCCCATAGTTAAGCCTGCACTGAGTAATTAATGGTCCTTCCACGAGCCTGTCTACAGTGGGAAAACTGCCTAACTAGTTTTCAAAACACTTGCTCCAAAACTGGCCAAGAGCCCCTTTTGGGCAAGCTGGCATCCTTCTGCTGCAATGCTCAGGAATGGGAAGGGGACAGAAGCGCCTACCTGTCACTTTTCATCTCAGAGCAGAACATGGCGCAGAGGAAGACAGACATGGTGCTAGGCAGAGGATGCCTGGAAAAAGAGAGAATTAATTAACAAAGAAGGAGGAAAGCAGCTTTGGAGAGTTAAGGATAAAAGGAGGTACTTTAAGTTATTAGAAAATAAACTTGCTTTGTTGGCAGGAGAGAGAAGTTGAAAGTGGAGGTTACAGCATGCAAGTTGAGATGTAAGTGGATCATTATGTACTGGGCACAAAAACTAAGACATAAAAAATTAACAACAAATAGCTCACTAATTTCCCTATGAAGAATGTTTATGCATAGTGCAAGGTCAGTAGAAAAAAAAATAGGAAAAGGAAATAAGGTATAATCAGAGTTTAAAATGGAGCAAAGAAAGTGTAGAATGATTTAAATAAAACTGCCCTCAAAGTGGTATCTACATGGAGGTAACTGAGGGAAAATGCTGAGGATTTTCCTGGTCAGCTAGTTAGGATCAGATGTGAACCATGGGTTTCCATGCTGTCTGTTCTGCTTGCCGCTTCTTTGAGGACAGTCGGCTACAGTATGTGAAAACAACTAAAGGTTGCAAACCCCAGTTTTCATAAACAACATTCATAACACTATTTTCACATCCCTCAGACAAGCATATAGGTTATCACAACTTTAAAATCCCTGTCTGCTGGCTAGACAGAACATTACTGTCCTATAGTGTATGCGAACATAAGAACTGACTGGATCTATTACTGATAAAGAGAGATGAGCTGACTGAGAGTATAGATAGCAACTGCAGATAAGATGAAAAACTGCATGAAATGTAGGCAGGAGCTGCAGAAATGAACCCCAAGACATACAGTTGAATATAACAAACATTACAGAAGTGGAGATGGGAAACTGAGAAATCTATATGACCTGGATTGTGAAACAAGACTTACAAAATGCCAGACAGTAAAAGTTTCTGGCCTATCATATTGCAAGGACAGATAGACAATAAAGATGCTTGGCGTTTAAGTGTGGAACAGGTCCAAGATCTTCAGATAGTCTTCAAATAGGAAGGGAAAAACACTGGCACACCACCAGGGAAGGACCTCCATGCAGGACTGCTTCTTAAACACAGACCCAAGAGGTTTTTGGCAGACACTTCAGCGAGAACGGCCTCTAATGGCGCAGTCTTAAAACAAGTCTGGAAGACGTCTCTTTCAACCCTGGGTTGGCTTCTGGAGTTGAGCATAGTTTAAGAAAGCCATAAGTTCAGTATGAGTAATTAGGGCTGAATTTATTTTTTTGCCCTCCTTTGTTCACAGTGCATCACTCAAGTGGTGCATGAAAAGTGAAATACACCCACAACTCCTCATCTGGGGATTTCCTCAACTGATAGACAATCAGAGTATAATTAGCTCCTTTGCCCCTGTCTGGGGTGCAGAGGAATTATCAGTGCTTCCATCTTCAGCTATTACTAGCTGCTAGATTAGTCAACTGGCATGGGACTCAAAAATCCATCTATGGGCTGTACTTGTCCTCACAAGAGGATTTAGAGGATGTATTGGCATGGTAAGAGGATATATAAGCTGTAAAATATATACCCAGAGAAGCACAAATATATGTATGCCTTCTTATTAGAAGTTCTGAATGAAGTGAAATAATTTCTGCAGACCAACACATCAACTAAAGCAAAAGTTGATTTGAGAAACCTCCTTTTCCTCCCCATATTTCTTCAAGCTTTTCTAGCAAGCTGGCAATGCTGTAGGTACTGCAGAGTTAAAAGATGAGCCTTCTTCAGTCATTATTGGTGGACTCCCAGGGAGCTCCCAGATATGGAAGGATCAGCTCATACAACAGCTAGAAGAAAACTTTGGAGACTTTTATAGGAAAATTCCACACTTTAGTAACCCAAAAGGTCTCTTCTTTTCCACCCCTGAAAAAAAATCTCATGCCTAATTTGCACCATAACCTCTTTTCTCAACAGAACAGACCCAAAAGTCTGATAATTTTAGTCTCATAGACCTAAGCTTGCAAAAGGAGCACTACAGGAGATTGTTTTGGGGATCCCCTGTTTAATTTCCCAACTTCCATACTAATTTGGAGATTCACAGGCCATTTGAATGTGATGGAGATAGTTTCTTCTTCTCTAGAAGCAAAATTAGTCCATCAGAAAGACTTCATATGTTTACATATGCCTGGATTTGTCATCTGCTGCCCTTCAGCAGCTGCTGGCAAAACTTTCTCAGCTATAGAACAAATTGGTTTTCCTCTACTATTGATTTTGTTAACCTGCTTTATAGGGGGTCCTTGCAGTTCCCTGTCTCACTGCAGCTATACAGTAACTTCACTGCATTTTCTGCTTTCTGTTTTTCAGTGCGGCTCTCACCTCCTCAAGTGTTTTGGGGCCACCAAACGAAAACAGTGACACAGAAAAGTAAAGGAGCTTGTCTTCTACTGTAAGTGCATTCCCATCACTGTAAAATTGTGAAACAATACAGCTTACATCTATCTGATGATGTAAAGTGCCCTACATCACTATAAACAGAATATACTGTATATATATTGCATATACAGTATGATATCCATGTGAATTAATAGCATTTTTAAATCTTGACAGCTGTATCCCTACAGTTTAAATGCATATCTGCCCACTGTCACATATGTAAGAAACAAATAAGACACAGTGAGATCTTGAAGTAACTGGTATGTATGACTATAAAATACTTGTATAAAAATTCAGGTTACAATTCTGAATGGGAAAGTTCAGAGCAGAAGATGTGGATGGCTGTTTCAAACTCCTTCAACAAAACCTACACAGGGTACATTCAATTTTGAATTCAGTCAGCAAAATAATTTGCTTCTGTGCTGAGGAATATGAAATAGAAAACAGAAATGGCTGAAAGTAGGGTGATGGGATGACAGGGATAGCTCTGATCAGAGGTGGCTGTCTGAGCTCTTCTGCACAATATGCAGTGTGCTGTTGCCAATATTGCATCCACTTCCAACAGACAAAATTCTGAAAAAGGAACAAAACTTTAATCTTGATCTCAGTTGCCAGTATGGACTTAGATATACTGCATGTTGCAATAGGGAACCACAGTGACGTAATCACATCTGTATTTAGATATTATCCTTCTGTTACAGAAAGTTACTTATATTAACTGTAACTTAAAGTTAATATGCCAGGCTTCCTACTACTCTCATCATGCATCTTTTCTATAACGTTGTATCTTCAGAAAAGTTTTGATTGTAATCAGCCTAATTTTTCCTTCTGTACTCAAAAGTAGGATTTCTCTTCTTCAACACATTAACAGCTTTCTGTAGCAAGTCATCCTAAAGCCTCTTTTTTATGTATCAATTTTACCACATAACAGATTTTTAAAGCCAAGATATAACAATTCAGAAAGATTGGTGTGGGCATTCAACAAAAGTAGTAGGAGACAGTACCTTAAATCTGTCATTTCACTAGATTTCACTGTATTTCAAGTTGATGGTGCCTCTATAAAGGCAGTTTGCATTAAATAAATTAAAAATAAATTCAGTTCAATTTAATTGAATTGAATCTTTGTCTGCAAACAGGACGATGTATTTCTTTCCAACAGTACAACAGCAGCAGATTTAGAGTAAGGTATGCTTCTTCATAGAGCAGTTTTCAGCTGTTACCACTGGGAGCACATACAAAGCCAGTGGGATAAAGCTTCTTGCATGTCAGCCAAAGCTCCAAACATTTCAAATTGGGCACAAGATTTACTTGAACAATACTGGTCAGTGTTCAAGACATATAAAGGTGCAAAGACCTAAGAGAATTTTTTTCATACTTTACCTCTGCAGCTACATTCCTGAATGACACTGGACCACCTCTGTTCACTACTTTAACCATCTATAAAATGGAGACAGTATTACTGGTCTCTGATTGTATACCCAATTCAGATCCACAGTCAATGGTTTTAAAGTGCAGGATAGCTCAAACCACACCATCAACTTAAAATCTGGAAATTATTAAAGAAAATCTTTTTACTCATGTTAGTTTTATAAAGATACATCAGTTTTATATGTTTATGCATTCATAATTTACAAATGCATGTAATATAATTTATGGAATGTGTATATATTAAACAAATTTGTAAATTTACAAATATGTATGTCAGTGTATTGTATTAAAAAAAAAAACATTTCCTCTTTTCTGGCTTGTGAAAAAGCCACACAAACTGAAGCATTGCTCACTAGGACAAGATCCTGCAAGATGACCCATGTCACTGTGTCTCTTGTGCACACATGTACATGCCCACAGATTATTCCTGACAGCATGATAGTATAAGCAACTCTTCCAAGAGGAATGGGAACTGGCACAAACCAAATGAAGCAAGAATGTCTCTTGAAGAAAAGAGCTCCTTTTCCTCTCTTGGTTCACACACAGTTGCAAAACACTAGTAGTGTTACTGAAAAAAAAGTCTTTAAGTCATCACCATTTCTCACTTTTCTCTCTGTCATTTCTTTACCAAAGTATTCCTAAACACTTTACATGGCTTAATTTGCTTCAGGGCACCCCTGTGAAGTGACATTGTATCTCCCATGTGCCCAACTGCAGGGAAATGCAGAAAGGTCAAAGCCATGTCCCACCAAGAGCTTCCAGGAGGATCCCTCATCCAGCAGCACCTGGCTCCACCAGCACTGAGCCAGAGCCCCAGGGGCACAGCAGCTACTGCAGGTTGTGCTGAAGGAGCAGCTCAGCAGCTCAGTGACTGACTTAGAGATGGGCAGCTCTAAGCTTTGCTAAAACGTTCCTGAGGTTGAAGTTGCGAGAAAACTAGTGGATTTCCAGAGCTCGCTGCAGTGCAAACAGCTGTGCAGGTTCAGTTTTCCTTTTGTTTTTGTCCACTACCTGGACTGACCTTCTTAGAGAGCATCTTATCAGTCAGATTAGATAGCAGATGTGGCTTTCAGACAATTAGAGACCATTTAAAGTGGTGTGGCTGCAAATCCCATTTTGGAGCACACAGTCCTGTCTCCTTTTCTGTTGCTTGTCTGGCTGACTCAGTGAAGCTATCTATGGGAAAAATGACAGGACATTTCTGCCAGCACTGGGAGGTGGTGTAGCTCACCAGGGAAGCAGTGTCAGTGGTGCGTACAAACAGGAGGCAAACCTATGTAGCTGGAGTCAGTAACTTGCATAAGGGATAGCAGGACTCTAGCCATCACAATTGACTTTTGTTTTAGCCTTCATGGAAAGATTTGTAGCATCACTCAGGTTGTAAAAGACCCTTAAGATCATTGCATCCAACCATTAATCTAATACTACCAAATCCACTTCTCTTCCTTGGCACCACATCTTGCATATCTTTTAAATCTCTCCAGGGATGATAACTCCACCACTTCCCCAGGCAACTTGTTCCAATGCTTGACTACATCTTCCATAAAGAAATTTTTCCTAATACTATTCTAAACCTCTCTTGGTGCAACTTGAGGCTATTTCCTCTAGTTCCATTGCTTGTTAATTGTGTGATGAGACCAACCCCTACCCTGCTACAGCCTCCTTTCCAGTAGTTGTGGACAGCAATGAGGCCTTCCTTGAGACTCCTTTTTTCCAGGCTGAACACCCCCAGTTCCCTCAGTCACTCCTCATAAGACTTGTGCTTCAGACCGTTCACCAGCTCTGTTGCTCTTCTCTGGACATGCTCCAGCACCTCAATTTTTTTTCTTGTACTGAGGGGCCCTGTGAGCAGGGCTTGCACCAGCAGTCTGAATGAAAGCAGTATGCTTTCATCCTCTCCCCTCCTTGGCACATTTCCTGCACCATTCCTTATGCTCTGCAATCAGCAAAGCAATCTGGCTGAAAGAAAAAAATAAAATTAAAAAGTCTTACTTCCAGGATTAGTTTTCAAATGGCAGCAGCATGGTCTGAGATCATATTAGGCTGCCAGAGAAATCTGTGACTTCACCTCATATCTGGAATCAGAGCAGTCACGTCACTGGACAAAAGGCGTCACTTGGACCGGCAAGGCTGGGATGTTGCTCTTTTGACAAGAGGCCTGCTCCCAACCCGGGTGGTGGAATGGACAAAGGGAAGTACGTGGTAGTTTGCAGTAGCTGGGGTCCTGATGCATTTCTACTAAAAGTTATTCAGCTGCATTTCAACCCTTAGCCATTCTTTTCTAACTTGCAATGGATGCAGTCAGACATGACATGGAAGAAGGCAAGTTATTTTATCCTGGAAGTTCTCCATGTCCTGAGCTTCCTGGTGACAGGGCCTAAGAGGGAGAAACACCATATCCCAACATACATGAAGGCAAGAGCACCAAGGCCAGAGCAGGGTTCTTAACAGTACCTTGAAACAAAGCAGAGATACTGTTTCTTGAGCACAGGGACAACCTGGAATTATACATTTGTTGTTCTCTGAGCAAGCCCACTGCCTATAATCATGTATTTTTTGTACATGTTCAGGTTGGGGGAAGCTGTGGCTACTTCCCTTTTGATGCACAGGGAATGTGATCACAGAAAACACGTTTGGCTTTTTAAAACTATTCTACCGGTGTCAATCTTGTAGGACTCCAGTGTGTCTTATAGATCTAAAAGGGAAGAGACAAATGACTAACTAAATCCAAGAGATTCACATGATACTAAACTGATTTAGAAGGGAAAGAAACACCAACTTCATGCTGGAAAACCCACAAATTGAAAAGAAAAATCAAGGTCAAGCATTTAATCATGGGGTGGATCAGTAATTACACCAAAACAGGTACCAAAGGGCAGATTTGTCATCTCTTGAAATTTCCATAATGGCTTTTACTTTTTCTGGAAAATAAGGCCATAATCTCAATTACAAATATGAAGTCCACATTATGTCGAATGTCAGGTTCTGAAACTGAACTTGCTTTTAAACCTAAACCTATCAGTACACTTTATGGCTCAAAAGCTCCCCCTTGAAACAATTCTAAGTCTGTCATTAGTCTTGTTCAGTGAACTCAGATAACTGCTGCCTGATTTTTTTTTTTTTAGGATAACATCCACAATTCAAAATTCAACCTGGAAACAGGCATCTAAAACCAAGAAACTGGATGAAAATCCGTTTTTTGGCTGCTGCAACTTTGACCAGTAAGATACTTGCATAAAAGTGATTTTTTTTTAAGGTGTCTGAAGTGGTTTTATTTTAATGACTCTAGTTGTTGAACACAGGTATGTTGCTTCCTACCACAGCCATAGTATGTTTTCTTCAGCATTGTTTTTCTTGGAAAACCTACAAATTCAAGGCAAAGCCTTCTAATAAAAACTAAGGCATTTGGGAAAATAATGACACAGCAATTCTGCACCAGAAAGGAATGAACCAGGAGGACGATCAGAGACCTCTGTCACTTTTAAACTTCTATGATGCTTTCATTTCTGAGACAGCCCTGCTACGAAAAAAATTAAAGTACATTAATTGCTAACAAGACTCTGAGTGATGGCAGTTCCCGTAAGACATTTGCTGCTTTTGTGTTGTTGGTAAGCGGTGGGAGGTTTTGGGGGTAGCTGAACCACCTTGCCCACTTGCTGCAGGGATCCCCTGGCCCTCCCCACCCCACGGCCCCCCAGCTCTCCCTGTGCTGACCTCCCAGGGAGCTCACCAAAATGGCAGGAACTTATCCCGGAGAGGGAATAGTGTTCTGGCTTGGCGAGCTGAACCAGCTCGGCAGGCAGGGAAGAGAGGGCAAGGTCTCCCTCTTCTGACAGCAGCAAGCGGGCGGCTGGGCCAGCCAGGACCTCACCCCGGCTTGAGGGCTCCCAGCTCACCAACTTGCCAGGTATCTCTGCCAAATCCTTGTTGAACACTATCATGACAAGCCTGCAGAATTATTCTCAGGTTGAATACTGTAAATCACAGTCTGATTTTTTTATTCGTAAGTGGGAAGCTAGATACTCAAATCCTTAAAAGATTAGAAGAAGGATCAGGAAAACTGAGAACACAAGTTAAGGTTTTGTGTTTTTGATGAAGACCAACTCATAACAGGCAGGATATACACAAAGAATGCAGTCTGGCTATAGCCAGCCCACACAATTTTGTGGAAATGTTGTCCAGAGTTTTGTGTAGCTAAACTTGTTATGGCAGAGTGAGATGGGTCCAATTTATAATGTGTCAGAAGGCTGCTTGATAATCACAGAATATTCTGGGTTGGAAGGGACCCCCCCCACAAGGATCATCAAGTCCAACTCTTAAGTGAATGGCCCATACTGGAGTCAAACACACAATCTTGGCTTTACTAGCACCATGCTCTAACAAACTGAACCAATGATTCTTTGTTCAAATTTAAATTAGATATTTGCTTCTATTTTGAGTTATAGCACAAACCCTTGTGTTTCAGGTATAATCGGGTAACACCTAGCAGGTTCAACAGAGATTTGCTTGTATTGATTCATTGGACTTGTAGAGATGCTGAGACAAACCTAGAAAGACTGTTAAATTCCATTGCTTATTTTCAGAGGTCATTTTGGAAATCACAAGTAATATGGGCTATTCTGGGTTTCAGACTAGACACAAAAAACAAACAGAGGCAAAGCACATGTTGAGTTGTGGTTTTAATTCTATTTTCATCATAGTTTATATAACTTAGGACTCTAGCAAGCAAACAAGCCAACCATTGAATCCAAAACTCAGCATAGATTTTGCATAGCTCAGCAGAGAGAACTTACAATATCTGAATGGTATTCTATGGTTAAAGTAAAAATAAAATTAGAAAATTAGTAGCTGGCTAGGAAAAAACCAAGACTTTCTCACGTTTGCCTATAGTTCAAAGAAATTTAATAGCCAGGGGGTGATATCATACTTTTTCACTCTTGCTCTAATCTACACTGTAAATCAAAACAATCTCATAAAAGGTTAAATTATTAAGAACAGTGGGCCGATGGAAGTGTCATGCAACCAGGAAACCAGGATGACCATAAAAAGAAAATGAGGCTGCTGGTAACCATTATAATGTAAGGCTGAATCACAAATGCTAACACCAAAGACCTTTTTCTGTTCCACTTATAACCCTTGAGAGTTCTGTCTGTTGGGGTTTTTTTCCCCTCTTTGAAGGCAGAAGTAGGCCTATAACCATCCCCGTTTCAATTTCTCTCTTCCAAGCTATGGTTTCTTACAGTCTGTCATTGTCCGTGAGCTTAAACAGAGCACTGCATAAGCTGTGTGCATCACATATCTGTCCCTAAGATGTAAAATCCTTGCCTGTGAGGGAACATTTTGGTGCAATCTAATGCAAATCCTGAGCCCAAGGGAAGAAGGGCCGATGAGGTATTTCACAAAAATGTTTCTGTAGACTAAAAAAAAAAATCATTTACGACTACCAGTGGCAAAGATCAGTGACCACAGGAGCAAGTTCCTACACTGCTAGCTGTATTAGAGAATTAACTTCTAAATTAACCCAAAGCGGAGGAGCCGCCCTGGAGCCGGAGGCGGCCACGGCAGGCGCAGCAGCGCTTCCCCGCTCAGGGCAGGAGAGCTCCCGGGTGAGAGAGCGCGCCTTTACCGCGGCCACTTTCCCCCCATCCGGCGCCCCGGGGCTGCGGAGGCCGGGCCACAGCGCCCGCAGCCCCCGGCCCCGACACGGCTGCCCCACTCCGCATGACACGCCGGCTCCAGGGGAGCACCCCCTCCCTC
>WBMY01010050.1:136880-170823 GCA_013397315.1 Donacobius atricapilla | reverse complement strand
TTTTCTCAGGTGGAACTTTTACTTTCAGGTTATTTCTGAAAAATCTGTACTGCTAATTATGTAAATTGCAAGAAATGAAAAAAGAGAACAAAAGAGTGGGGCATCTTATTTTAGACTTCAGCAAATGCAAAGTCATATGTGGCCATTACAGCTATCTAGAATATGTACCTGCATTGTTCTGCTACTGTTTTTGTTACCAGTAAAACTTAAACTGGGCATTTCTCGGAGGTTTTGTACATTATGTTACATATTTGCCAAATGTGGGAACCGGGAAGTTTTTCCAGGAGCAGGGTCAGCCTATGTCCCCTGGAGAGTTCCTCCCTGCAGGGCTCCTTCCTTGCATACACAGAAGCTTCTTGCTGAAAGAAAATGTAGGGCTTTCTTTATTTGGTCTGTTTGTTTTTATGCTGTTGTGTAGGCAAGCGTACGTTTTCTTAGGGCAATCCTCTACAAGAGCAGCAAGTTTTTGTACCTGCAGCTTTTGCCTGCTCAGGCAGTAAGAAGCTCTTCTTGAATGGAGGAAAGGCAGATTCCAGACCTGCCTGCCGATCAGGGAGAGAGGAGAATGGAAGAAGTGGTGTTTGAGTGAATGAACAGACTTTCAAGCTGACTCAGTGATACACGTACAGGGTACGCTGTAAGGATTAGTCACCAACTTACGGTAAATCTGTGTGGTGCTTGGTGAGGATGTGTCTCTGTGGAGCTGTGCTTAGCAAGCTTTGTAGACTGAGAATGCAGGTAAATGTTATTTCCACAGTATTTTCCCCGTGAACAACAACAAAACACAGTGAAACTCAAAGGCTTGTAAATTACTAAGCTAAAGGCAAAAAAAAAAATCTTTTGGCTATCTCATGGTGCTGCTATCTTCATCTGTGAAACTAGTAGGAAAATGAATAAATTATGCAACAACCTTTTTTTTTACTATTTAGAAACCTGTGCTTACATGTTATTAGTACTGTTCTACCTTGTTCTTTGCAGGTTGGTTTTATCTCGGGTTGTTTTTCTCTAAGTAGGTAGGTTTCAAGCTGCATTTGTGTAAATCACCAATTTACATGATGGCAACAGAATAACAGGGAAGGATATTCATCTGTTGAAAACACTATTTTCATTTGCCAAACAGAAATTTCAGGAAAATTACCCTCCAGGTTGAGTTTTCTTATAAATGTTCTCAAGTTCTTAAATTATTTACTGGCATAATAGGTAAGCACATCACTTACAGCGGAGTTCCTATTAAGAAGTTACTTTTTTCGGGGGGAAGTGGGGGGTTTAATTTAAAAAAGCTATTCTTTTTAAAAAATGGTAAAATTATTCTGCAGCATTTTCTGAGTTACCCAAATTTAGTAAGTTTATTTTTTTTTGTACTTTCAGATTGTTCTTTCAGCAGTTTCTTCTGTTTGGCTGAAGGTTTGTTTGTTTGTCTGTTTATTCTATTTTTTTGTTGTTGTTATTAATTTAGCTGAGCATCTTTCATAATTCTAAGATGCCCTTTCTCTCTGGTCTTCTGACCTGTTTTGCTTGGCTTGTTTAATCTGTCCTTAGAGAATAGTTAATTTCAGCCATAATCATACCAAAAAATCCTTTAGAGCTGTTAAAGCAAGGGTTTTGTATATATATACTTCGTTTAAAATTACTTCCTCCAAAATAAAAAACCCAAACCAAACATTTTGTTGAAGAGTGAGAGCCAGACTGTGCTGGCAGTGCTGGGTGGGACGGTGCTGAGGGTGCGTGCCTGTACAAGTGGTTTGGCTCACTGCTCTCCCAGCGAGCTGATCCTGTCGAAGGCTTCGAGTCCTCTGAAGAGCAGGAGCGAAGGGTGAAAGTGTTATTAAGTTTTGGGGTTATCTCATGTTGTTTATTTGAAATGGAAGCCAAGCAATTTACATATCTCTGTATCTTGGATCTGAAAAAACAAAAAAAAAAAAGATTTTTTTTTTCTTTTGTTTTTTTTGCTAGCCTGTGTGTGGAAATGACATCACAGCTTACATCAGCCATGCTAAATTCGGAGGTTTTTTTCTCCTCCCTGTTGGGTTATTAACTGAGCATTAGCTTTGTGCTGCAAGTCTTCCTTTGCTGACTGTGGCACATTGATAACTTCATCATAAACGTTCTGAATTTTGTGCAATGAGGAGAAATGAAGATCTGGTGTAAAGTCTTTTGAAACTGGTGGGAGTGGAGCTTGTTTCCTTGCTGTGAGTGCAGCCGGACTGGGTGGCCCCCGAATGCCGCGTTGTTCCCAGGATCCCTGCTGCAGCGGAAGCAACCAAAGGATGGCACTGTGCCTTTTGGCCCTTCTGGTGACCAGGTCAGGAGTTTGCTGTGGCACATTGTTGGGTAACTTATGCCCCCATAGCCCTGCAGGCCAAAACCTGCCCTTGTGCGACTGAGTAGGTTTTGAGCTAAAGCTCTTAGGTTGTGGCTGAATGTCCCATGTGCAAAGCTGAGCTCCATGTCAGGGTGTAGAGAGCTCCTCATCTCTACCAGAAATCCCCAGGTTTTGGAGCAGCCCTTCTGGGGTTGATGTAGGGCTACAGCTGTGGCAAAGTGTGAAATGGAGGCACGGGGGTTTCCTGTGAGAGCCTGAGGACCTGTGAGGAGGGAAACAGAAATCAAATTAAAGTTGACATTTTGAAAAGTTGATTGCTGTGTTTTTTAATCATAAAGCAATTTCTAAAGTAAGTCACTTCCCAGAGGAAAAATAAATACATTAAGAAAAAGGAGAGATGTGATGTTGAATTTGTGCCTTTGAGTGCAGCAGACTTGGTAGGGAGCTGGTGGTGGTACCAATGTGTACAGAGACAAAAGGACAGTTATTGTTCTAACTCTCCTGCTAAATTTCCTGCCATAATGTCCTATATGTAGAGCATTTTAATTTATCTTTACTATTTTGGGAGGGCTGAGGCAGTGGGGATGGGACTCGTCCCAATAACTTTAAAAAAAAAACCCAAAAAGCGAAACAAACTCATCTGACACTTCAATGGGTGTGGAGAGATTTCCCTTTTTGTTGTGTGTCTCAATCAACAGCCCTCTGCCCTGGGAGAAAGGCAAGGAGGCCTCCAGGTACCTCCAGCAGGAAGACTTGCAGGAACAGCTTTGGATTGGGCTCATTGCATGCAAAAGTTACCAATATCCATTCACATGTATTTTTTTATGTCTCTTTTTCTGCAGTAGTCAAGAGCAAGGGGATGCAGGGGGAAGGGGTGAGGGATGTGCTGGGAGGGCACGTGTTGGTGTAACCCTGCGTGTTTGAGTGGTCCGTGCTTGCACACACCATGGAGCTGGTGCAATTACTTGTCTCTTTTAGAGCTTGCGAGGAGCACTTCATTGCTGCAGTTATTTGTATAGCCATATGCTATTTTTTTTTCTTACATATGTTCTCTGATAATTGTCAGTAGCAGGTGCTTGCAAGCCAAGGCGGAGCAGTATTTAAAAATCAGATGCTTAATGGGATTAAAGAATTGTGTGAGCTAAGCACCAGCAAAAAGGCCAGGTTGGAGGCATTGGCCTCTGAAGGTCATGTTCCTCGCAGAGCAACAGCATGGTTGGTAGCAGTGCTGGTCTTTCAGCTCCACCATCCACTTGTAGAGTTGTGACCTTCAAGAAGTAGACAGGAGGTCTAGTTTTCAGTCTTTGTACGCAGTTTGGCTAAATCAGGGAAAACACAAAGTCCCTTCTGATGTGTGTACCAGCCCCCAGAAACAGAATTGGCATGTGTTGCATCCCTGCTTGGTGACTTGGGTGATATGGGGCTGGTTGGAGATGTGACATGAAATCTCTAGTCTGGCAGACTCCCACTCTCTGAACCTGCCCTTCTCCTTGTGTTTGTCAAGCATCCTGAGCTATTCAGGTTGCATAGCTGATTGCTGTTATTTTGGCTGTTTGTGCATTGGGTCCCTGTGAATCATTGCTGTGATAGTAATTGCTGATGTTGCATCTCCTTCCATCATCTGAGAAACAACCACCAAGAGGGAAATCTGGGGAGACTTGTCACTCTGGACTTGGAATGATGCAGTTGTGTCCGCTGAAAATCATTCTGGGGCATTGCATGACCAGAATCCCCCAGTATCCATGATATTACTGTCACATAATCTTCACATTTCCACAAACAGCTCTCTGAATTACCACTCCTTCTGTGTTTCAGTTGGGGACAACTTAGAGTTGGGTGTAACAGATGTCTAGGTGACCAAAAAGTCAGAAGTATCTTGTATTTCAAAGGGTCAGGAAAGACATAATACATAATGCCCCTAACATTCTTCTGGTGGGGGGGGTTGTTGGTTTGGTTTTTTTTTTTTCCTTAATTTCTGGTAAAGAGCTAGTAAAATATAGAGCACATATGGAAATGGCAGACGTTGTTGGGTTTTTGATTTTTTTTGTTGTCCTTGTTTCTAAAATTAAGCACACAGGAGTTTGTGAGATCTTGCAAAGAATTTAAATCATATTGCACAGTCATGTGTTCAAGGAATCTTTTTAATCTAGTCACATATACAGTGAACAGATCCAGATTTTAAAAAATACATCGCAATAAGGAGAGATAAACTGAACAGGGTAAAGACAAAAGGCTGCTAAATATTTTTGACTGTACTTACCTAGTTTAGTTTGCTGCCAGTATTCTGTTTCCTTTTTGTTTGGTTGTCCTTCATGTTCTTTCTATGTAAGAAAGAAACCTGTGGTATGAGCTGTTTTGCTTATCCCTTGCATAATGTTGGCAACTGAGATCACACAACTTAAAGTAGGTCTGTCTCTGTGTCAGAAAACTAACAGTTTCTCCTTCCTGTGGGTGGGCATCCATGCACAGGGGTAGTAAGTTTTTATTCTGCCATGGTGTTTCCGTAGTATGTTTCTGAGCTGGATTGTAGGAGGAGGAGTGATCTTGAAGCTTGACCACAAGTGCACTTGGCAGTGCTCACATGGGCAGAGTTGATTGCAGAATTTGGGTCAGTGGGACAGTATCCTGGTGAGCTGTCTGGCACAGGACCCTCTAGTTGTATTAATTTACCCTAATTCTTGCTACATATACCATAAAACTTTCTTGGATGTTTTTCCTGCTGCATCTGCAGAATGTCAACCTTGGACTACTACAAAACCCTTGAAATAATTTTGCTGGCATGTGCTACACCACTTCAGAGCATGAGCAACTCAAGGCAGACATATTGAAGTCAAGTTTAGGCTTTTTAAATGAAAGAGAGGTACAGCACATCATACAACTGTACGTGACATTGTTTTACTTGTTTCTCAGGTAAGTTTAATGAGGAAGTCTTAGCAGGTGCATATATATACACATGTGCATAAGGCAGATCTGAAAGCAGTGAATACAGGCATATATGCATTGTGTTTGTTTGGGTTTCTCTTGGGGGTTTTGTTATTGTTGTCCGTTTCACAAACTGTGAACCTGTAATTTTTCGTGTGCTGTTCTTTGGCCCTCTCTGCCAGAGAGGCTCAATATATCATGTTAAAAGAAATCAATAAAAAGTCTAGAGGTTTATTTATAAAGTAGAGCATAGAGAGAGGGTGCAAAAATCCCATTAAAATGGCAGTTTAGCACTAGCTTCATCTCTTTGGGATTAAATTCCAATATTTTAAACTATTAAAATTGTTACAAGAGTGCTTTTAAAGTACTACAAATCACAGTAAAGCTTTCTAGTTGAAACTTGCCTTTATATAGTGCACTAGAATTTAGCTTATATATGTTTTTGGATTGTCTGATGCTGCCTTCAAACACCATTTCTGCATCCATTTTAGAGCTTTATTGTCGTTAATAATCTTACAGGTTTATCCTCAAGGGGAAATACATGAATGTAAGAAGTCAGAATTTATTTTCCTTCAGAAATATGCATGTTTGTATGTCTTTGTGCAGATGCAACTCTGAGCAAATTAATTATTCCTGAGAAGTCTATAGGTTTCTAATGTAATTCATCAGGATTGCCTGGCTTGGCACATGCTACTTTTTTACAGGAACTTATAAATTCCAGCAGCTGTGGGCTATTTTATGACATAGCAGTTTTCACCAGTGATGTGATGGTCATCTACTCTATGTTTTCTATACAAAGAAATAAATGTGTCCGTGTGCTCATAAATATGATGCTGGCAAGTTTATGGGATAGTGTCTGTGCTGAACCGCTCAAATATCAAAAGCTGTGTATCTGAAGTGTAAGCTTTGCCTCCACTTGGCATGTTTTTGAATTTTTTTTAATAGCTGAAGAAGATTGATCTTGAAACTGTTGAGTTTAAAATACAAATGGCCCTGTATAGTTTTGTGTTGTACCATCTTCTATCCTGGGATAAAATTGTTTCTAGTGGAAATGCCCGTTATTTACTTCCAAAAGTACCCAGAAAAGAATGGTGAACTCTTATCTGGGCCAAAAGTAGGCGTCTCCTTCTCCAGGAGACAGTGCAGGCTGTTGGAGAGCGTGGCTCTTGGTAGGGGCCGTGGGAGCAGGCTACATAAATGATATGGCAGAAGGCAAATGAGAAGCTCCAACTCACCACACATTTGTGTGTGGTAAAAATATGCACCCTGTCACACAGTCATGTCCATACATACAACTCCATAACCCAATTCCTTGGTCCTGCATTGTTCATCAATTTTTGCATTTCCTACTGAACCACAGCCTAGTTCTAGCTTACTTCTTGCTGTTGATTGTGAACATTTTCCTCTTTCCTTGCTGTGTGGAGTAAAGTAATGATCCCAGCAAGCTTCAAAACAGTAAAGCTATTAACACTCTCCTTTCACTGTAACTTCTCTGAAGTTTCAGAAAAAAGGCTCTAACCTGTGTAATTTTTGTGTGGTGGAGATGCTAAAGGGAAACCACTAAAGCTTACTTTTCTTAGCACAGACAGCTAAAATCTTTTCTGTAAGGTGCTTCTCAGTGTGGAAAAGGAAAGCTTCTAGGTGTGTTATACAGCCCTGAGCAGAAGTGATAGTTAGCATCTCTGCTTTTGAAAAAAAAATAAGCAAGTGATGTTAACAAGGATAAAGCAGAAGAGCATCACTCACGAAAATGGACTTTCCTATGAAGTCTGAAGCCAGCAGCCCACTGAAACTGGGATTGCAGGTGGGTTAGTTAGGTTTGGTTAGAATTTTAGCAAATTCTGTTTGCTGCCAGCTAAGGTTGACATCCCAGCTCTGCTCTTCTGATGGGGGGGGGGGTGTCTTCCTCCTTCCTCTTCCTCCCCCTGTGCTCTCCCAGGCATGTTGGCTCCCACACCTCTTGGTGCTGGGCAGTGCCGCTGTGCCCAGACCTGTGCCAAACACTGAAGTAAGGAGGGGAGTCTAGTGAGAGGTATGGGAAGAGGCAAGTGAGAGAAGGCAACGCAGCCCAAAGTGTTAAGCTGCAGCCTTTGGAAGGCATTTGTGAGGTCAGGGTGCTGCCGAGGTGTGGAGGCTGCCTGAGATCATTTAGGAAGTATGATGTCCTTGAAGAGAAATGAGGGTCTTCTCCTCTCACTATGCCATTCTCGCAGAGCTGTTGTGGCTCTGACTCCCTGGCTATGTCCCTGTAGGCAGAGCAGCCAGTCATCAAGTTTTGAGCATCCTGCAGTTCAGGCCGCTAGTTTCCACTTCTCCCCATTCCTCGCAGTGGTGGACATGTCCTCAGTCTAGCAGGATATTTGTCTCCTTGCCTGCAGCATTGACCTTTTGCAGATCATGGTAAAAAAATCCTGATGGAGCGTTGGTGGTTGTCAGTGCCATCCTTGAGGAGAATGGGCCTGCAAGGTGGACGCTGAGCTGGCTATGAGCAGGTGGCACACACTTCGTGTAACAGGTTAAATCTGTTGGATTGGATTGCTTCTGCTTCTAAAATTTCCTTGGGAAGAGCACTGCTTTTAGCCAGCTGCTTCAGTGGTGACTCTGGTCATACACTGGCATCTATCTGGGTCATAGTCTTTGTGCTGGGGTTGGGGTGTCAGCCAGCTCCTAAAGAAAGCCCCCAGTCCTCCTAGGAAGATTTTCCTATTAGAGCAATTTGGGGTACGGCAATGCCCTATTTTCCTCTTTGGGGGTGGGGGAGGGGGGCACTGTGAAGCCATTTCTGTGGGTTTGCCACAGTGGGGAGGTGGTGTGTTTTAGGATGTTGTGATGACCTTGCTGAGTCGAACAGCTATCGTGTAGCTGCTGGTGACTGGAAAGGATTGTCCTCCTGCAAGTGTGATCTTTTAGAAGTTTGAGGTCTGATTGTCGCAAGAGCAGCTCTCTTGAGACACTTAATTCACTATTTTACCAAACTGGCAAAACGATGTGCCTTTGGCTTCAAGGAGTTTTCCCCACCAGGCCTGTGGATCTTACACTTTCTCAAGATGCTGTGGGAATACCTGCACTGGCCCTCCCCTGTGCTTGGGATTGAGCCCACAGTAAGTGAGGGAGAACTCTCTCAGCTTTTCTAATGCTTATGGCAGAAGGGAGGAAGTGGTAGATACCAATCTTGCCCTCTCACACAGCCTTCCACATGCGTCTTGCTGGTGGCCACCCAAACTGTCCCCCATAGATGTTGCCTTACCATGACTAATTTCCTGGCTTTTAATTTGAAAATGCAGTTATCAAAGTTGTGCCAAGTTCCAGCTTTTGTAGTGTATGAAAACCTAGAAAGCATTCTTCTGGGAAGAGGTGTTGGAGATCAGTTGGGTATTTCTGGCCACCGGAAGACAGCAAGGGGTTTAGTCAGTATTGAGGATCTGAATAATTTAATTGGTGTACCTTGATTTCAAAGTCAAGACTGAGTGCATTGGAGGTAGTAGATGCAAAGTCTGTCAGGTACAAAGACTAATCAAGGCTGTGATTGTTAGAGATTTATACTGCCACTTGTAATGCCATAAAAACTGACTATGATTGGTGAGATAATCAACCTGTGTGATAAACAGGTTATCTATCTTTCTTCTGTTGTTTATACAAATACTTTTGTTTGTAGTATTTTGTGGACAGCAGTATTTAATGACCATGCATGTTAGACATAACTGTTAGTTAAACTTCCTTGGGAAATATTTTAATTAATAGATGTACAAACATTTGAATCTAGTAAATTCTTTATGCATTGTTTTCCCAGCTAGAAAAATGTTCCAGTTAAGGGAAATAACTTTTCTTAGTAAGTAAATATTACTCTTAAGGAGAAGATTCTGTATTTTCTTGTGTGTTTTTTCGTTGGTATATGTATGTGTTTTAAAGAAGAGTGCTAAGTAAATAAAAATCCTTGCTTGAAGTATTGCTGAGTTGGTAATGCAAGGTCAGATATTTGTATTACTTCTATGGCCACTTGTTTAAAAATAAACTAATTCTAATATGAATTTCATGTCTATAAACAACTACAGATGTTGTAAAATACAAAGCACAGAGTAGAATAACAGAAGTTAGCTTTAAATGTAGATGCACTGAATTAACTGAGATGCCTGGGGAACCAAATTTAGAAAAACAGGTATTGAGATGGCTCCTTTCTTTATCTAAGTAATTCAAATGTCAGAATTGTCTAGAAGGAAATTTTTATGGCTTGTACAGTTTCAATATCTGAAAACGATTTTTACCAGACTTTGCATTTATTGGTGGAGCTATAAATAAATGCAGAATAATTTTGCTGGGCTTCATGGAGTTTTTGCAGATCAGTATCAGCCCAACAGCTCTCAGGGTCTGGCCTCACTTCCTCCTTGGCTGAAGGAGCCAACCCAGTTCTTAAAAACTGTGGCAAAACTAGCTGGGCATTAGTCTTAGATATATTGGTTAAATAGGGGCTTTTTTGTTTTGTTTTTAATTAAAAGATATCTTTTTCAGACAGACAGTTTCCTGGGAATGCTGGGAGGAATGGTTAACTAGGCAGTTCCCCATTACCAGTCTTAGTCCCAGCATTTGAAAAAGCAAAATTCAACCTCCCCCCTGCCCCAGCCTCTGAGAAGCCCACCAGACAGACAGCCGTCACTCTCCAGGAGCCACCCCAGCCTGAGCACTGCAGAGGGAAATGTGGAGCACAGAAAACTCAGCAGTTTGGTAAATGAAGTAAAGGGGAAAATACAGTTCTCACTGTTTCAGTGTGGAGCTCAAGAGAGAAATATCAGGGCTGGCTGTATGTCAGACTAAAAATCAAGGTTAGGAAGTTCCTTGGATAGTATGAACTCAGCGTTTTTGCAGAGAACTGCTTTTAGATTGCCTGGCTCTTTAGGAATTGGTTGATTAATTTTAATTTTAGCAAAAAATGAGTCAGTCGGTTACCTAAAATAACATTTTTGTTAATGCCTTGCCCCAGTGTAAAACATTTGAAGTTTAAAAAAAACCAAACCCACTTTTTTTCTGGATTTTTTTGTCTTTAAAATTGTCTCTATGATCTGATGGCAAGCTGTGAAATGGTTGTGACAGTCACTATCTTGACTTAAGCCCTGTATCAAGACTCCATGCCAGGGAGTGCAATCATGCGATAAGCAGAGTAGTGAAACATGTCTTAATTGCTGCATACTCCATTTAGTTGCTTTCTGGGGCCTTTTCCTCATGGGGTTTTGCTGGATCAGGACCACGAATTAGCTTCTCCATACACTGCTTGTGACCCTTGGCTGAACAGGCCAAAGGAAAAAAAAGATAGGCTGTGTACTCACAGAGATATAGCAAATAAGAGGACAGTTCACCTTTTATTTTAGCTTCTGGAAGTGCAACTTTTATTGAATTGCTGTTAGGGGAGGTTTGGTGAGATGTAAAATAGACTTGTCCCAACTTCCTCCAGTGATCCCAGCACTGCAGTACTGTGGTGCCTGTCCTGTGTTTCTTGGGTTAAGAAAAGTGAAGCGAGGCAGCAGGAAGCAAGGATGTAAACTTCGCAGAAGCAGCAGGAAAATAATGACATCACTGTTTTTTCAAACTTTGAGCAATCTTAAAGTTCTAGAGCTATTTTCATCATATCTATTTCGTGAGGAAAAATGTGTATTTTTGATAGCACTTGATGTGATCATATTCTAAACTTTTTACAGTGCTGGCATTTACAGACATGGCAACTGCTTTGAAATAGTGTTTCTTTTATTACAGGCCTGATTAGTTGGGAGGGAATGGGAATTAGAAATTTTTATAACAAGTGCTGGCAGTATCCCACACCCCCCCCTTTAAATATCTACTGCTTTTATTTCTTTTTATTTGAAGTCATTATATGAGGTGCATGTTATCCACTGAAATAAAAGTACATGAGGCAGTTAGAATTCAGCATTCTTGTGAAGTAATCTGTTTCAGCAAAAACAGGGTGTGAAACTTTTAATAAAAAGTAAAGAAAAAAGTTCTGGAAGTTTCTGACTCTGGAAGCCCACTTTTTTATTCTGAAAATTTTACTTGTTGGTGTAATTCTTTAAGGAGGTTGTACTGCTTTTGAAAAAAAATGATGTTGAATGAATATCCTGGGATAATACAGAAGCCTTTGTAGGATGTTCACTGACCTACCTAAGAAACCCAAGAGAGATAATTACAACCTTTGGTAGTCTACATGTAATGCATTTTGCCAATGATTTTCCATGCAAAAAAAAATGCAAACCAGTTTACACTGTAGAATCTGGACTGTAAAAGAGATGCCTATTTCAGGTAATCTTTGATGAGTTCCAGATTTAAAAAAAAAAAAAAATATGGCATATTAAATCATTAGGCATCTTTACTAGGGTATAAGAAAGATTTATGGTGCAATGAAATATTGCTGCAACCTAATTTAGAACTTGACAAATCTGGTTTATAGGGTAGAATTATAAGGGATACCTCATTACTTGTGGGGAAAAATTCTTTTATTGTTATTTTTGGCACCCTGGTCTTCTCTTTGGTTGGGCTGTGCTCTGTAGAAGCTGCTTTGGGGAAGATGTCTCAGCTGATCCTTTTTCAAGGGAGCTGTGCAGGATGAAGTCATAATTAAGGATCACATCCTGGCAGGCCTTTCTTACCACGTGTGGTTGCTGATTTCAAGTTAAATGCTTGCAGTCCTCATTGCTCCTCTCAGTCAGAAACATAGTTTTCCTAAAAGCACAGAATTGTGTTTCATTGTCAGATATTCCTTGCTGATAGTGAATATCAGATACTGTATATACAGTATCAGTAGTTATAGAAAATTTAGCTACACCAAAATTACATGGGTGCTGCTTTTTTTTTTATCCTCTGTTCCTTTCTTCTGCATGCAGGCCTCTTGATAGCACAAGGGCAGCGTGCTTTGAGCTTAAAGAAAGAGGCAATTTGTGTGGAGTGTGAGTTGGCATTATGGCTTGCAACAGTAAATAGAGAACATTATTTAAAAAAGTATTTTTTTTTAGTTTAGGAAGTCTATGAAAAATTTGGGGTAGCAAATACTTCAATCCTCTGTGGAGACTGCTGACAGTATTCTTACAGTGCTGTTTGCAGGTTCTCAGTTGAGAAAAAAACTGGAAACTAAGTTGGTGCATTCAACTAAGCGAGGAAATTTTACCTGGAAATAGTATTTCTTCCTAGGGTAATATAGAGTTTCTTGTGTGCATTGTTTCCCCTGTTGCAATGACATGCAGAGAGATTGATCTTAAGCAAATTGCACACACGTGTAACTACAGCTATCTATGTGTACATGCATGTGGCAAAGGAATACAAAACCACAGGCTTTGAGTTCAGACAATACATCTTTTGAGGACCTTTTCTCATTTCTGTGAGAAAGAAGTCTCAACTTCTCCTGATGCTGTGTGTTACCTGACGCTGTGGCTCCACAAGTGTGCTTTCTGAGGTGGTGTGCCTGCCACACGGGAGGAGTAAGGCATTGCTGGATGGCTTATGTGGTCAGGTATAAGTAGCAGAGGAAGTGTTTACATTTAGGAGACTCTCATATTGAATACTTAAATGACTTATTGGTAAGCACAGCTTCAAATTTTAAGGAGAGTTGCAGTTTGGTGTGTGTTGAATGTGCACTATGTTACACACTTAACTTCAACTATAAACCATTTGCTGGGTTTTAGTAACTCTGATGTTTAGTCTTTGCTCCCCCTCCCCCTGTTTAGACATTAGTAGCCAAGTGTTTTGCCTCTGTATGTAGCCTTAAGTTGCACTTTTTTCTGATGTAGTCATCAGATCAAATTATTTATAAAATGAGGACATCCTTTTGGACTTCATGTGTAAACAGTCTTAAATATGTGCACAGGCAGAGAGATTCTTCTCTGTTTATCCACAGTTGAAGGCTAAACATTAATAAATGCTAACATTAAATAGTGGGGTTTTTCCCCCCCCTCATTCTTCACTGAAATTTTCCCTTTAAGGTTCAGATTCCTTCCTAGATTACCCAAAGAACTTTCCCCTTGCCCTTGATCAAGATACTGGTTGCAGTATGTCTCTGCTACTGTGATTATTGTGAGCTAGAGTAAGCGTTTCCTCTGGAGTGGGTCCTGCTGGACAGGTACTAATGTAATCAAAACCATGTCTGCAATGCTGGCATGTGTGTTTGAGGGTAGGATCTACTGTCTTCAGGCAATATGGTGACTCCAGGACTCTTAGCTCTGGAATTACTGGTAAGAACTGGAAACATGCCACCAGCTCACCAGAGTACCATTTGAAATTTCCTTGAAGCCAAGCTGATCTCAGGTTTGGCTTTTTTCTAAGATATCTCAACAGGCAACAAATTTATAGTATGGATTTGGGGTTGGTGGGGAAGGATTCTCAATAAAGATCAGAGGTGACTGATGATGTCTCAGACTGCTGCAGCAGAGACTCTCCTTTTGCTGTCTCTGTTTTTTGAATATGTTTTGCTGGAGTCCTGGGAGGTGCCCACCCAAGAGGCTGCCTTCAGCTGGAAGGGGAGATGGAAAAGCAAGCTATAAAATGGGGTTTGAGAAATGTGCATCTTTCATACGTTTTAAAGGTATCTACTGCTGCTAGGGTAATTTCAATTTCAGCTGTCTGGCTTTTGTTTTTTGCCTATTTTAACAAAACTTGAAACATCCTCTTGGCCAATGACAGCAAGGTTTGCAAATCAAAACCAAATCTGAGCATAGCACTACACTTGAGTGAGCTGTGCTAATCTAAGACAAGCTTCTGTTTCCTGCTTGGAGCTTCTACCCCATGCTCTCGTTTGGCACATGTACAGCACTGTGTGCTGACAGGCACCTTTGAGGCACAGATCAGTTAAAGAAGTGTCTGTGGTGGCAACTGCTCCAAGCTCAGGATTTCATGTGCTTGTTGGCTACCTACTCATGGTTGGGAAGTAGGTGTTTGGAGTCATGTAGGCTAGAGAGAAGTCCTACATTTGTGAATTAACACCCATAATGGAGTGGTGTCAGGTCCTTCTTGTGTTCTTATGATTAGACAAAAAGCTTAATCTGCCAATGAAAGTTATTTCCCATAAGAAATCAGAGTGCAAGCAGTGTGTGAGCAGAATAGTTTAGGCAGTGAATATGTTGAACTGATAGAGTCCTGCATAGCCCAGCGCTGCGGTTGCATAAAGACAGCCCCTTAAAGACCCTGTGGTCTCATGTTCTATCAGCAGCTCTACAACTGAGTTTCACTTTCCCTACAGTACGAGAAGAGATAGAGAAGAGAATTTGCCATCAGTTTCCTCTCCCTGCATTTTTCCAGACAGTTTGGCCTCAACAAATTGTACAGCCTCCCTCTTGTCTGCGTGGGAGAGTACAGACTGCTGCTGGAGGCAAGGAGGAGAGATTAACATTCATCTGTTCTCTCCCCGCTTGCTTTTCCATCCCGTGGGCATGGGAGACTTATGAATGTTCCGCTCCTTTGGGGTGTGTTTCTACTCATTGCCTTCATTGGAAGACCACAGAGACACCAGTAAGGTTATGCAAGTTTCACGCTGCTGATTAAATAGGCATATGAGGAAGTCAAATGCAGTGTTTCCCTAGAAGGGGTCAGAGAGGAAGATGGAAAGACTGGCATAAGCCTTAGGTTGCTGGCTTGCTCAGAGATCTCCTTTTCCAGAGTCTGTGCACATTGAGGGCTTCATTCAAAGTCTGCCTCGTCATTTGGATCTTCCATGAAAAGTGTGTTTTGACACACTTTGAAAAGTCTGTTCCAAGCAGAGATCCTTGCTTCTTTGATCTTTCTGTTTGTTTTAATGCTGCACATACAACCAAAAAATCTGATGGGGAATATGGGAAAAGAAATTATGGGAGGGGTTTGTTTATTTGGGGGGAGGGGGGTGTTCAAAAGGAAGTTTTTTATAATGTGGAAGCTGAAGTTGATACTGTATAAATGTGTACAGTATCCATACATAGCAATAGTTGGTAACACTCAAATGTAACATGAGGAGTTTCACTTTCACTTTGTGGCATTGTGAGGGACAAGAAAGGGTTTTGCGAACACATATTTCTGAATGACCCTGCTGCACGGGGAGCTCTCATTGTCCTTTAGTACCCATTTACCCTACCTAGGGGTCAGGTACCGTGGTGGGTGCACACCACCATGTGAGGAGTGATGTATCTGCTTGCTCCTGCTCCCTTCTGCGCGGCACCAGCCTCCCTGTGCTGGAACAGCAATGGCCTCATTGCCCCCAGCATCTCCTGCTGCTGCCAGCTAAGGGGTCTCTCTCAAGTTAGAGCCAGGTATTCTTTCTCCTGCTGCCCTCCATCCTAAATGGGGAGCGGCTGATAGTCAGCATTTACTAATGTAGCACTGTGGAAGGTTTTTTCTCAATGAAATGGAGTTGGAGGTCTTACTACTTCTTCAGTTAGTAGTTCTTGCAGGAGAGAGGGCAGTAGGCCTCCTCCCATCATTTCCAGTGCCAGCCACTGCCTAGTGGGATGTGCTGAGTCAAGGGCCACTGCCACTGGCCGGGAGGTGATGGAGCTGCAGTGTGGACAGCGGCTGGGAGAATTGTGGAACCCAGACAGCCTTATGAGTGGGCATCCAGCACCTTGTGTGAGGCGGTAGAAGAGTACAAATGTGGTAATTTTTTGAAAGTTACCGTGAGGATTTTACCTGGGGTAGCATGTGTATCGCTTACAGTGGCAGGGAATTTCTACAGAGCTTGTTTAAACTTCTGAAAGGGTGTTGCTAACAGGCATCAAGTGTGGTGAGGTTAGTACAAGAAGAACAAAACCTCCCATTCAGATAAAAGCAGGGAAAGGGAAATACTGCCACGTGTGGGACAGCTTCAGGCTAAACTGGTCCGTGCAGTAATTTGTGCAGCTCTAAGGAAACGTACTATGGGTTTGAGGATCCCAGCTCAGACAGGTCTATGATCATGTTCCAGGCTTTGGGAAAGTAGGAACGTCTCCATCTGTGTCCTACTTCATTTGAAAAAGAAAATTTAAAAAAACCTTGAATGCCAGCCATCTGCTGATATTGCATCCAAACTTTATCCCGCTATCTGGGGGCAGAGGAGGAAGATAGTTTCTTAGGGGAGGGGCAGTGTTCAAAGAGGAAGAGCTGCCTGTACCTGGGGTGCTCCTGGATCCAGAAACCATCAGAGGAGCATGTGCAGGACAACTTGGCATCTCAGTCCAGCCATTTTCTGTGGTACCAAAACAGTCTGGCCTAGAGAGTGTGAATCTGAGTCCCATCCTACTGACAGTCTGCAACCGTTGGTTTATGGATTATTAAGAGGAGATGTGAGCATTTCCATGAAGTGGATGCCTAGTAACAGGTGGTTAAGAGCCACCGTATTGATGTTTGACACAAAAAGATACGTCACTTTTTCCTTGTAGCCTGGTCATTGGGCATAATGTTGTTTCAGAAATACATTGGGTTGCGGTTTTCTACAAGCTGCCTATGAAAGTAGGCCCACAGTCTCAGTGGGAACTGATATGGGCCCTTGGCTGGACGCACAGCAAGAGCAGACTTGCTTTTCTTAAATTCTTATAACAGATCTCCCCCAGCAAATGCCCACAGAATTTCAATTTGGTTATGAAGGTGCTTTTTCTGGAGTCAGCATGTCCTTTTTCTATGTTCTATTCTCTTCTCTGTATTACAGCAGTTGAGTGCTGCTTCTGTCCTGATGGCTCTGTGTGAATGTGAACACAAGTAAGGCAGTAGAGAGTTAAAAAAAAAATCCATTAATTAAAATATTTACATTGGAAGCTGCAAAACATTTACTCTTTGAGTAAAACAAACTTCCCCATTGTTCTTCTATGATTGCTACAGTTGCTCTGAAAATAGCCAGGAAGAGGTTGTGCTCTGAGGAATTTTACTGGGTTGGCAGGGGAATGGGAGGGTTGGGATACTGAAGTGGGCTCTTGGTCAGTGGCCCTCTTTTGTTCAAATTTTCTGTAATGTGGACAGAAAGACTCTTCTTCCTAAGGAAAAAACCAAAAAAAACTAACCAAATTTAAAAGAAAAAACAAACCCCATAGTGGTGTAACTGTATTGCCATATTCTTTGAAAATGCAAAAAAAAGAAAAAAAATCATCAGTAGAATCTGAGAAAATGGTATTTACAGGATGAAAGGTTTATTTTTGTAGCACTTAGTGTGTCCTAGTGTACACTTAGATGGAAAAGGAAGCACCCCAGAGCTGGCAATTTGGACCCTGGCTGGGGACTCCCGTGCTGCCATCCCCTTTTTGCTGGTGGGGAAATGGCAGTACAGCATGGTGAAGGATGTCACCTCGTTGTGGCACTGAGCACCTGTGGGTTTCTGCTGCGGTCTGTCGGCATCATGGCTGCATCTGCTCAGTGTTGAAAGAAAACCAAGTGAGGGTGCACCTGGGCTTTTTTTTCACTTTAGGCACAGGGATACCTTTAGCAGCATCATTACAGGAGAGGTAGGCAAACATGAAAACTGTTTGCTTCAAATCCTTTAATTCCCACTGTATCTTCTCCCAGATAACTGGATTGAAAATTTAAGCATTGTTTGTTTGGTTTTTTAGTGGTATTCTCTTGTGTGCCATTTCACCATTGCACATTTCTGACTTTTTCCACTCTGGCACTGGACTAACAGGTTTCTGGACTTTGTGGCCAGGACAATGGAAGGACTGAAACAGTATGAAGGGATTGGTTTGGTTGGTTTTTTTAAGTCCTTGATTCACACTTCTCACTCTAGGCAGACTCAGAGCTTTTCAGGTTGCCAAATGGGAGGCATTTTGCCCTAGTGACTCACGGACTGGCTGGATTGCAGGTCATGTTGTCTCTTCTTAACAGTGCCATGGCAAAGCGTTTGTTCAAGCCTGAGTCTACCCAGACTGTAAATTTTATTGACAATTTTAAGGTTGCAAATTTGGTGGTTAGGTGTGTGGTATTCTTTCGTCTGGTCCCAAGTATGCCAGACTGTGTCATGTTTACCTATATTAAAAAAACACCTTTTGAAAGGTTGGTCTGTAAAGGTGTTAGGGAATTAAATGTACTTGTTTGGTGTAGGTATCATTTAAACCTGAGCATTAGAGTTTTGTTCCATCCGTTTCTTGCATGCTTTACTGTTTTTTAAGAGAGGCTGCATGCTGACAGCTTCTTGGCCTGGAGATAAAAAGTGCTGCTCACCCAGGTTTGATAGTCTGATGGAAAATTGTCTCCACGATGTATAACACCGCTGGGATTATTTCTAGCCATTACCGTTGGTCTCATTTTACAACTGTTCACATTATGTAATTTGATGCTCATTTAATTTAATGAGAGGATGCTGCAGACTTACTTACGACTCTGCAGGACAACCTGTACACTTTGGCCACCCCTGTTAGCCCTGCCAAAGGAGGAAGACCGTGTTTCTTACAGGACATGTGACAACATCTTTAATACCTTTATTATCCACGCTTCCCAGATTGCCACAAATGGGAGGGTGACTTGCCTGGGGTCTAGATTATATTGGAATGGCAGGAGAAGTTTAACTTTTTTTTTTCTTGAACTGCTTATTAGACTTCTGTTGCAAGGTTATCAGGAGGTATTAATGGGCTTTTCCTTTTGTTGCAGATGGAATTTCATGACTTGCTGTATTTTGAATAGGACGAAGAGATGTGTCTGATAAGGTAAGAGAGAGGGTAAGATAAACATATTCTTACACAAAACTGTCACACTAGTTGGTTTTTTGGGTTGAGGATTTTTTTTTCCCCTGGCAGAACCCTACAGGTAATTGTGATAATTATTTTTAAGTTAAATCTGCCTCTGAGCAGAGACAATCTCTGTTCTGTACAGGTTCTAAGCAGTTATTTCTCCTGGTGAACTGATGTACAGAGGCCAGAAGACAAAAAGTGATGCCCTTGCAGGCACAAGGGTTAGCAAGATAGTCATGCTGTTATTTTAAAGCTTTTTTTTTTAAGTAACAGAGGATGTAGAGAAGTTTTCCTTAGTTTTGAGATATTGCCTCCCTTCACATCCCCACCCCAGATATTTAAAAGTTCAAAAGATCTTCCAGCTGTTTTAACTTCTACACTTTAAAACTTGTTTTTCTTTTTGCAGTATTTTCAAATTTGGTTTGTTTTTTATTAGGACAGAGTATATATGAGTAGAAATGCTCTAGATTTGAGTTTGAAATTAGTATTTGCTTTCACTATTGTGCTGAAGGAAGCTGCAAGTTTGCTAATCTTTTAAAATTTATCTTCTAATAGTGTTTTTAAAAGGTAGTGTTTAGGTGGATACTTTTTTCCTTTTGGTTTCTACTTGAGAGGTTTCCATTGTTAGAGAGGAGTAGACGTCTCTAAAACTCTTAGGTGTTGGGAGAACCGTATTCAAACAACAAACAGCCAAGCACAAAAGTAGTATTACCTAGGGATTGTCACTGTCTTTCAATGTACAATCCACACTGCAACTATCCAGCTCTATCACTTGTTTGTTTCATTTTTGTCTCCCCCTTCTTCCTGAGGTCTGTACCATTTACAGGCCTCAAAAAATCCCAATTGCTCTTTTTGGCTCTTGGTTGGAAAATGTCATGGAAACAGCTAAATGCGTGATGGCATTGTATAAGGATCAGGATTAAATGACTTTTTCCTTGGATTCAGACATTTTGCTCTTGTAGATGCTCTTGACTTCTTTTGGTTTGTCAGGGTTTTGGTTTTCTGGGTTTTTTTTGTTCTTTTTTCATTTAAGTTTTATTTTCCAAGTAGAGTTAGCCTTTGGAGGGTGGCTGCTCAAACAAGAACTGAAAATGTTGAATAACTCTTGGCACTGTGTGGTGTATGCAAGTATCAAAGACTTGGTGGCTGCCTGATTTTTTTTTTTTTTTTGCAAGTGTTAGACATTTTTTCCATTCAAACCACCCTCTTTCATGCCACTGTTGGATCATGTTATGAATATTTTATCCAAAGGCTTACTCTCTACATGAAGGTGGTCTTGTATGTGCATGGTTGGTAGAACACAGCTCTCCAGGTGAGAGAGCTTGCAGTGTGCAGCGCTGTTTCACAAAGCACCTCGCATGCATACCTCATTTGTTATGTAAACAAGCTGCTTCACTTGCACGTGTTCCAACCAGTCCTCCTATACTCCAAGAATGGGTAATTAAAATTGTTTTCAGGACTTAGGGTTTTCAGCCAACGCGCACTGGCACCCCTCTGCACCACCCCGTTGCACCGTGCCAGCGGCGCTGCTGTGGCTGGAGGCCAAGCAGTGCCCACTGTGGCACTGCCACCTTCATGTGTGTGTGCTCTTGTTGAAAAGAAGCACAGCCAGGATGGGACAGGTAGAAGTGCTCATGGTCAGGCTGCTTTGTTCAGATCCAGTTCACTGAGAAGTCTATTTGTCCAGTGTCAAAGCAACGCTGGGGACTTCGGTGTGCGTCAACAATCGGGACGGGACAATTTGGTGAGACAACAATTTAGTCATTCAGCTGCTGGTATTTCCTGAAGACATTATTCTGACATATTATCTATTTATTATATAGTGTACATATATGTCACTGTTTAATTTTATGTACTGTTCTCCTCTGTGCAGTAAATATTGGCAAATCTGTGTGGTGTGGCATGGGCAGCTCTTGTAGCACAGCAGCTGATTGCTGTTGTACTGTCTCCCAGTGCAAGTTCACTCTCCCCCTGTCTTGGAAAACAACCACTGAGGAGGCTCTGTTTCTAGCAAGTTCTGCAACTTGAGGCCATGACACCTCACACTTCCTCTCACCACTGCTTTATTGCCAGCCCCGGGCATGTGCAAATTGTAAGGCAGATCCCAGCAACTGGACTTGCATTAAAATGAGATTCTGTGATGAAGAAGTACCGCTTTCCACTGGCTGTCGTCTTTCACCTCTAAAAGGAAATATTCTGTCCTCATTTTGTGTGATATCTTCTCAGTGTAAAATTCAATTTAGAGCTAGGAATGGGCGTATCTTGCTCCCCTTTCTCTGAGAGGGCTTTGTTTATCCTTTCCCCAGCAGCCTGGGCTGGAGAAATGCTATGGTCCCACTCCTTGTCCTCCTGTGTTGCAGGAAGTGTCTATCCTGGTCATGTTCCTTCTCAAGGCTGCAGGTGTCACTCATTCTTTCAACTATCCCTCACTACTAAAGATGCCATCAGTGTTACTGCATTTATTTCATTTTTTAACCTGCTCCCTTTCTGCATTCCCTCTCCTGATTTACATTTAGGTTTTCATCCTTCCACACAGTCACCTGGATTCTGCCCCAAACATGCCCTCAGGTCTTGACTATGCCTCCTACCAATGTTTTTCTTTGGTTGCTTAGTCTTCATGGATATTTCCCAACCCATTCCCTTCTGTTTCTTCTTCTGAAGCACTACCATATTTCTTGCTGCCATTGCAATTAAAGAGGTTTAGATCCCATTTAAAGCAACAATAGATGGTCCAGTCTCTGCAGGAATAGTCTTGTTTTAATGCTAGCCATGGTGACTTCCTTGTAATAGCTGGCTTTTGGCATCTGTTCTACTGATTACATGACAGGGTAGAATAAAAATAATTAATAATAGCTCTTTTGATATTCCTGAAGCCTAGTGATGAAATTATGAGACTTGGCAAGCTTGCAGCAATGTTGATAGGTGCCAGACCTCTCACCCAATATTTTCCTTTCCTTCCCCTGTATTTCCCTTTGCCTTTATCTTGCTTTTTTCCAAGCAACCTGGAGCCCTTGTGAATTGCAAGTCCAGTTTAGCATGAGGTCTGCCCAATAACTCAGATCATAAATATAAAATCATTCTATAAGGGCTAATCTATTTTCGGAGGTACACTTATGAGATAAAAATTACTTTGATCGCTGAAACAGCATTGTGTCATTTTTGAAAGGAAATGACAAGGAAGTAACTGTTATCAGACCTATTTTCACCCACCGTTAGCTTAGACCTGACAAATGGTGTCTGCAAGGCCTCTTGTCTTAACAGTTCCAAATTAGGTGGCCAATTAATACTGACTATCTAAAAAGCACTAGGTTGATATATGTTCTATTATTAATAGCTGTTAATGCCCTTCATAATAGAAATCTGTTTTGCAAACATTTTCTGGTTGTTCTTTTCTAACGAGCCTTGGCAGTGAAACCCCCGATTTTACACATGCAGAACCACAGTAACTCGTTGAAGTGTTTGTGTGGGTTTTGGTTTTTTTTTTCATTTTGGGTGTGTTTGTGTTGTTTGCCAGGAGTAACGCTTGATTTTGATGAGACCAAATAGAGGCTAAGTCCAGGAATTACTTCTGTCCAAACTGGTACATTGTGCTTTCTTCTTGTTTTAGTGCAGGTCAGCACAAAACTTTTGGATCACTGCTAGATGAATTTTAATAATTTCCTTTGACATTGCCAGTGAATACTTTTGCCTCTACACAAGCCATCTTAGGAAAACTTTCACAATAAGAAAGGTAATTTGAATAAAATGGTAACAGGTAATTTGAGTTTCTTTTCTTGTATTATTTAGCTGTTGTGTCACAATATGTGGAAAGTACCTGGAAAGCACAAGGAGAAAAATGGGAAATCTCATGCATGAGGAAAAGCCTCTAGATAAGAGTGTGTAGGGGGAGAATATATACATAAATGTAGACATCAAGGTAAATGCTTTTTCCTTTTCTTTTTCTTCCAGAAAATTTGAATATTTGCACAATCTGATGTTGCAAGTTTTAAATGCTTAACACTTCTAAAAGAATAAATTACTTCAGTGCCTGAATTTGTAGATAACTGTCAGCTTCAAAGGATCAAGTGAGTTGGAAGGAATGTCTGGAGAACCCAGTATAGGCAGGTATCAGGCAGAATACAGAAACAAGGGGAGTATATCCAGCTAATATAACAGAGACCTAGATGTAATTTTATATATGAATTAAGACTAATTATGCTACAAAAATCAGATTCCTGTGTTTCTGCTTTTAGCATAAACGTAGGATGCTCACTTCCCCATCCACATCTCTGTCACACTGGGTTTCCCAAATTGCTTGTTACAAGAATTGTATTGCTTCTGTAAAAATTAAGCATGAAATTTCACCTATTTAATACTTTTCCAATTAACCTTACAAAAAGGACTATCTTTGGCTTTGGAATATCCTTGTTATGAGCTGGCTGGCTCTGTAAGATATAAGCAACTTTACCCTCTTGACTAAGCAATTAAGAGAAACTGAAATCAGTACTGTAAAATGCACACTAAAGCTATAGGGATGAGATGGAAAGAGCCATTTAGCTTCTGCTTGAGACGTGAACTGATCTGAACTTCCCCTTGGGTGCGTAAAGCGCAAAGATGAGGAGTAGTTGAGGTGTGCAGTCTCTGGGGTGCTTATTGCCTCTTTCACTCCACCCCGAGAGCCAGGGCAGGGTACTAAACCTGGCCAGAACCACAGGCTTAGATTTCTCCCTAGGGTTATTTTTCTAACTGATGTCCTCTGGGCTTCAGAGGGAGCATGGGCACAGGGGAGTGCCAGGAGAGCTCCTGGGGGTTGCAGCTGCCCCTTCAGGGTGGGCACCCACTGGAGTAGGACTGTGGGGTGGTGGGAGCATCAGTGCTGGTGCTATTCCCTGAACCCACCACTCTGGCTGGACACACCAACCTTTCATCCTTCCTTGGTGTTGGTGGTGTGACTGGAGCTGGGAGATGGGGAGTGGGGAGCAGGTGACCCTCCCCCTGGTGAGCACACAGGGTACCAGCTCTGCAGCTGTGGACTGGCTGCCAATTTCAGTGATTGAAAATAGTGCTGGCAGCAAGAAACTTCCAACTGCAACTCTGCTAATGACTGGTGTTGGGGTTTTGGGCAACTCCCTTGGTTGTCTTTGAGTCAGCTCCCCTTTCAGTAAAAGGAGGATGATACTTACTGTTGAGGTGATTAATTTTTGTTCTTCAGATGTCAAAGTCCTGCCATGTATTCTTACCCTCGGTGTGGAGAACCTTCTCTACTTTTGTTAAGCCTGGCTTCAAGAACATGACAGATTGTAGGGATTATTTTGTTTAGTTTTTTCCTTTTTTTCCTAATAATTTAGAAAATGGATCTGATTGACTCTCAGCACCAAAGAGCCAACCACCACTACAAATCTTTTGAATCTCTTCCTCTTTTCCTTTCTCTCTGCATCTCCCTCTTGAATGTCCATTCTTCATATCAAAACTTTACTAAATTAAAGAGAGGATGCCAGACAGAGTTAAAAGGAAAATTTTAGTTGAGGTTCCTTGCAGTGAGGTTAGGGGTTTGCTACTTGGTGTACTGAGATACAGAAATGTTCTGCTTTTTCTCTGAAACCCATTCCATGTGAAGTAGTTTCCAAGCTGAGACTTGGCTGCTAACTTCAGACATGCTAGTAATTTACTGTTTTTTAAAAAATACATAAAATAATATAAAAATAATAGTTGGGGGTGTGGCTGAGTGAAAAATTGCAAAATTCACATATGAGATTAAATTTAACTTAACCACCCCTTAGATATTTAAATTAAAGGAAAGTATCAGGTAAGGTACCCAGACAGAGCTCAGAGAGCACCAAAAACTAGTTTGCTGTTAATATGCCACAAAAAAATGTGTTGTCTGGGTTCATGAGTGACCTCCAGCTGCAGGTGGTAACTTCCTGCTCCGGGTGGAAGAGAGGATGCATTGAAGGGGCTGAGAGCTCTCCCTGTTCCACCCACTGGGGTGGTGGGGCTGTAAGGAGCAGGCAGCTCTCGGTGCTCCTGCTGGGTGTCCGCCTGCAGCCCAGGCAACCAAGCACACTGGGTCCCCAAACAGAGTCCCCTCTGTTTGCTCTCTGGTGGCCCTCCTGATGCTCAGACAGTAGCCAGGGCTCTGGTGACTTGTGGACTTCATAAACCCCAAGGAATGGGTTTTAGTTTTAGAAAACGTAGTCTTTCAGGTACATTCAAAGGCTTCTGTCCCCAGAATGAGCATCTGGTGTCTGTTCATCCTGTCCTGCTAGAGCAGATCGTGACCTCTCACTCAGTGATTTCTATAGTGAGTCCGTAACTTCTGGTGTTACCTTACAGAGATGTCCTTTCCTGACTATAAATGACAGTAGGAGGCCTGTCCCATTTTTGTTGCTCTTCATCCATGGGGAGATGCAATATAGTACCTGGATGTAGTATAATGCATAGTGCTTTTGTTAAAGACAAGTTGCTATCAGGAGAGAGACATAGATGGATATCATAAACTTTGTTTATCAAACCTGCCATTTCCATGCTTGGAAATCACTTCACGTATCTCACTTATCCACACAAAAATTTGAATTCTCCAGCACCAATTAACATTAGGTAAAGCAGCAGAACAGTCGATTGCTGTCCTGGAGCTCTGGCAAAAGCCTTGAATACCTGAACTGAGGCCTTGGAGCCCTTCAAAGACAAATGAACTTTGAATATTCTAACAGTGTTTAGCGAGCAGCAGGTGCTTCTGAAGAGTTGTGCTCCAAGAGCCATACTTGAAGTTACCTGAATGCAGAGGTCTGTATTTGTGAATGGGTAGCGGTGCTGCAGTGGGAAAGATGTAAATGCCAAAGGAATTGCACAAGATTTTAGTCAGCTGGATAAGACAGAAAGTGGTTCTTGGAGAAACTGCATTTAGCAAGCTTGCTGTCAATGAGTTTCTGAGCATATTACGCATCATATCAATCAACTGTAATTATGTACAGTCAGGCAGAGAAGATTAATTCTGAATTCTTCAAAACCTTTTCATCTGACCAGAAGCATCTTTTGGGGGCCTAGCTTTGGCTAATGTATTCTTTATCTTCTGAGTAAATTTTGGCAGAGACATTTAGCCATTTTGTTGGTAAGTCACTGATAACCATTATCCTCTTGGATAAGCCAAACATGCAGACTAACTCTTGATATAAGATGTATTCTCTGAATCTTTCACTGTTCTTGTGGTATTTTCTTTTCCAAAGTGAATAGACCAGAAATGCATGTTGCCCTTGTTGTTACTGTTTTTTAGATAACACTCTCCCTTCCTGCCTTGCCTTATATGAAATAATGCTCTTATCCATCCAGAGGTTATGCTTCCTCGCTTAGCTGCAGATTTGTGCAGGAAATTTAGTGTCTAGATGGTGTCTGCTGTAACCCCCAGTAATTTTTTACAGGATTGCTGCCTTCCCAAATGCAGTTCCCCAAGGGTATCTCTTGGAGTTCTTTTTTTTTTTTTTAATTCCTAGAAGTTTGTAATTTTGTGTTATGGCTGTATTAAAACCAGCTGCTGCTCTGACAAACTATAACTAGCTAAAAATATACTTTACCAGAAAGTAGCCTTACTAGTTTTTTTGCTTACCATTGCTCCAGGTTTCATATTCTGTGCAGATGACAAGAATTGGTTTCATATTTTCCTTCCGATCCCTGGTAATGGCAATGGACAGCATCCCATCAGGCCCCCAAAATACAAAAAAAAAAAAAAAACAAAAACAAAAAACCAAACAAACCCCCCCCCAAAAAAAACCCAAACAAGAGGAAGTACATGGTGTCATTACAAATAACCCAGGATTTTGTATCATTGAACTTCTTGTACTCTGCAGTTTAGGTTTATGTGAACATAATTACAGCTTTGAATTCTTTCTTTTAAATATTGCATGTATGTGGAGGAGTAGTTGTTTTGTTTTTGCTAAGTAGCATTTTTCCAGACAATTGCATTCATACCACTTGTGTTCTTTTTTGAAGGTTAAATTTAATATTGATAGGGTTTTTTGGTCTAGTTTTTATATGAGATTAAGTACCAGACAGTTGCACGTTTACCATCAGCTAATAGTCAAAAGGTACAGTCTCACAAAGACTTGGCTAAAACTAAATGAATAGCTCTCAATTTCCTGTGGGTGTGGGGTTTTGTGTGTGTGTGTGCACTGCTTACCAATAAGGAATGGAGCAGCTTTCTTCTGAGATAGCTATGCTGGCTATGCTGCCAACTTTTATACTGCTGAAGTAATTTTGTTAAACAGGAGGAAGAAAAAAAGTTCATAAATTGTCAAAAGGAATTTGACTGCAAAGTGTGCCAGCAGGGTTGGGTCTGTTTTTCCTCCTCCATTTTATCAGGAGTAAAGTAGGCTTGTTGCTTTTGTACCTTACTGGTCTTTTGCTTTCAAATGGTGAGCCTTAACAGTATACTGCTTTCATGATTTATTTCAACTGTTGCCTGTGAGTGTAGTATTTGAACACACCTCATGGAGATTAAAAAGGTCAAGACTTTCACTTCCATAGAGATGTTGTACACAGCCTCATTTTGGGCATCTCATTGTGAAGTGACTCAAGTGATTGCCTGAGGGCATTGTGGGATTTGAGTGATGGTACCCTCCCACCAAAGCCATCTTCTGCTGGTCAAGGAATGCTCTGTTTGGTCTGTCTGTTACAGGCTCAGATGAATTTTACCTCTAATATATACTAGTGTTGTCACTTTGATCCTGTGCATTGCTAGGTGTTATTCTAATGATGGCATGCTATTCCTTTTACAAAGAAGAAATTGTGCACTCTCTGGCCCTTACCCTAGTCTGTGCTGTTAAAAGACAGAGAAATGACTAGACCTGACTGTGTCCCACTTAAACTTCCTCTGGATTTCTTGAGTAGACAACTTGGAAGAACAAATTATCTCTGTCCTTTTTCTCTCTGCGTTCTTCTTCTGACTTGCAGCTAAAATATCATCCCCTTCAGTAGCCTTAAGAGAGGTAGATGATGAAGGCTTCATTAAAAATATTCTCTGAAGTTGAATTAGTTACACCATCAATGCCACTAACAAAGCTCAGTGGAAGGAGAGCTTCTTGACACCATGCCAGGAGGATATCCAACAAGCTTTTACTGATTGAAAAACATGCTTGGGATATACCTGCACAGCTTGCTGTGTAACTTTTTCCTTTTATGATCTTCTGGATGGCTGTGCTGCCTAGAAAACTTGGCATTTCTACCAAGAGAGATAGTTGGAGAGCTCTCCAGGGATGTCTGCATTATCTCTCTAGCAATTGTTAAATGTGTGTTCCATGTGTCACTGACTCAGGGAGCAGCTGTTGTTCCTCAGTTCTGGTTTGAGGGTCAGAGCCAGATGAGGGTGTGTTCTTGCTTCTCCAGTTTTCAGACATGGTGTGAGGGAATGAGAGAAGTAAAACGGCATGCTCTGAATAACCCTGATGAAGAATGAGTCTTGAAATGATTTGTAGCTCTGATTACTTAACACACAAAAGGAGGTAAAACTCTTGTTTAGTGTAGATTTCAGCAGGATCAGTAGTTAAGGATCATCTATAGGATGATCTAAAGTTCTGACACTGGTTTCTGGTGATACCTGGTATTACATGAGATTTGACTGAAAGTAGCAATGGCCACTGTTCAGCAAAACCATAAGTGATACTGGTTAATATAAGGTATTCTCTTACATTATTAACGTGCTTTTATTAAAACAAGAAAGATGACTGTATGGCCAGATGTTGATGGATCCTGGTGCAAGAATCAAAGCAAGCCATACTCTTCAGGCACTAGTGAGTCACATACCGTTTGGAGATCCTGCGCTGTCTGTCATGCAAGACAAGTTCATGCATAGGCTGCCTTTTTTCATGCATGGCTTTGGTTTTCACTGCTGATTAGATTTTAAATTATTTCCTTATGTTTTTAGCTGTTGATATAATATTAAAGTGTTACTCTTTTTCTGATTGCTTGTCCTCTTTCATATATGTGTATATTTTCTTCTTATTAAAGAAATACACTTTAATCGTAGGATAGCACCTGAAGAATAGTTGAAGGTGAGAGATAGGCCTTCTATGCTGCTTTTCTCCTGTTTAAAACAAATTGAGACTTACGTGATATTTACTAGCAATCTCTTGCTGATCCAGGGAAATAATTTTTAAAGATCAGGTCCTGAGAGTATTCTTTTCATTTGGAAGGGGTTAACATGAGCTTTTCATGTTCAGGCAGTGTGCCTGGGACATGGAAAGAACCATACAGATTGCTGTAGGTGGGAATGTGGTTTGTATAAATAGTTTTCTTAGCAGGTGATGAACTTTTTCCTTAATCATTTAATTACTTAATTTCAGGAAATCTTTGGGGGAGGAGAATGTCTGGGAAGCTCTGCCAGACACTTAGATAGGTGTGGCAAGAGAGAAAGAAAGGGACTATGACATCTGAAGTTGGATGCAGGGAAGGAAGCGCTGGAACAAGGGTTGGCCAGAAATGCTGAAATACAGATTTTGGGGAGGCAGGACATGAGGATCTCTGGTGGTTAGCCCAACAGCAAGTCACTTTAGCCTTTGAGTTTCCACCTGTGTGAGACAATTTATAATACAAGCCTCAGAAGTACTGTGAAAGTACTAAATTAATGCTTTCAGTGGAAGATCACAGGATGCTTTGAATAAAGCTTTACAAAAGTGCACAGTGTTCTTACACACAAACTATTTGGTATTAATAGTATCTCTTAAATGACAAGGAAAGTGAAATGTGCCAGATTTGTGAAGCTGGAGAAATGTTTGCTTATTATTTTGAAAGAGATAGAAAGTGCAGATGGAGAAGGGAGGATTGGAGGATTGAAACCTAGGTTTGGAGCAAAAGGTCCTATAGGCTGTCATCGTGGATGTGGTCTGGAAATCCTTCATTTTGTTACCTTGTTGGCTTTGTAGGTGGCTGAGCATATTTCTGAGCAGGTTGAGAGGGAAGAGGGTGTTCACCAGTGCGGAGTAGCACAGGGTAAAGGAAGCTGCTGCGCAAACTCTGTATTTGAAGATGTGGCAAACCAGGAACTGCTGTAGTCCTTTTCTTAAATAGGAAATACATGCAGCCACAAAAGGCAAGTGAGTGACTGGAGCCTATAATAGAAATATGAAGTTGCAAGAAGTAGTCTTACAGCCAACTTTGGTGTTTGGATAATACTTCAAAAGCTGAAAAATAGGCTGATGTGCAACCTGCCTGCAGAATCACAATTGGAAGCATTTTAACATGCATGTCCACAGTATGATTGTGCTCTCATCGAATCACAGAATGTTTTGGGTTGGACTTTAGGGATCATCTTGTTCCAACACCCCTGCCATGGGCATGGACACTTCCCACTAAACCAGGTTGCTCAGAGCTCTGTCCAGCCTGGCCTTGAACTCTTCCAGGGATGGGGCATCCACAGCTTCTCTGGGAAGCCTGTTCCAGTGTCTCACCACCCTCACAGGAAAGAATTTCTTCCTGAAGTATAGTGATGCCCTTATCCATGCTGCTTGGTGCCACTGAGATGAAGGCGCTCTTCATAGTGGGGGGAACATTGCAGCCCTGTCCCCAGCTTCAGAGTGTCTCCGTCCTGCCCATGCTCCAGTTCTCCTCTGCCACAGGCTTGATGTGGGCTTACAAAAATGGTTTGGTTTGCTTGAAAACAGCTCACAGAGAATGGGAAAGATTCCCATTGTCTCAGATGGCTGGAGCTTCTTGCTGTATTTCTGTTGAGTTCTTAATAGTGAGGTGTGACCTTTTGTGAGCAGGTGAGAAGTGAAAGTTCTGCCTCTCCCTTGCTTGGATACTATCATGCTCAGAAATGAGGAAATAGCTTTAACTTTGTGATGGAGGCCAAAACACTAAAAAAAAACCCCAAACCCACTTATTCAGAGAAGTGAGTCCTCAGCTTGATTATTTAGAAACAACTACATGATGGTCAGGGTGTGGTCTCCTGATGGACAAGTTGGCCATCATTTGTTAGGTATGGCAAATGGAACATTTTGTTTTTGAATGAGCTGTGGTAGATATGTTCTAATATCCTAGGGAAGGCTTTGTGTCTAGTAATTAATTCTGGTAATTAATTCTGCTGTTGGGCTAGGGTTCAACAAATGGTTGCACGGGTTTTACTTAGGCAACACTAACCTGAGGAGCTGTGTTGAAATTTCTTTGACCTTTGTTAAAAAGTTAAAGCCCTATTAACGTTTAGCCTGGGAGAACACCTTTAGGTCTACATTATATTCCTGTTCTGGGAATAAATCCATATGGAAAAAACAAGCACTTGGGTCTGGCATTTATACCCTTCTTTTAAAGGGAATCCTCTCATACAAGCTGTAACATCAGCTGACCTCACCACCTCTGATTCTGCTGTGACAATGGGTTCAGATTCTTCTGCCCCTGCTCCCCTTCATTCTTTTCCAGCCCAGCACCGCAATGCTGGTGCCATTTGTCTAAAAGATAAAGTGCTCTTACTCTAAAAAAGTGAAAGCAGTACAATTGAATTGCTACTTTTGTCTATAAATATTACTGCTATTTAATAATGATGATAAGAATTCTCCTTTTTGGGCTCAAAGCAGAAGCAGCACTATGTTCTGACTCAAATTCAGCCACAGGGTTTTTTTTTTTAATAGTCATTAAATGCCTTATTGTGTTTAAAAAACCAAAACAAATATTTTTGTTTTGGAAGAATGAGTATCTGATATGACAGCATAGAGCAGAAGTTTATTATGCACATACAGTTGAAATAAGTTAACTTGCTTAAACTGTATTGTAGCAGCAGTGCTTCTGCATTTGAAAAAGTTTCATGACTTCATATAACCATATCAACGTTTCCATAGTTAATTTCCAGCCTACAATTGTATTATCCCTTGTCTAATGGAACATCATAATATTAAGTAAACTAATAACCCTAATGTTAATGTTGCTGATGCTTTATTAGATACTGCATAAAGGGAAAAAAAATCAAACACCAAAACAAGAAAACAACCAACTGCAATCCTACACTGATTTAACCAGGATATATTTTAACTTGTTAAGTTTTTCTGTAGGGGGAAGTGGAGGTCACATTGAAAAATGCTGTATCCAATGCTCAAAATGGACCAGCACACAACTATATGCTGAACTGTTACGTGCTGTTGCTTGAAAGGACATCAAATATGCACCCAGTGCTGCTCAGTGCTTTTCTGCAGAGAGGAACAGACTTCATGCTGGGACTTCCATCACATTTATGTATGTCCACATATATGCAGCAAATAGAGAATTAATGTAGTGAGTATGAACGGGTGATGAGGCAATGTGATTACTTGGAAAGAGAAGTGAGAAGTAACAGCATTTAGTTGGTAGAACTGAGGTAGTTATATTTCAAGGTCACTGGTAATTATACTGAACAAAGCTATTTCTTTCTAAATTTGAAAATGCCACCAAAAATCAGGGATATGGCAAATATGTCCTCTGTCACACAGGATGTTAATTTCCTTTTGGTGTGGGCTTATTTGAGTAGCCTGAATGTTAGTGCAGGCCGGTACTTATGCAGAGGGTATGCCTTGCTACATTCAGGAGAGAGTTTACATTGGAAGGGAGCTGCGGTGGTGGGAAGAAGCTAACAAAACACAGAGGCCTTGCAGCACTGCTGAAAGACTAGATATATTCTTTGGATGCAAAAGCCAAGCATGTCTTCTAGGAGCATATAATGTTTTACCAGTGTGTGATGGCACAGGATCATTACTGGAATAGAGTCCAATTCTTACGTGCCTGCAGAAAGCTGAGAGATTGATTACAGTTGGAAAACCTATTTTACTGTTAGTTTTTTTTAAATAAAAAGCTTTGCATGCTTGCTTCAGGTGAAGTGGATGAGTTGTATTTTGCAAATATCTATAGTGGAAAAAAGTACAAAACTCTTCAGTTTAGTAGGAGGAAGGTGTAATGAGATTGAATAGCTGAAAGTTGAAACCAGATGAATCTGGGCTACTTGTAACACACAAATTATTAAACAGAATAAATTATTTGCTAAAATAGCTCCCTTTGGATGTGATAGATTCCTAATCACTTGCCTGGGAATTAGACTACGTGTTTTTAGCAATGAAGAGCATTGCTGTGTCTATGTTTATACAAGCCATATATCTGCGTGTAGGTCTGTGGCACACCTTGGGTGGAAGGTCAGACTGGAAAATGCAATGGTCTGTTTTCCACATCTATGGGAGGTGGGTAGAGACCACCTGATGCTGTGAAATACTGTATCAGCCCAGTCTCCTCAGTATCATCTCTAGGAGGCTGGTACGGTTTTCTTGGATTGTTGTTTCTTTTCTCTCTTCGGCAAATCTGCTGGGTTTTGATTCCTGACTCAGAAGAGAGAAAACAGAATTTAACTCTTGCCCACCATCCATGTGGAGAGTGGCTTCTGTAGCTAGATTACAGGGGTCCTGAGGGGCTTTGGGGTTTTTTATTTAATGGTTGAGGGTGTGGGGTTTTTTGGTTTGTTTCTTTGAGGAAGATTAAGGGAGTCAGATAAGTCAAGTTTTGCATGGGTGTAGGTATCCTGCTGGAGAAAAGAAGGGAACAACCAGAATAGAGAGGAAAATGGACTTATGATCAAGGGTTTTATTCAATTTTTGTTTGATCATATGGGAAATAGAGGAAGTTGCACACGTTGTGGAAAAAGAAAAGATAATGCACTAGGGAGCTTCCATCATTAGGTTGGATTTCCAGATTCACTCCATATCAGTAACAACAGATTATTTTTCTTTTGCTGGTGACTCTTCGTTCATTCATATAAAATAAAATCTGTTTTAATTTAATTTCAAATAGAGAGGGGTTTCCATCTCTGTGTCAAACTTCTGGCACACTTTTTACAATGTGTTACCATGTGTTCCACAGGGAGATCTCCCGATCAACACCAGTTCATCTGCCTGCCTGCCTCTGGATTTTCCTCTTTGGGTTGGAACAGGGGACATGAGGTAGAGCTGTGCAACACTGCAGCACCTGGGCAGTGGACCCAAGATGGCAATTCCATATTATTCACAGGGCTATAAATAAAATTCATACATGCAATTTAAAAGCAAAGGAATTGCACTTGTCCCCGCAGTAGCAATGCTTGTGTTTAAGTCTCTATCTGGAGATA